>OZ038502.1:15202719-15227719 GCA_964036315.1 Acanthosepion esculentum
GTTGCATAATTTCCAGTGCAGATATTGACCCATTCTGTCATGCCGTATTTTATATTCAGTGAGTGCCAATTGCTTGCAACCTGATACAGGATTTATTAATTGTTTCTGGATATTTATCATAGAATCTGCATTCTGAGCTAACACAACTTTTTAGTACAGGTGCTTAATAATTTCTAGTTAACAACTATTGGGCGCCCGTGCATTCAAGGATAAAACCTTCGATTTCAGCTTTTTAACCTAAACTACGTAGCCACTGATCGTTACAGGGTTTATCGATGAGCAGAGTATTGAGCGCGTAGCGGTTTATCTTGCCATCGTTTCGGTATGTGCTCTCTTGCATCGTTTCGGAATCTGGTCGCTTGCATTGGTTCGGTATCTAGTCACTTGCATTGTTTCGGTATTTGGTCGCTTGCATCGTTTTAGTATCTGGTCAATTGCATCGTTTCGGAATCTGGTCGCTTGCATCGTTTCAGTATCTGGTCACTTGCATCGTTTCGGTGTCTGGTCACTTGCATCGTTTCGGAATCTGGTCGCTTACATCGTTTCGGAATCTGGTCGGTTGCATCGTTTCGGTATCTGGTCACTTGCATCGTTTCGGTGTCTGGTCACTTGCATCGTTTCGGTATCTGGTCGCTTGCATCGTTTCCCTTGAAAAATCCATTGCTGCTCACATTTTTCCCTTGAAAAATTCATGGCTGCTCCCATTTTTCCCTTCAAAAATGCATGGCAGGTCACAATTTTTCCCTTCTGAAATGTAGGGCTTTTCACATTTTTTCCCTTCAAAAATGCATGGCTGGTCACATTTTTCCCTTCAAAAATACATTTCTGGTAATATTCTTACCCTTCAAAAATACAAAGCTGGTCATTTTTCCCCCTTCAAAAATTCATTGCAGTTCATAATTATTCCCTTCAAAGATACATTACTGGTCACAGTTTTCCCTTCAAAAATGCATTGCTGGTCCCATTTTCCCCTTCGAAAATGCATTGCTGGTCAAATTTCTTCCCATCAGGAATGCATTGGTGGTCATATGTTTTCTTAAATATGAATTGCTTGTAATCTTTTTTTGCTGGTAATAATATATTGCAGGTATTATTTTTCCTCCAAAAATTATTGCTAGTATTAAAATCTATTTCTACATTCTCATAAGGTTTTGACAACAGTTTGAGGGTTGACTATATGTCCATCGTTTGGACCATGACAATTGCTACACCAACAATTAAGATGTGGTTCCACGATCTTCAAAACCTCCTGATCAGAGGCCTTGCCTTGTTTATCGTCTTAACCAGACGCGTATGTAGTTTATGGTTAGGTTCTAAATTGCAACAAAAGTCACCTGAAGAAGACCGGAGCGTACAGCAGTTGAATAGTCGTCAATGTGACAGTAAAGATGAGGACAACAGAAAATAAAGTAAATAGCTACAATTCCTCATCTCAGAAATATGGACAGACGCTTGCAAAATCTTTAAAAATGGGACGAGCATAAAGAAGGAAAAGCGAAAAACAAAGGCAAATAAAAGGGAGCAAGGAGACGAGAAGAAGACAAATGTTCAGCAGATACTATAGATTCTTATCTTAAAAAAGAATAGTAAAAAAAAATGTCCATATTGTAGCAATGTTTGGAAAATTCGGGAGACTGCAGCAAGAAAAGTAGATTAACTGAAACGTGAGATAAAACAAACCTAGAAAAGCAAGGTATCAGTTTAAAAAGAAACAAGAAGAAAATAGCAAATAATACAGGTAAAAAGAAACAACGAATAGAAAAGACAAATGTATTAACAAACATCTCAAAGCAAGAGGCCACAAAAGAGAATAGATGAGCCCATAGCTCAGCGTTAAACTTCGAAACAAATGAACCAGCGCTGGTCTGTCAGATGAAGAAGATAAGTGCGTGGCGCAGTGCAAATGCCGATAGAGCAAACGGCACCATACAGTGAAACAGTTGCGCTTAACTCCTGTGATTCCAAGAATAATGACCCGCGTTCAGCTTCCTTATGCGAGCCTTTAAATTAAGTTTTGAGTAAGAGCCGTTTATCAGCGCTTTGTCGGAAGAATCTGGCCTCCTGACATTTAAAGAAAAGTTTTTAAAAATTACCTAGTGAAGAACATACATCTGGTAAAATGTGTATAAACTTAAAGGATACTGGTGAAAAAGGTGCGGTCAAAACCTGTGGGTAATGTGTCTCAATTCCAGTTGATTTTGTGGAGTTAAATTTTGTACTTCGGGCATCGGATATTTCAAGAATTGGCATGTCGCAATCGGTTTCCTAATGTTCAGCATTTTGATCATGGGTTTTATATTTGATCACTAAAACCCTGAATATAAATCTAACATAGAGTGAGAGAGAGGGGGAGACTGAGGAGAAACAGGAGTAACAACTCAGAGAGAGAAAGGGAGGAGAAACAGGAGTAGAAATTTGGAGAGAGAGAGAGTAGAGGAGAAATAAAACAGTGGCATAGCAACTGAGAGAGAGAGAGAGAGAGAGGGAAAGAAGGAAAGCGAAAAGAGAGAGGAAGTGAGAAAAACAAATAGGGATAGCAACTCGGGGAAGAGGAGAGATGGAGAGAAAAAGAAGGATAGCAACTAAGTGAGAGAGAGAGAAAGAGAGAGATCGATTATAGCAATTCAGAGAGGGCGAGAGAAATAGTGATAACAATTCAGAAAGAGAGAGAGAGAGAAACAGATTAGTATGTACGATAGAGAGAGAGAGAGGGAGAAAGAAAGAGAGAGAGAGTACATATATATTGCGAATCAAAGAAAGAAAGGAACAGGAAAAGCAACTCGGACAAAAAGAGAAAAATATCTGTGGTAGCAATCAAGAGAGAGAGAGAGGTGGAGAAACAGAGTTAACAATTCAGAAAGAGTGACAGAGACAGAGAGAGACATGTATAGAAAATTAGAGAAAGAGAGAGAGAGAGAACATGGATAGTAACTCAGAAAAAAAGACTGGGTAGCAATACAGAGAGCGATCGAGATGGAGAGAATAACCGGGGGGAGAAACTCGGATAGTAACTCTGAGCGAGAGAGAGAGAGAGAGATAGAGAAATATAGAGAGAGGACCACCATTCCCAGCATATAGTTGAAAATCTCCCTTTTGTTATAAATGTCTATTTGTTGGTATTATTTTAAACCAGAAGGCATCGTATCTTTATTTATACCATGACGTCAGTGCAACATGTCTGTGTGTGTGTATGTGCTTTTAATTCGACAGTCTTCTTCTTTTATGTGTCGTGTCCCTTCAAGTCGTAGGCGAGCATAGCTGTGCATTTCATCTTGTCCTTTGTGGCTTTTAATAAGATTTGACATTTTATTTCTCCACCCTCCACTATTTTGCAATCCGATTGCTTAATCTCGTTAAGTCACGTGTTGCCTTCGCTTGTCCCTCCGTTCTCCTCCCGTGTCCCAGAAATTTCAGCTACCTCTCCCTTTTGTTAAGTATAAGCTTCCCCTTTGTTTTGCATTATCTCCAAATCTTCATCGTTGCTCACACGCTCGGTTCATGTTATCCTATCATCCTTCTGTAGAACCATCCCTCCATTGCCTCCAGTCTCTTCTTCATCTTTGTGGAGACCGTTCAACATTCGCTGCAGTAAAGGAGGACAGATGTCCCATAGCAGCTTAGTACTCTTTTATTTGTTAACAAGGAATTCCTCCTGTCTCGTAAATACTCTGCCTAGCTTTAAGAATGGGCTTTTGGTCATCCCCATACACGTTCAAATAGGCCGATGAATATAATTTCGATATAGTAATAATAAAAAAAATAAGGTTTTATTTCTTTTTATTTGCCGACTCCTTTCAGAATGTAGATGGTCATGGCTCTCCACTTTCCCCTATTCCATGTAGGTCTCAATAATTTTCGTATCTACCACCCGCTACCTCATTCTGCTATCCGCTTGCTCATGACCGCTAGGTATGTCCTGCGTTGCTTTCCCTTGTCTCCCTTTCCCTGTATTCGACCTGTGAGTATCAGATTCTCCAAATTCTCCTTTCCCATTAAATGTTCCAGAAATTTCAGCTGCCTCTTCCTGATGCTAAATATAAGATTTCTCCTTGATTATACTCTCCCCAAAACCTCATCGTTGCTCACATGTTAGGCCAATGTTATCATTAGCATCCTTCTGTAGATCCATACCTCCGTTGCCTCGAGTCTCTTCTTTATCTTTGAGGAAACCGGCCATCATTCTGCCGTAAATGAGGACAGATATCACGTAGCAACCCAGTACTATTTTTCTTTGTTACCAGCGAAACAATCCTGTTTCGTAATACTCTGCCTAGCATTTGACATGTATCTTTGGCCATCCCAATAAATCTTTGGATCTTCGTCCTCTGTTATAACACTTCCCAGATATTTAAATCTCTGTACTTGCTTGGTTTTTGTATCCTCGATCTGTAATTTGCATTTTGGGCTCATTCTAAGGACACATGGCGCAGTGGATAAAGGCGTTAGTTAGATCCAGTGACGGGACCCAAAGAGTGTGACTTCAATACATGGTTAAGGCGATGGATAACTTGGAGAGGGAATTAAGCAGGAGATAACTGATACCTGACGTCCATTAGACATGGCACGTGAAACTAGAACAGTATACGCCAGTGAGCGAAATAAAGGTTTCAGTTCGCCATTCCAACCAAGAAGGCCGGAGTGTACAATAGCCGAAACGTTGTAATAAATATGGCGACACAGATTAGGGCAATAGTCCGAACTATGTAAATAGTGTACATAATACTTCATCTCTGAAATATAGACAGATACAAAACTAAACTTGTAAAGCAAGCATAGACAACCATTTACTAGCCGTGGATGGCATGATCTATGGTTCATCACAAGGCGTGTCGTACTCCTAAAACGATTCATGGTAAATTTTTCGCAGTAGATACCTCAGGTATTTTTACTAGAGAAGACCATATGCGTAAGTATATAGCTAAGAAATGGGGAATTATTTTTTCCTTGGAGAAAAGATATTTCTATAAAAAATAAAAATTGAAGTCTTCGTATAATATTTTGTGTTTATTACAGGTACAAAAATAAAACTTCTTCATAGAGATTCGTAAAATTCGCAGCATGAGACATTGTTTATTACTATAAAATATGGGAATAGTTTATAGGTAATTCATGTGTTCCGCTATAAACATGATCTTTTAAAACTAAACTCTCATCTTTCCAATGTAGAATTGATTTACCTGGGGACAGATTCTCCAAAGAAGAATATGCTATATTATCAGTCTTGTCCAGGCATCTCGAATTAAGTCACTTTTCCTATCGCTGTAAAGTAGATTTCCTGTGCTCTTTCTATAAATGATTTTATGGCAACTGCTCGGAACTTTCCTCTTCGATAAATAAACTTCAGGAATTGAAGTGTAATACTAGATTGGATGTTACATCTCATCATTTCTCCTGAAATTGCTTGATGTAACCGCGAGATATATGCTCTAATTCTCCTCTTTCTCCCGTGAAAATCGCTTTCGGAATATTGCTTTACTGTTGACTACGACCATCAAAATGTCAAATGCAACGTCAATCATCATCTTCTATCTCACTGTATGCTGTTCGTTCATTGATTTCTCTCAGCGATAGCATTTACTCATTTACTTCTTTCACTCTCAATAATCCTTTATCTATCACTTGGATTGGGGGTGCAAAATGTTAAGAACGATCTTCCACGACAGTAGTCATGTACTCTTGGCGTCCGCTGTGTGCAAAATATTAAGAATGATCTCCCACGACAGTAGTCATGTACTCTTGGCGTCCGCTGGGTGCGAAATGTTAAGAACGATCTTCCACGACAGTAGTCATGTACTCTTGCGTCCGCTGGGTGCAAAATGTTAAGAACGATCTTCAACGACAGTAGTCATGTAATCTTGGCGTCCGCTGTGTGCAAAATATTAAGAATGATCTCCGACGACAGTAGTCATGTACTCTTGGCGTGCGCTGGGTGCGAAATGTTAAGAACGATCTTCCACTACAGTAGTCATGTACTCTTGGCGTCCGCTGGGTGCGAAATGTTAAGAACGATCTTCCCCGACAGTAGTCATGTACTCTTGGCGTCCGCTGGGTGCAAAATATTAAGAATGATCTTCCACTACAGTAGTCATGTACTCTTGGCGTCCGCTGGGTGCGAAATGTTAAGAACGATCTTCCCCGACAGTAGTCATGTACTCTTGGCGTCCACTGGGTGCAAAATATTAAGAATGATCTTCCACTACAGTAGTCATGTACTCTTGGCATCCGCTGGGTGCGAAATATTAAGAACGATCCTCTATGGCAGTAGTCATGTACTCCTTGCTTCGGCTGGGTGCAAAATGTTAAGAACGATCTCCCACGACAGTAGTCATGTACTCTTGGCGTGCGCTGGGTGCGAAATGTTAAGAACGACCTTCCACTACAGTAGTCATGTACTCTTGGAGTCCGCTGGGTGCGAAATGTTAAGAACGATCTTCCACGACAGTAGTCATGTACTCTTGCGTCCGCTGGGTGCAAAATGTTAAGAACGATCTTCCATGGCAGTAGTCATGTACTTCTTGCGTCGGCTGGGTGCAAAATGTTAAGAACGATCTTCCACGACAGTAGTCATGTACTCTTGGCGTTCGATTTTTCATAAACATTAACACGTACATGGATGTGGTTGGTCTCGTGGTATACTCGTCTTGCTATTGTCAGTGAATTCATTTTCCCTTTTATGGGTAATACACTCTGTTACTAATGTCTACTTGACAAGGAAATCACCATTAAAAAAAAAACAACAAAAACCAGAGTGTGGCTGCTTTTCCTGGGGAATTGCGGACACGTATCTGACCTAATAACCTTTGTTTCTCGTGCTTCACATTTTTACAGTATAATATTAACGACAATATATATTTTGTTCTGCAAATGTTTTCATACAAGGATGCAGTTGTGGTTGGTGTAAGATCTAATGCAGATTCTGTTTGTTTTCACTTACCATATATATATATATATATATACAATATAATAGGCTATAAGCGAAGAATTACGTTAATCTCCAAATACGCATCTACAAATTTCAACAATTTTTATTTATTTGAGTATTATTTTCTTTTAAATTGAAACAAATGGATTACAAAGATTCCTTTCGAACAGATTATTCTTTATGTGCAATTGCTGATGATTTGATAAAAACTTCACAAAAAGCAGCTGCCAAGAAGAGATCAGTTATCTGGTTTTCCCCCACAACTGACTTTTCAAAACCTTCAGCAATTTTGTTCTAGCTTTAGCTGCGAGAATCCTTACCCACGCTTTTGCGTACTCATAATTATCCAATGATAACTTCTTCGGTTCTTCAGATATCGGCGACTCCATTGTAGTAGTGTAGTGTTACTGACTAACAGGAAATAGTAGGCATTCAAGTGCCCTTGGGTAAAAGCCGTAGGTATTTATACCCTTTGTGACTTCCTATATAAATGTGTCATCTCAGCGTCTCCATGTGTATGGATGTACGTGGAATGGATTCGAGTTGTTTTCTCCATATTTATACATTTACTCTAGCCACATGAAATTGACGCTCGTAAACAAAATTTTCTATAAGCTTTATTTTTGTAATATTATATAACCGAATAAATATGTATAATTAAATACGTGTGAGAATTTCAGTTTTTTTGTTTAACAAACGATCGAACAAACACCCTGGTCAAAGTTTCACTGAAAGAGTAGTAGCGAACAAGAATTGGGCATATTTATGATGAAATAATCGGTCCCGGAAGAAACCAAAATTTAGATTTATTAATCTCAGGCATATAGGCTATAATTATGTTCCCAATTTTTAAATATCCCTTTTGAGGGAAAATATAGTCTCGATTCTGGAGAAATATTCATCGTTTGCCAATTCAAAGAATACCGAGCGTCTCGAAATACGTCGCTGGTTGGTTAATATAAAAGAATACAAAAATTCAAATGGAGCAAATCAATGTACAAAACTGAGTTTTCAGTCAGGGTACTTAGATCTATAGCATTTTCTACAAATCTGAGACTAGAATCCCTATATATATATATATATATATATATATATATATATATATATATATATATATATATATATATATATATAATAATTGTGAATGTCAATGAGTCACACTTTCTCAAGGTTATTACTAAAGGACGTAGCCCAAACCGACTCCGTGATCAAATAAAAAACATTCCGGGGCGGATCTAGACCCACAACACTGTAATTCTGAAATCCAATGTTTTCATTATTTCTATTGTTTTCAGATTCTGCCATCTTGCTTCTACTGATAAAAACAATTAAAGGAACACAAGTATCTAACTTTCAATGGCTTGAAATAACTTTCAATTTAAATGAAAAATACTGCTCTCAAATTACAGTGTTTCAAAATAAAATTGTCCGTTTTTTCAACTTTATTCCTATAGGCTGAATCCCAACAAATCATGACATTTTAAAATCCGATCGCCTCCGTGTGCAAACTAAAAACATTCCAGCCTCACAATCCTGAATTTTTGAATTCTCAAATGTTCATTATTGCGATCGTTTTCACGTGATTTGTAGCGACGAATTTTTTGTTCGATAACAATTTTTATAACATGAAAATAAATTTGGGAATAATCGAAATTAATTGAAAAATCCAGCGAAAATCACCCATGAAATAAAAATAATTGGAAGTAAGGACCTACGCACATCAAATTGTCTTAAGATTAAGTTGCAACAGAAGAATTATCTTTGAACTTTTAAAAGGTAAACTTAAATATTAATGCAATACTTAAATGCGGCAATCAATTTTCTGTAGTTTATTGTTGGTCCGCAGGAGCTAGTGTATATATATATATATATATATATATATATATATATATATATATATATATATATATATATATATATATTGACTTTTTTATGATCATAAAGGAAGTGAATAAATACGAAGTAGCGTGATGATTATACGATCACTATTACTACTCTATACTCTACTACTATACGGATCTTTGTTCACTCTTCTTGTCTATCCACTCTTGCTATACGTTCTCTCTCTCTACTCTACTACTATACGGATTACGATTTTCTTCTGATCATTATACTCTTTGGCGATTACTACTTGAACAAGTATGACTAGAGAGGATATTACTGGAAGGGGTTACTCAGATTTACTCCAATTAACGGCGTCTACGAAGACTCGAATATCACGAGTATGATTGGAAGTGATAACGAGCTTTCCCTTGACATACCAAAGTGACAGGCGAATCCGTCCAACATCACAAAAGGGTGTAATGCTTTAAAAAAATCTCAACGCCAATAAATGATTGATTCTAACAACACAAAATTTGTTTTCTTTATCATAAATTGCCTTAAGATTTGGGCCGGCAGTGTATTTATATACGACATCTTCCACCGTGATTAGTGCTTCCTCTTCTCGAGAGCTATGCCGTGGTGGGATCAATGCATATTATATTTATATTATATTATATTAGAGTTGTACAAAATAAAGCGAATTGGTATACAGCATTATTCATTTACAAAGAAGTTCTTTCTGGAGATGAATTTCTAATAAAAGCTAGGCTATGAAGCTTTGGTGCGACACAGAGAACCAACTTTCCTTGCGGTAGATGTATGTATTGATTCACTGTAGCTGTTCCATCTCAGATCAGTGGAAAACGTATGACCAAGAAGGCAGAGAGAGAAGCTTTCGTAAAGTTGAGCATCAGCCATGCTGGTAGCGGGCAGGGAGGTTTCTCTATGGTGGGTAAATGAGAGCAATTTCGTTTTGGATGAATTAAAATTAACAAGCCCTTTCCTCCCCAAGTCAACCAGGGATTGGAGTTTCTTTTCGACACCAACTGCCAGGTTAAGTTTATCAGCAATGTCAGGTTTACTATTGAGACAGGAGTAAATGGTAGTGTCTTCTGTGTGGATACCTACTTGAGAACTAATGACGCCAGGAAGATCACTGATGAAGATCAGAAAGAGCGTAGGACCCAAAATAAATTCTTGGGGAACACCAGCGGTCGTGTGAAAGAATTGAACGTTAACCCATTTAGGAAGACCTTCATTTGAAAAATGATATTAAAATAATAAAAAAAAGAAACTTTTAGCATGCAACAGGGAAATCTTGAATAATGAGAAATTGGGCTAAATACTAACTGGTCAAAGGTTAGAAGCCATGAGGTCGTGACAGCTGGGCCATACGGCGAATAGAAATAACGAAATATTCTTCAGCAATTAAGCAAACAATTCAGGTATCACGAAATGTCCAATGAAAGATAGAACAGCGTATTTGCGGGCTGTGGGATATCCAATTCTCATTTTAGTCTCCAGTGTTAGAGAATATGAGTCAAGATAAAGAAGAATCTTGAAGAATTACGAAATTTTATAGTGATTTTCTATGAAGCTTAGACGAGGCACAAAGCCGAAAGAATGAAGCAACTAGTGAGAATCGATCTCACTACTCAGTTGTAATTGATAATGCAAGACAATCTTGATAACCATTTGTAAGTAAACTGGGATTGCACAGGAAATATTTGTCGCAGATTATTTCCACGTCACAGAAAATAAATCACTAAGTTCCGACTCGAACATCGAGAGCAGTAAGAAATGCCGAAAACTCGATTCGCAAATACTATCTCGCTAATCAAAATGCACGCCACCAGTCAGAAAAATAACTCATTCTCCACCAAACGCGGTAGCCAAAATTGCCGAATTCCCCCGAGATTCGAGAACAGCAACTGCTTTTATCGGGCGAACATTTTTTCCATTCGTCGACAGCTGAGAGATGATCTCCAGTATTTTGTATATCAAAGTACGTTTAACTGCAACTCTTGCGTCAGACTTGGGTTTTTTTTTTAATTCAAATATTCCGTCTTCAGCATGTCATGCGGATTACGTGCCCTTTTGTTTGGTAATTAATTTTGTTTTTCGCCAGCTTTTCCGTCGTAAAATACACGCGACTCGATGTCGCTTAGTTTGACGAAGTAAATCCCCGTCTTCTTCGCTATACCATTGCCTCACAATGAAGTGCACAACCAACGAATTATATAAATTGTAAATATGAGAAATGATGACGTAAACAGAAGCCATAAAGAGACTATGGTTAACGATCAAAATTTTTCAGAAAAGGTTGAAATAAATTATCATCTACATGAGCAGGAAAAAGTCTGTAAATGTTTGGATGCTATGCATGGAAGGGTTATAATAATCTTATTCATATAATATACTCATTTTTTTTATTATCAATTTTTTTTCTGTATTGAGGACTTTTTACCTTATTCACAATCAGACTCATATACTCATCTGTCTTATAATCACAGGTTTCTGCCATTGTGCTCACCGATAATCTGCAGGTTTCTCTCGATGGTAAATAAGCGACCTAAGCACCTCCTCATTTTCTTACTATTTAATTAAACATCAAAAACCCTAAAGAATAAATAATAGAAAATGAAAATGAAAAACAAATAAATTAACTCAAACAAATAAATAAATAGCCTTAATTATCATCCCAGACAAAGACTAAATCATATCTTATTCATATTCGGACAAATATACTTTTTTTATTATAATTTTTTTTTCGGTATTGAGGCCTTATATTTTTATCTTATTCCAATTGTAACCTTCTATCATGAGTGGTTCTCGATCCTTGTATTTTGTGATATTTATTAAAAGAACTGCATCTATCCTTCCAAATGTGTTTTAAAACTGATTGAACGAAACTGAATAATCTATCCCCTAGAATTTAATAAATGGTTCTTTTAAACAAAAATTGAGATTTACCCGGATCGACATAAACCTAAAGTAAGCCGTAAAGCATAAAGGCCGAAACGTTCTTATTATCCTCCCCACAGAGGTTAAGTTTCAAGCCTATCGTTACCTACGATACGCTTCATTCTTTAGTTGCACTTGCTCAGTATTTTACAACTAGGATAAGTACAACTATTTCAACCAGGTTATTCCCACTACATTACCTTCATGTTACAATTATAAAAAAAATAATATTGCGCTCAGACAGCTTTTCTCCAAGGATTGACGGTTACTGGAATAGCCTAACGCGTCGGCATTTCCGGGAAAACTATAATCTAAACATCTTTAATTCAAATATCTGTCGTTATCTATGCCCATTATCCTAATGGTCTACATTTTCTATCCACTACACTTTCATTCATATTACACACCTCATTTATTATTACTGTTTTAATTGTAAATCGCTAGCTTCAGTGGCTCTTGAGCCTTACTTGACTGAATTCACTAATTAATCTATAACAACAGAGATGAAGGCATTAATCTGAATTTAAATATTGCAAATAAAAAGAAAAATACAAGACAAAAAGGAAAAAAATATGAGTGCGTGTAAAAATTAAAGGAAACTGCGGAGAGTCATTATCGGCCAACTCATGAAATGTCATCAGAGAGAGAAAATGAGTGGGGGTAGAGAGATAAAGAGAGATGTAGAAGTGGATGTCTTGAGAAAATCATATTTACAATAAAGCCGAATATTCCAGAAGAGGATATTTTCGCCAAAAGGCAATAAAATTATAAAAGAAAAACAATTCATATTAAATCAATTGAAAGAAAAGAAAATTTAATTAAAATCAGTTAAATGGGTTTTATATAGAATTGCTGATACCAAAAATATAATTTTATATTAAATTTTGTTGCAGAAAATTGGAAATAGCGAAGAAAAAGTTTTATTTTGTTTCGTCTTTAAAGAATAAAATTCATTTTTAGAATTACATTGTTTGAAGAAGGTATTGTTTGCAATGAGAACATGACTGAGATAGAAAAAATATCACCGGGTTTTATTGGAGTATGCTTCATGGTTGAGGACCAGATTAAAATGCATATGCAGAATACACATTGGGAGGGATAGATACAGTTCTTTTAATAAATATCACGCAATACAAGGATCGAGTCCCACTCACGATATAAGGTTACAATTGGAATATTATTAATAAAAGAAGTGCAATAAGAATATATGACAAGGAAGAAGGAGGCTATAATTATGAGGATATGATGGATAGATAACGATAGACCGTTGACTTGAAGAGATCAAGATTGACCATTGACTTGAAGAATTCAATATTATTCCTTAAGTTTGACTCTTGACGTGAAGAGGTCAAGATTGACACTTGACTTGAAGATGTCAAGATTGACACTTGACTTGAAGAGGTCAAGATTGACACTTGACTGGAAGAGGTCAAGATTGATCCTTGACTTAAATAAATCAAGATTGACCCTTGATTGCAGTCGATGACCTTACACAACACGCGAGTATGAGATCTTTCTGATCAGGGACTCTTCTTCCGTTCGTGTCTATGAAGATGCCATTTTCCTTAAGGGTATTAGCACGTAAGTGAATGTAATAGGTTCGACTGAATTCGACTCTCTGACCCATCAATTAGAGCCGCTATTCTTTACTCCACAGTGTCTCCCCAATTTCGAAGGTAACCAGGTGTCTTGAACCTAGAACAAAAAATCCGCTAACATTTTAATTATTACTATTCTGGCTCAGTATATTCTGTTGTAATTTAATTCTTACGAAACACAAATATACTAAGTATTTTTTACGAATATAATTAAAATTTGTTTGTACTCAGTATAAGTTGTTCAAAAATAGACAGAATATATATCTTACTATATAAACCCCTGTGCAAATTAATTGAAATAATCGCTTTAGTTTCCTTCTTTCACCATATGGTCAGTATTAAACCCACTGGAGTGACAGGATGTAATCAATTTCTATTTTCTCCTTAGATTAGGTCATTTGCAGTGCTGTGCAGTAATATGAATCTATTTTCGGGGCGTATCTTTAAATTGGTTTGGCCTTGAAAAATATTGCGTCATCCGTGATTGCATCAGATTTCTATTACACCCATGCACCATGAGTCATTCTCAGAGTAATTATAAAGATATTCACCATCAAAGATGATACTCTGTTATGTTGACATAGGAGATACTGAAGCTAGCTCATGTAAGCAGAAAGCTTAGATCAATGAACATCATAATAAAAAAAAAATATCCAAATGTTGGGCAATTTGGTCTTTATTTTCCCCCGAAATTAAAGCACCAATATGAAGTTTAGAACGGCTCATGATCAAACATAATAGACATTCGTTTTCTCTTATATTTAACAATATATGTTTGAATATATATATATATATATATATATATATATATATATATATATATATATATATATATATATAATTAAGTAAATCATTGAGTCTGAAAGAAACCTCAACAGAATACAGAAAGCAGTGGACGGCCGTTTCGTCCTATATTTGGGACTCATCAGCATTGCGCATACACTACCTAGAATTGAATTACTTACTTATAATTATCAAATCCTCCTTACAATTTCTATCATATGTATATCCTTGCTTGATTCGTCTTCTAATGCTTCAGTTTGAGCGGCTTGGTGATAGGAGTCGTGGCTCCGGGGAGCACAGTCCTAAGATTACAAAGAATTTCAGTTGAGTTCCACCACGGAATATGTGATCGAGCCGCGCTATATTGAGTTTGATTTGCTACCTCTTCGTCACCGAAGCCCGTTGGAAGAGTTGGTATAACGTTTGCTTGAAAACCTAACTGTCAGGGTTTCAGTTCTCGGTAGTGGATGCGCACTGCTGATGAGTCCTAAATATAGAACGAAACCGCCGTCCAGTGCTTTCTGCATTCTGTTGAGGTTTCTTTCTGACTCAATGAATTACTTAATTATGATTATCAAATCCTCCTAACAATTTCTATCATATATTATCACAACATAGAATTTGAAATATGTTAAAACTGACTCACAAACACTTCCCCAAAATTGAAGCTGTGATATATGGATAAGTTTAATACCAATAATTCCGAATCAAATTTCTTTCATTTTACCAAAGTTTCCTCTTGATTATTTTTTTTCGGTTTCATTAATTTCCGTGAATTGCCGTCCAATTAATTTTTGATCAGGTGAACATTACAATATACGTAAGATCATCGGTCTGGCCCACCCTCCTCTACCCAGGCTCTCCTACCACGATATTATGATTCCAGTAACGGTGCCTTCTTCTTCTCCCCATACCTCACAATAAGTCCATTATAACACACGCTGTCTCTCTTTCTTTCTAGAAATAAACAGTACACTACAAATTGATACCAAAAACAGCTTAAAAAATCTTGCGAATTTTAAAATTAAAAAAGCTAGAACTTGCAAATCTTTGAACGAACCTCATTTTTTAGGCTTGCAGGAAAAGAAAACATGTTTTATTAGAATTTGACATCCAGTTTTTCAATCAAAAATATGAAACCACCGTTTTTTGTAGGCATATTAAAGATCTATCATTACAGTCTTGCTAACCGTTTAAATCCATAACTCTTAAAGTTTAAAATTATAACTCACCTCCTTTGATATACTCCCTACCCTGTTATATATCTCTCCACTAATCTTTCTTATTTTTGCGCATATATAATACTATTCATACTTTCAGATAAATTGATTTACACCCATACTTATTCTACATGTTATACAGTCAAACAGCGGGTCAAAATTTGCTTATAAAAGTTTTATTAATTATCCTATATTTTTATAAACCTTTTTACATATATCTTAATTTCTAAATTAAATCTTATGGTTTCTTAAAAATAAATCGAATAACACATGCATTCAACATAACAAGAAGAAATCTCCAACTCTTAATTTATTAATTTGAGAAACAACTTTCATTGATTACAAAACGAGGAGTGATACCTCCAGCCTAAATATATGCAATTCAGCTCTGGCTTACTTTTTAAAATAACAGAATAAACATTCCCAATTACTACTATAACTATCGTTTGAATTTATCCCTCCTTCCTCTTTCATCGTATTTATATCTGTTATTCTCACTTTTCCTTTTCCACCCCTCACTCTTAGAAAGCTTGGGATTGCTGTGCCTAAACCATTGACCGTTGTTGTCGAAAATATTTCTTTTTAGATTTAGCCATTACTTCAGCACGTCAACCATATTTCACCAAACTGCTGTCAACAACAACAACCATTGTTTCACCCTGTCACGTTTCTGCCTTTATGTATATTTATCTTTGAAATTTTATTCTATTTTTTTCAAAAAAATGGGAAAAAGAAAGTGACGTTTCATATGCAACTTGCTTACAAACAGATTTATCCATGAGCATTTTCCTTCTCACCTGTCGAAGTGCAATTTAAATGCACTGAAACGAAGTTGCACCTTTGTAGTGAGTAACTTGTTTTTGTCTATAAGAAAAAATTATATTGCAGACACACACACACACACTCACACACACGCACACGCACACACACACACACACACACACACACACACACATATATATATATATGTATATATAAACAAAAAAAATGTTTTTTTTCCGCTGGAGCACTTTAAAATGACTTTCATTGATTTTATTTACACTGTCTTTAAACATATATTTTATTTATAACTAAATTTTTACCCGCACCCCCCCATATATATCTTTTAATTACTTAGAAAAAACGTAATTTTCTTTTGGACTCATCAAATAAAATTCATAACATGTTTATGACTTAAATTAAGTTAAGCACACATATCATATTAGCTCGGCTGATATATTGGTATTTATGTTTCAATTGTATTTTCATATAATAATACCAACATTTGAAATATCTAAAAATAGGTTTATATATATATATATATATATATATATATATATTTATATATATAAATATATATATATATATATATATATATATATATATATATATATATATATATATATATATATATATATATATATATATATATATATATATATATATATATATATATATATATATATATATATATATATATATATTATGAGTTCTACCACAGAATATGTGAACGAGCGGTGCTATATCGTGTCCAATTAGTTACCTCTCCGTCAGCGAGTTCAGTTGGTATGACTTTTGCCTGATATGGTAACTGTCCGGGTTTCAATTCTCGGTAGTGGATACGCACTGCTGATGAGTCCCGAATATATGACGAAACGGACGTCCAGTGATTTCTACATTCTGTTGAGTTTGCTTCTAGACTCGATGAATTACTTGATTATGACATATATATATATATATATATATATATATATATATATATATATATATATATATATATATATATATATATATATATATACATTTGAATTCAATTTCTTCCAGATTATATTAAAAAGACATGGACATGTTCATGATTTGAATAGTTTCAGCAGACTTCTACCTAATTGAAATTCAATTAGTATTACCTATATTGTAAGAAGATACTATACATGATATAACTCGAAAAGATGTATCATGAAACCTTTCCTGATCTCCCTTGAGGTGTCTTTCATTTTATCGAATCGGGAAAGGAGCCCTATTTAATGTCATAGTCTATCCGTAATAAAGATTATTCTAGGCGATAAGGTACTCTATCGATGGGAACAAAATCTCAACAGTCCGTGAAAGAAGCGGCAAATGTCTCGACTTTTGAAACGCGCTACCGCTTACTGATCGACATCTTTGCAAAAATTGAAGAAACCGTTTTAAGATGTCTAACGCTCCGTTGAACAATGAGATTTCATAGATAACCGTAAAATTTGTTTGTGTATTTTGGCTTCAACCCCCCCAAAAAACATAATAATATGAGACATCACTTAGAAAAAGCTGAAACAGTACATATTTCAACAATTGGTTTTATGTAGCTATCTTTTTAAATAATAAGATAATAGACAGCTTAATGTCAAGATGAATTGACCTCTGATGTCAGGATTCCAGGTGGGTGAGATGAGCAAAATTCAACTCTGATTGGCTCTATGAAACCAATTGTGAAAAGCACCCTTGAAGTTTGTCAAATGTAAAATAGATTGGAAAGAAAATCGATGCAAACAAATCTGAAGAAAAAATGCTGAATCATTGTTTATTACAAATGAGAACAGTGTTTCGTTTCTCTTTTGCGCCAGTTCAAACAAAAATTTGAAGATTCCTGGTGGATGCTCAACAAGTAACGTGAGAGAAAACATGGTCACGGCGAGAACTGAAATCAAAGATTCATTTTAAGATGTGCCGAATTCATTGTTCCTCTATTACCTGGATATGTAAGTGACATTTGTCAAATCTTCCATACAATATTTCCCTTCTATCACGACACACTAACAGACCAGATCGTCTCTTCGGCTATCTATCCTACTCTCTCGACTTCCATTTCTCTTTCGCTAACAGGGATTATGACCATCTTCTCGCTTTATCCGTCCTCCACTTTTGACTCTGAGTGAAACTTGTCTCCACTGCCCATCTCTTTTGTCTGCGTCGGCTTGTGCTGCCACTGACTCTCTTTTGACAGTATAAACAAAAAGTATTCTCAAATCTCCAACAAGGAGCCACTTGATACAGAAAGTGTTTCATATGTTTAATTCCTTTTCTCTTATTATGGATATTCAGTGTTGACATGGAAGCTCTCACATCACGATTTTAGTAGCAACTAAGGCATTATTTATGAAATCAAACTAAAGTAAAATAATTTACAGTACACTTGACGAAGCTAGTTTGAGTTTCTGGTAAGAGATGCGATCAAGAGGCGGTTTCTATTCTGAAGCTTGCTAGTCTAAAGAAAATTAGGGGAACAAATTAAGAAAACAAGTTCCAAATGAGAAATAATCATAATGAGAATCATGAGCATATGACAAATAAAGCCACTGAAATATTGGTGCACAATGCAGACATCTTGTTAACGTAAGTATTTATATATGAGGAAATGCATTTAATACTGCGGTTCAATCAATACAAGAGTCGTTTTTATTTATTTAGACAAATATTTAACAGAATCAGATAATCCGATGACATTGTTTGATAGTAGGAATTGAAAGAATTAAGCAACAAGATATTAAAGGCAAGCGAGAAGAAAGGACTAACTACAAAATACGAAAACAGAATGCATTGTTCCAAACGAAAGAGAACGGCCAATATTGGAAAATAAAGAGCTGTTTTTTTTTGTTTTTTTTATAAACATTCAACACCAAAGAAGGTGGAAAGACACTAGCACGCAAGGGGTTACAAAGTTGGAGCGAGAACAAAGAGGAGTGATAGAGGAAAGCATGTAGAGCCGGTTAGGGGATAGATCAGGGCATCTGGAGACGTCGATTGACGTTACATTTGAATAGTTGGAGATTATAGCTATCAGGAAAACAAGAGATGGAGAGGGAGTTCCACAGGCGAGAAGTACGAGACATGAAGCTATTGGAGTAGAAAAGACGGCTACATTTAACAGTTTCGACAGTGAAAGGGTGAGAGCGAGATGCCAGCCTAGTTGAGCGCTTAAATTCATATAGTCTGGAAACCAACGAAAGCAGCTCATCGGAGCAGTTACCGTGAAAGTATTTGTAAATATGACAGAGGGAGGCAATGGCACGTCTGTGAGAAAGCGACTTCAGAGGAGATGCCAGATCAGGTCCAATTACATTGCATATTCGTCTTTGGATTTTATCAAAGACTTTGAGACAATTAGAAGGGGCCCCAGACCATATATGGCAGCCATACTCCATGCAAGGGCGAATGGTTGATTTGTAGATTTGAAGGATCGATTCCGGCGAGAAAAAATTCCTGGCGCGGCACAGGGAGCCAACTTTCCTTGCGGTGGACGACGCTATTGACTCAATGTATTCGTTCCATCTCACGTTAACGGAGAATGTGAGACCGAGCAGTCGTAAAGATGTGCTCTCGTGAGGTTGAGCGTCAGACATTCTAATGGGAGGCAGGGATGGTTATCGCTGGCAAGTAATAGAGACCAGTTTTGTTTTTGAGGCATTCTATGTGCTGCAAACTTCGAAGCTAAACAGGTAGAAATAAACAAAGAATGTTGAACGCCTATGTAATATCTCAAATTCTATGTGACAGTTGATGTTGGACGATTCTCTAACCTATAAATAATTACACTATTTAACTGCGGTCTATTGACCTCATCTATGTTGCTGTTTTAACAAAGTTTCAGTCGTTGGGTCTTCTGATCTTCATCAGGTGTATGCCGATCCTGTTAACCGAATTGAACATTTTATTTAATCTACGGGCGTAGACTGTTCTCCTACTGTCCATCTTTAGGGATATCTCGGCTAGGTCTTATTTTGTTTTTAGTACTATTAAGTTATTGTCCTGTTTCCGCTCAGACCAAGTATACACTGGCAGTCTCAGGGATTTAACTCATAAATAATATATCACCAAATTCAAGAATCAGCGCTTTAATCTACGTGGTTATTATCCGGATCGGCATGCACCTGATGAGAGCCGAATGACACATCGGCCAAAAATTTATGATAACAACAATAACGAAGGGGATATTAATCTGCATTTAAATAGTGTCAATAACTACTTATACCGGCAATTCGAACAGAAAATAAATTAAATACATGAAACAGCAAGTTTGTATGAATAATATTCTCTGACTAAAGTTAACCCAATCCAAGACCCAAGAGCCACTCAAAGGTGTATGATATGGGTAAAAGATGACATGTTAGAAAGTGGAATCTGTGGCGATAAATATATTAGGACCTAATGTCTGGCGGAAGCTTGGTCTGAATGGAACTGGTACTCGTTTTGTGACAAAAAAATGTTAAAATGGTTAGTAATAGGTTGACATAGTTTAGTAGTTTTTTTCTGCAATAAAAGAGACAGAGTAAAAGTTACAGGAAGAAAAAAAAATGTGACTATGGGTATTTTAGTTATATTTTTATTTTTTGCCTTTCGTTTCCTTATTAAATTATTACTATATCAGATTTGACTGTAATTGTCGTATCCTATCGGCACACCAACATTTAAAAAAATACAATTGGATGAAGAAGCATTACCGTAAAGGACTGGCCACACTTGCGTAGCTGATTCAGTATAACAATGGCCTCGATAACAAAGAAGCCACCCGACTCCAAGATCCCTGTGATCAAAGTGTAGTATCTGTCTCAGCCACAGCCGACCTGCATCAGCAGCTCCAGCAACCCTTCACCAGTAGCAATTCCACAGCAGCAAGAATATGCGATAACCTGTCCTTTTAAGCACAACACTCTTGATTGCACTACAAAACTGTCTTTTCAGAACAACGCCATTCTCACATTCTACTTCCTTGTGAACTGTCTCCATATTTTATCAATGCATTTTTTAACGACAATAAACGTATCAATATATTTGTTTTACTCAAGTTTTTGTTTTGTCTGTTGTTGTCTTTCGTCATGCAATATCTATTTGCAGGCCAATATTTCACCCGCATCGCAATAATCAAATTTTCTACACCCAGCAATTGTTTGTAGCAATTACTATAATATTGACCTTGTATGCTTGTGTAACACGACATTAACTAGACAGTCATTTTCTAAAGAGAAATACAATTTAAAATGTACATGAAGAATAAATTAACTTCCAGTTCGCTTGTGACAATTGTTTCCAAGTAAATCTAATAAGAAATACTGAACATCAGTTTTATTTACTGTTAATTACCAAATCGTTTACCTGCCTGCACTCTACACTGATCGTGATGATTATATACCATTTGCAAAACTTTAATAATTATAATTAATTATCATTAAGCGTAGTGATATTTGAAAAGACTTATGAGATAAATACTATAAGTAAGAAATAATTCCACAAATAACAGAGAATTATGGAATGGCATACAAACAAGCATTCTCCATGTTATGGTCCAATATCCTCGCACCACTGTTATGGTCCAAGGTTAGGAGCAAGGAAGAACAACACGAACACAAGAGTAGGAATAACAAATATATATTACACAGAAATAGAATACAAGAAGTTGAAGGTGTTATTATGACTCAGTTTGGTTTAGAGTGAACTAATATTGTCTTGACTCGTTGCGTCTCGATTCGTTCCAGTTCCTTCTATCGTCTCTCTTGAGAGGCGCAGTCTTTATAGTGTCAAGAAGAGTTCATTGTCGTTACAGGTAAGTTCCCATAATACTCCAATAATCTGAAATTCTTTTTGAGTTTGCCAAATGTAAATAGGCAACATTAGCAGTGCCCGTTTTAGTTACGCGTTTTACCCAAAAATTTAAAAAAAGAACAGAATGTCTAGAGATAAGTTAAAAAAAAGTTAATAATGTGTTTATTTCAGGCAAAGAGAACAGCATACTATCTTACAGAAATGTGTTATGTTCCTTCTCTCCGACATTGGAAAGAAAAGCTAGTGACTATTAAAAAATGTCCTTACTCAAACATAACATACTATACCCGTATAGATGTAGTAACAGAAAAATAAATATAAATGAATAAAAACCAACAATGTTTAAAATTCTACCAACTCTAAAAATATATGTATATAAGTAATCACCAAGTCAAAAGGCCATATTTTGACCAACGTATCAGAAGGTTTTCAGAAACAGAAAATGAGACAAATAATAACGGGAGGAGAAAAAATTAACCATCTCTCAAATTAAATGTATATTCAGAATTGGCAGGACGCAAACCCATTCATTGACAAACTTGTCTTATTTTTTAATAGTCACTAGCTTTCTTTTTCAACGTCGGAGAGAAGGTACATAACACATTTCTATAATATAGTATAATGTACCATTTTTATGAAATAAAGACATAATTAACTTTTTTCAGCTTTACTCTAGACGTTACAAACTGCTTTCACAAACATGAAATAAGACAGTGAGCCAATGTGCTTCAAATCCGTACTTTCGAAGCAGTTTTTTATATATGTATATAAATAGATGGAAAATCATGTAATAACAGAATAGATAAAAAAACTGTATCTATTCTCCATGGTGTGATCCTAGCAAAATATGAAGAGATGAAATACATATTCACGACAATCTGGCCACTTTATGTGACTAAATTTTCTTTCACGAACTTTTTAACCAGCACGCATTTGATATTTGAATATATATATATATATATATATATATATATATATATATATATATATATATATATATATATATAAGCAAATATGTGGATGTAGATCCGACGGTATGATGAAAATGTGGAAAAGACAAAGCAAAATCCGAATATGTGAGTTTACCGTTTTTTTTATTTTCGCAGCCCTCGCGGCGCCAGCGTATCCGACTCCAAGAAAGAATACTCTGACTTTAGAATTTCGCTTTTTCTGTTTCCGACTAGTCCTGTATATATCGTCTCTTCATTTAACTTAAATCTAATATAAATATGTCTCCATTAACCATGTCCTGAGGAAGGTCTATTTGACCGAAACGTCTGACGTTTGAATAACAAAAACAAAAACAAAATAAAAAAACAGTAAACTCACATATTCGGATTTTGCTTTGTCTTTTCCACATTTTCACCATATATATATATATATATATATATATATATATATATATATATATATATACCTTCCTTGACCCATATGCATTAGTAGGCGACTACTTCATTTGGATACATACGTAAATATAACTTATTGCGGAAACAAAGAAGAAGTAACATAGAAGGCAGTACTTGTCATTGTTGTTGATACTACTGAAGAGGTTGATTTCTTCTTCGCTTCACTAAACGTAATTTCGAGGAAAAATAATACATCGTATTTTCGGGAAATAAATGTACAATTTTTTTACATATATACAAAGCCAGCATACTACCTGTCGCTGTTGGAAAAGGCGACAGAGTGGGGAAGGAAGAAAGAGAAAGAATGTTGGTCAAGGCTGTCGGGCTGATGTTTTGTGAAGACGGCGGCGGCTAAGGATGAAAGTTGGAAAGTATTGCGTTCAGTCTGCCCGCGGCGTTCTTGACCAACCTCTGCGTGTCGACATCTCAGCAGGGTCTCTCTGTCTCTCTCTGCCCTATGCAGCGCTGAATCAGGGAATTTATATCCCTCGTATCGGCTTTCAAATCACAGTCTGGGTATTTTAGCGGGAATTATTTCTACTGGCCAACATATAAAGTTCATTTTTTTTCATTTAATACCGAAAATGTGCGTAGAGCCACGATGTGCAGAGACGCGTTTCTGCATTTTGCCTTGTGTCGTCGAACAGTCAACATCTGGTTTAGTGTAAGAGACACGAGAACCCATATATTTCTTTCTTTCCGAACTCTCTCTCTGTCCCTCTCTCTCTTTCTCTCTCTCTCTGCATATTTCGAATGCGCTCGAACGTTTACACTTGAACTGTTGAGACTTCAACATTCACTTTATCCTTCTGTATTTTTATATTTTATTATGCAAAATCGTACGACTCATACAGCAATCGCTATCACTTGACTTAAAATATTTGTGCCCTTCCTGGCATTTAAAGGGGTGCCTTTTGCTATGCTGATGTTGCTACATGCCTTACTTCTTGCCTATCTCCCACTGCGATTTTTTTCTAAGCTCTATACTAAACATTAAATCTATTACGAAAAAAGAAATAAGCAAAATGAACACAAAACGATAAAGCTTTAAAAAAGGACTCGTAACTGGAAAAACCGAATGAAAAAAGAATGTTAATAACAAATATTTTTTCACGCCCAACCCCGTTCTGCGGAATCAGAATCAACGTTGAGTTTAAGCAAGCGAATGAGGCAATTGGAGTAAAGTGTCATGCAGATATAAATTTTTCCCAATTGTGATGAATGCAGGTATTGATTTTTTTGCATGCTATTTAACATTCGTGTCAGTCATCTGTTGGCTCTCACGCTGGCCAATAGAATCTTTCTGCCTTTCGTGACAGCCAGCTATAGGCTCTCCTTCTGGGCAGTAGAAAATGTCTGCAAACTACATGAAAACTGCCGTAGAAGCATGAAAATATCGATTATTTCCACTATCGATGTGAGTTGGGAAATGCAAAGTCGGTCTTGGCCTTATAACTAACTTGGAGCATGTGCATGTAAATTTTGGTGCAGATCCATTGAAAATTTGCGGTCGTGCATTCGATACACACAGACACGCAAACACACACACACACATATAGATAATTAGCTTGAGGTTAACTTTCTTTCCACTTTGGCAATGTGTCCATTAACGGCCAGTCAGAGATGCGTTTGTGTGGACCGCGAAATGTTTTGGATAAAACGATATCAATAGAAGATGATTCACCCCCCCATGTAAAACCAGAACCTCTTGCCACAAACTTGTAAATT
>OZ038502.1:15232719-15237719 GCA_964036315.1 Acanthosepion esculentum
GAAGACAAATGTCCATTTAAAAGAACGCGTCCTTCATTTTCAAAGCTATACGCATATATATATTTTAAGAATTATGATGTTTATATATTCTTTTATATATATATATATATATATATATATATATATATATATATATATATATATATATATATATATATATGTAAGTAAATGCTCTGTTTATGATAAACAGTATTAACGACATGTACTGGCCTGAATGTCCGATAAATTTTCATAGAAATATTTGTCCTCCGACAAGAATCGAACCTCTATCCTATACGGAACCGTCATATAGCCTGACGTGCTTTTTACCGATTTCGCTACAGAGTAGCTTTTCGGTTAGTCAGGTGGATTTTACTGTTTTTAAACAACAATTTTCCATGATTTTCTCACGTACATTCATATCTTCTCGATGCGTATCCAAATGTAAACAAATGACGTCATACATTATGAAATGGACAAAATCCGACAATTATTTAAAGACATTTTTATGGTTATACAATCTTTTTTTATTATTTAAAAATAATTATATATATTAAGCTAAGTATTTACCTTCAACATATGAATGAGCCATAATTCTTCCTTATTTAATGTGTTTGTGTGTATGTATGTATTTATATTAAATAAGGTACAAGTAGGTTTCATTCATATCTTGAAGGTATATATTTAGCTTAATTTGTTTTTCCGTTTCCAAAATTTCGGGTGAACGCTAAATAAATAGCGAATAATTTTTTTTTAAACATCTAAAACCTGTTTCTTAATTAATATTTCAAATGATATATATATATATATATATATATATATATATATATATATATATATATATATATATATATATATATATATATATAATACCATAATATACTACAAAATGTATATATGACTTTTTTCAAAGTCATATATACATTTTGGAGTATATTATGGTATTATATATATATATATATATATATATATATATATATATATATATATATATATATAGAGAGAGAGAGAGAGAGAGAGAGAGAGAGAGAGACTTATGCCGCATTTATATATTTAACACTATAAGTGACAATACGATTTATTTTATTGAAAACTGATTTGTTTCCGTCTTCATTCTTGCTTTTCTTCTCAGTGGAAAAAATCGTTCCTATTTTATCTTTTGCTTGAATTGATGGCTTTATTTTCTTTTATAATCTCTTCAATGTTATTTCTTTTTATTTGCAGGTAGATGTCCGGCGTCTCTCACTTTCTCATACCTTTTATTTTTCCCGCGTCCGTTACGTTGTCGCCTGATACTACAATTATTGTTCGTTATTTATTGGCTCGACCGTCCAAAGATTGGCTATCTATTTCTCATAGCCCGTTTACCGTGTATTTTTTGTTTTTATATTTGTCGTTTGTCTTGCGTTCGTCACAGATTCACTTAGTCTTCATCTTTATTTTTTTTTAATCTACGAAAATACGACATTTCATACTGTTTCTCAATTAATTCTTTCCCTAACGGAGGGTCATTCACTAAATTCTTCATTCTTTTTTTTCACCTACAATGAGTTACAGCCTAGCAGGGTGCAGCCTTGTGAAATACAGCTTCACTAAGCCTACTTTATATGCAAATCTTAATCTGAAGCAGTCATTTGTCAGGTACATTAAATCAAATTAGGGTTTTCAATTGGCCATAGCAACAGCAAAATAATTTTCATAAAAACAAAAACATGTACCTTTTTTTTATTTCAATCGGTTTATTTGTTGTCGTCGTGCGACCTAAATATTGGATAAATTTTTGTCAGAGAACAAATTATGCGCCCTATGCCAGGTTTCAAAGAAACTTCCCCCTTGGTAGGAGAAACCGTCGTTAAAACCAACGTATTTCGAATCCTGCCGAACGGCGCATAACTTTATTTCATAAGATTCCATTATCCAAGCTGTTACACGATGATAAATATACTGTTTAAAAACAAAAACAGAGTGTCTACTCAAATATGCCTGTCCACTATAAATAACAGTTAATGAAAAAAATCTGAAATTAATAAATGAAAAAAACATTATTTTGCATATATATATATATATATATATATATATATATATATATATATACACGAGAGTCATTCAATAAATTATGTGAATCTTTCGGTATAAGGACTTATAATATAGATAGAAGCTAACTTTTTTTTTCAACGTAGTCTCCCAGCACTGTCACACACTTTTCCCATCTGTGCAAAAGCTTCCGTATTCCCTCAGCGTAAAAATATTTGGACTGATGTCTCAGCCAGTCGCTCACATCACTTTTGACATCTTCGTCACTTTTAAATTTTGTGCCTCTCGTGAACGATTTCAAGGGACCAAACAGGTGAAAGTCTGAAGGAGCAATGTCTGGGCTGTAAGGGGGAAGAGGGAGCAGTTCCCAGCCCAGCTCGTTGATGGTCTGCACCGTTTGGACTGCTGTGTGAGGCCTTGCGTTGTCATGATGCAAGATGACTCCTTCTGACTGATCACCACCGCGTTTGGCCCAACAGATCAGCTCATAGGCCTTGAAATGTCATCCACTGTCACCCTTCTCTCAGACTGAATGAGGTCATTGACTGATTCGATCACCTCAGGAGACCTCACTTCTGTAGGCCTCCCAGGCCTGTCTTCATCCTCAACACTGCTCCGTCATTCATTAAACAATTTAGCGCAATTGTAGACATTTTTTGGCTGAAACATGTGGCACCATACACAGTTGACATTATTCTATAAATTTCAACTGGTTTGCACCCTTCAGCAACCAAAAACTTGATAACTGACCGCTGTTCAATCCTGGAGCATGCTTCATGGTCGGCCTTCTTTGTTAATCGCCAAAACTCTCAAAGTTTTTTTTAATCTGCAAAAGACATTAAATCCATGTGAAAAAGAAGTAAAAATAAAAAAAAATAAAAAAGAGTAAGAATCTATCTGTATTAGAAGTCCTTATACCGAAAAATTCAAATTATTTATTGAATGACCCTCGTATATATATATATATATATATATATATATATATATATATATATATATATATATATGTGTGTGTGTGTGTGTGTGTGTGTGTGTGTGTGTGTGTGTGTGTGTGTGTGTGTGTGTCTGTGTGTGTGAGAGAGAGAGAGAGAGAGAGAGAAAGAGAGTGTGTGTAAAGATTTCATATACTGTACATCTGTAAAAGACAATATGAATAAAGACAAAAGAAAAACTTAACCGAGGCGTTTCGCCCTCCGATAAAATCCTTTCGAGGACGAAACGTATTGGCATATATATATATATATATATACACACACACACACACACACACACACACACACACACACACACACACACATATATATATATATATATATATATATATAAATTGTATTTCGACACCAATAACTCTTTCAAACCTCAATATCGATCAATTCTGCCAATCAAATTATTGTGCAAATTAATTTTATGGATCTTCACTTTTGTGCAAATTAATTGAAACAGCCGCTTTAGTTTCCTTTCTTTCAAAATATGGTCATTTTAGACCCACTGCAGTGACAGGGTGTAATCGAATTCTATTTTTTGCTCGGATTAGCTCATTTACAGTGATGTGCACTAATATGAATATATTTTTGGGTTGTATGATGAAACTTGTTTGACCATACAAATATTGCGTCATCCGTGATAGCATGGCCAGACAATATTGTCTCGACTGTCAATTATTTGTCCTACGACCATGATCTCCGATGGATTTTACACCAAGGAAGCACACGAAGACTGTAACGCAGCACGAACACAAGGCAAGCCTTTACTTGTGAGCAAATCATAGTTTTATAGACTGGCTCGGAAACTATCCTGATTTAAATCCAATCGAGAATCTGTGGTCAATCTGCAAGGAATGACTTCGTGGAAAGGACGTATGATGTATTAACATATGAACTGGTCATGTTTCATTTGAAAAATATGAAAAAATGTTCGTTATATTTCAATTAATTTTCATATGGGTGTAGCTGCTTTATGATATGAGTACAAATTGCCAATGTATACATTTATTTTTATTTCAAATAATGTTTTCAGAGTAATTTCGAGTACTGACGCATTCATTAACAAGAATTATTTTGTATATTTACGCATCTGTTTTTGTTTAATTCCGGAATACATGTGTGTCCAATGTAAGAATTTAAGGTTGTTTGTCGAGTGATAGAGTTGGAGATACAATGTGGTTTTTCAGGGTCACCATTTGTAGCGGGGGGAATCTGCTAAGAGCATCAGGAGATAGGAAAAGTGGCATGAACGCCTATATCACAAAAAGATGCAGCACATAGGAGAAGGAGAAGAAAAAGACCTTGTCGATGAATGAAGAAGAAATAACAAATCTCTCTCTCCCCCTCTCTCTCCCCCCTCTCTCTCTCTCTCTCTCTCTATATATATATATATATATATATATATATATATATATATATATATATATATATATTATAAATTAACTGATTTAAAATATATTTTATTCGCTACACAGGAAATACCATGTTTCAAAAACCGAAATTAAAAACTTTAAATTTAATTATATAATTGAATTAAAAGCATTAGTTCTGTTTCATCTTCAAGCGAATTTTGGAATAACTTATTTTAAAATTTATTGAGTTTTAAACGCTCATATAATTTCTATTTTTTTTTTCTTTTCAAGGATACAGAGAAAATCCAATCATTCAGACAGGGGCGGTAGCGTCATCAAATTTTATTAATTATTATTGTATCAATTATGAGTTACATTCGAAAAAGATGTTAAGTCTAGGAATGGTAGGGGTGGTTTTTTCAACGAATTTTAAAGAATTTTATCTTCGGATTTTGAAACATGGTAATTCCTGTGTAGCGAAGAAACAATATTTTAAATCAGCTAATTTATAATATTTATGCTCTGAAAATTTACATTGAGCACTGTCTTGTAAAAGTAAAAATATCAATAAGAACACCGGATTATATATCTTACTGTTCTTTCTTTTTAGTATTACATATATATATATATATATATATATATATATATATAT
>OZ038502.1:15247719-15325219 GCA_964036315.1 Acanthosepion esculentum
TCGACTCGTTCTACATCTCTCTTGAGAGGCGCAGTATTTATAGTGTCAGTAAGAGTTCTTTCAGTCATTATAGGTAAGTTCCCGTAACACATATTAAGCCCAATGCACACATTACGAAGACCAGCATGTTAAATATATCTTCTATATGCTACGCCTCTACGGGATCTGAGTGATGATTGCTCAGACCTTTTTTTTATCGGTCTTAACAACGTTTGACTTTTTTTACTAATGCTTATAATATGCCTTGTGATTGGAGGATTCTCCAAACTTTCTTTCCTTTTGATGTATGATAGAAATATCAAGTGTCTCTTTCCCATTACAAATACAAGCTTATTTTTTTTTTACTTATACTTCATTTAAAATGCCCTATTTGCGTACACGCTTTATCAATGGTATTCTCGTTATGATTTTATAGAACCACACAATAGTATTCTCGTTATAGAACCACTTGAATGGTATTCTCGTTATTATTCTGTAGAACCACATCACTATTGATGACATTTGGAAATTTCCAGCATTCAAAACCTCATGGAACGATCGATTTTACATAGCAGTTCAGTACTGTTTGTTTCTTTCGAATTTTTTCACATGCTTATGAATTTGACATGATTTTGGAAGACATCTTAGCGATACAAATGCGCCTTTTGATTTCTCCTATATGTTCCCCCTTCCATTGTGTATTATTATTATTATTTCGCCCTAAGCAAGTCAATAAAGCCACTGAGTTGCAATAGGTTGTTTTTTGGGGTTTTTTTTAAAGCTTTTCAAACCAGGCAAGGCTAAAAGCAACAAGCACGCAAGGGGTTACAGAGGATTTGGATCAAGAGCAAACAGAAGTGATAGAGGAAAGGATGTGGAGAAGGATAGTAGTTAGATCAATGAAACTGGAGGTGTCGATTGATGTTACATTTGAATAGTTGGAGATCATAGTCATCAGGGAGACAGGCATGAGGAAGGGGGTTCCACAGGCGTGAGGTGCGATATATGAAGCCATTGGATTAGAAGAGACATCTACATTTAACAGTGAAAGGGTAGGAACGGGATGCCAGCCTCGTATGACGCTTGAATTCATGGAGCCTTGGAACCAGCGATAGCATCTCATCGGAGCAATTACCATGGAAGTATTTGTAAAAGAGACAACGAGAGGTGACATCGCGTCTGTAAGAGAGAGTCTGCAGACGAGAAGCCAGATCAGGGCCAATTACATTGCATACCCGTCTCTGGATCTGATAAAGAACCCAGGTTGCTGAATGTTAGAAAATATATTTAAAAAAAAACACAATTAGTGACAGAGAAGTTTAAAAGAACAATAAATAAAAAGACAGTAGATAATGTTTGACATTGTTTTTAAATTTCTGAAGATCAAGGATTATTACGAATCCATAACCATGAAGAGAGTTCCAGAAGTAAGTAGTGCAATAGAAGAAAAAGGAGAAGCAAGGTGTCAGAACAATGATCAGTGGTAAGTAGGGAAGTACAAGTGATTGCTAGGGAAATACATTGAAATTTCATCAAAGTTTATATTCTCGTCATGTAATCTACTTCAATATAATAACAATCATATATATATATATATATATATATATATATATATATATATATATATATATATATATATAAACGTGAAGAAATAAATAATATATGTATTATGCATTACTTAAGGCAGTAAAAGATACATGCATACATATATATTTGTATATATATGCATATTTATATCGTTACATTATGCCCTTCTTAAAAACACGACAGAAATATTCCATATTTTTTATAAACTTTCTTTTGTATATATATATATATATATATATATATATATATATATATATATATATATATATATATATATATATATATATATATATATATATATTCCTTTTCCATTATTATATTGCCCAAATAAAGAAAATCAACACTGAATTATCATGTAATTTTCTTGCTTTATTAGTTATGTCCCTGGGAATTTTTATTCTTCTTCAAATAATGTATAATTTCTTGACAAAAGCGAATCATACCAAATTATTTCTATTCAACTCCGAAAACGACAACGCATTTGAGCATTTGTTTCTCAAAATTACTTCGACTTTATATATCTGTGTGCAAAACATCAGGTTAGTGAAGGTGTATATATATATATATATATATATATATATATATATATATATATATATATATATATATATATATATATATATATATATATATATATATATATATATATATGTATATGTATATATATATGTATATATATATAATGCCACGTTGATAAATGCTTGAGTCCTTGTCGGCATTCACAATGAATAAGAAAAAACTGCAGATTAATTGTTATGTCTGGAACCAGAGATAAGCATGTGTCTAGATTCAGAGAAACCGATATATCAGAGTTTTGTTTTAATCTCTGATATGCCGAGAATCTTGTCCAATAAGCATCTGCCAATCGGACGCGCATGCGCAGATTCAGCACCAGTTGATCATTTTAAATGTGACTTGGCAATTTACGTACGCTCGTAAAGAATTCCCTCAGACTTATATTTTTTTTATTTTTCTTAGGTTTCTTTAATTTTTGTTTTTTTTATATTTGGGAAATTTATCTATTTTTTTTTATTCATTTCTTGGTTTTGTTTCCTGTAATTCCTTTTCATTATTCCTTGTCATTGCCTCCATTGGAAGCCGCAAGGAAAGGTGGTTTTATTTGTAACATGTAGGACTGAATGACATGGGGCAACAATACTGACTCTTTCTATATATTCTCTTTGTCCACCTCATTCCCGCTAGCGAGAAATGTGCAATGGCGTATGTGTGAGAAAAGGAGATACAGAAGGGTGAAGAAAAATAACGACAAAATGAAAAAAAAAGAAGCTATATAATCATGATAATAATAATAATAATAATAATAGTAATAATAATAATAGCAATGTGCGGGAAAGGTTTGCTCATTTTATTATCACCTCTTCTGTTATCGTGTCTTGCACCTTCACGTGGGAATGCCAGCAACGCTATAGAAGGCGCTTAAGAAGTTATCATCCGTCCGTTCTTTAACCATTCGCGCCAAAAGTACACTTTCCTCTATACGCAAGACAATAAAAATCGCGGGAATTTCAGCTCTAATAAAAGAGATATTTACCGAGAAACATCGTCCAATAAATTTCCACACTGTCCATTTTGCTTTATCTAACCATACACTTCAAGACATAATATACATATATATATATGTATATATATATATATATATATATATATATATATATATATATATATATATATATATATATATATATGCAAAAGCACACATACACATACACCAGGGTAGGTTAAATCAACGCAAGCCACTTATTATTGACAAAATCTAAGTTTCCTTAAATGTATACACACACACACACACACACACACACACACACACACACACACACACACACACACACACACACACACATATATATATATATATATATATATATATAAATCTAAACAATGGTCTCTCCATTTTAGAATTCTAAAGGGACGCTAACGTATATATATATATATATATATATATATATATATATATATATATATATATATACACACACACACACACACACACACACACACACACATATATATATATATATATTTTAGGATATGAATTATATCTCACAAATATTTAATATACTTTCTGTTCATGCGCTAATTTTTATGGATATATTAAATAATATAAACAAGTTTTTTCTATTTATTTTAAGCAAATTCCTTTCATGTCGTCTGATCAGCTTAATAACATTATCATTGAAAGAAGAAAGAAAATAACCATATTGATACATATTTTTTGTCCTATCTAAGCTTTCGGCTTACATAAGCCATCTTCAAAGATGACAATTACGTTACAATGAATTAAACAATACACGGACATAACAACAATGATAGTCTGTTTTTATTGCATGGAAGATTTCCAAGCAACGACAAACCCGTGCATACAAGCCATTGGAAGCGAATATCGCAGCGCGGTACATGACGTCACACATGACCAGGCGAGAATGAAAACGAGAAGTGTTAAGATATTCGATATTTCTGGTTTATAAGGATGAGAAATGAAAATATTTCAAAAGCTTATTTTTCAATTTCCTAATGATGTAATTGGATAGTATTCATGTATTTTAAAAGTATTTAACAGTTTATAGCTATAGTATATCATGCATATTTACAAATGGAGGACAAACTTTAAGAAGAAAAAATATATATTTCTAAAAGCCTACAGACAGTTACAGTACTATATATATGATACTAGACATTTGGTGTTGGGAGTTGACTTTAATCAAATGAATTAAATCCGTGTTCATTATCTTTAACTGAAGTTCATAGAATTATGATAGAGAAAACAAATTACTTTACAAAACGTTAACTTGTCATGAAGCTAATATATATACACCCTTGTGCAAATTATTGAATCTAAACGAATAATATCGTTATTATTTACTTTTTTCGTATTTTCCCAATGAAACATGACCCAGTGAACATGTCAGTATTCGTATGTCCATTCCACGAAGTCGTTCCTTGCAGATTGACCGCAGATTCTTGATTGGATTTAAATCGGGAGAGTTTCCAGCCCAGTCTACAGTACTTTGATTTGCTCACTGTTAAGACTTGCCTATGTGTTCGGGCAGCGTTACACTTTTCGCACGCTTACTTGGAGTAACGTCCATCGCAATCACGTATGATGCAATATTTTTCAGGGCAAAATAGATTTTATCACACATTCCGAAAATTGTGTAGGAAATAACAGTTATGTTTCAAATTAGTCTACGTTCGTCTATCTGTATCCTTAATAACTTCTAGAGTGATTTTTCCTTAAAAAGGTCATCACCTCAGCAATAAGACGTTGGATAATACAATAGACTTTGCGGCACGTAAAGCACAATTTGCCAAAATAGATAAAACGTTAAGCCAATAGACAAAACACATTGTCTAACTATTGTGTTGACTTTATTGTCTACGACTATATTTTTTATAATTTTATATGTACATACATACACTGTATCTCTGATATTAAGCAATATAACCCAGAAATATAGCAGAAATATCACATATCTTAAATAAATAAATATATATATATATATATATATATATATATATATATAATATCTGAATAAAATAAATGAAACAAAATTGGGTGTTTTTTTTATGAAAGTATTTATTTCTGTGTTTTTGTATATATTTATTTATTTAATATTTCAGACCACCTAGGTCTTTCCTCAGAAATCAAAAGAGATACTGTGTTTGTGTGTTTGTTTACAGCGTTTGTTTACAGCGTTTGTCGTGAAGCGGGCATGTCACGTGATGTGCAATGCAACGTTGATTGAATTTTTGGCGGAAGACACAGTATCTCATTTGATTTCTGAGGAAAGACCTAGGTGGTCTGAAATATTAAATAAATAAATATATGCAAAAACACAGAAATAAATACTTTCATAAAAAAAAAACCCAATTTTGTTTCATTTATTTTATCCAGATATTATATACATATCAAGAAAGTATACGTGGCCTCTCATTATGCTATATATATATATATATATATATATATATAGTTTACGGAAAACTAGGTAATCCCTATGGGTGGACCCAAGGAGGATAAAATCCAGAGAGCTCAATGTAAATCAGAGCTACTAATTTAAATATATATTTATATCAATATATAACTTTCGTTAAGTTAACCGATTTAATGTGTCAATGTCTGGATTTCCTCAAACAATTTAAATTTGAAAGAATAGAAATGTTACATCTAACTCAATCATGTCTCTCTTCCCCATCCACTTCCTCACTTCGTTAATTTACATATACTTAGTACTGCCAGTCATAAATGTGTAAATTTCTTTTCATCTTTCGTTTCATCTTTTGGAAGTAAAATCAAATGATCCGCGGTCCTTTAAAAGGGCTGTGGTGACATAATTTATTATATGGAACCTTAAAGTGGTCTGTTTTTATTTTTATTTAATATATATATATATATATATATATATATATATATATATATATATATATATATATGCAGAAATATAGTCTTAAAGTGTGCTATATTTATGGGGTAAAGTGCTCAATATCAGAGATAGAGCGTGTGTAAATATAAAAGTGGACATGGAAGTCAGCACTTAGAGGCGACAGTCTGTTTCATGCTAGTGCAATCGTCAGGCGCCTGACGATTGCACTAGCATGAAACAGACTGTCGCCTCTAAGTGCTGACTTCCATGTCCACTTTTATATGTATATATATATATATATGTATATATATATATATATATATATATATATATATATATATATATATATATATATATATATATATATATATATATATATATATATATATATATATGTATGTATGTATGTATGTATAACAGTAAAAGACAAATAGAAAACTGTAACTGTAACTGACAAATGTAGAATTGAATTAGCCGACGTGTTTCGTCCATTGGAAGAAACGCGTCGGGTAATGTTACAGTTTTCCTCCTGTCTTTTACGTTTATAAATATTGTCTTTTTCTACCGTTTAGCTCTGAGAAATTTAAAAAATTGGATTAAATTCAAAATTGAACGAAAGGCGTCGGCTAATATTCCAGTTTTCCTATTGTCTTTTACATTTATAAAAAATAATAGAATGTAGAATTATTTTCTACTGCATCGAATGTTGGGCATTTTTTATCCAAATTCCCACAGATAAATTAACGCATGACATATTTTAAGTTTTCTCTTCCCTACCAACTAGAGACTTATCAAAATGAATAATCCTCATTTAATTCCAAAGCGAACTCATGGCAAACATAGACAAACGTCTCCGCAATAAGAAACAGTAGCAAAAGGTTCTTTTTTATTTAATGACACAGCTTTTAAACTGCCTTCACTATTCGGCAATGTTTATTGTTTTAAAATACGAAACTGGAGTAAAACTTAGACATATTATTAAAGTGAATTTATACATTTTTCATCTCGAGAACTTACGACAAAAATATTAAACACTATATATTTATTAGATTGTTCATTTACAAGAATAATTTTATATTTATAACATTCTGAGAAATAATGCAATGTTTTATTAATTTACCATTTACCAGTTCGTAATTTACCATTTATTCATTCACCAGGTCCATCCTGACCCGGGGTAGTTTCATCTATTAGGGTCCCAGATATGGGCAAATAGTTGACTCCCAAAGTGTGTCAAATTTCGATGAAATTAAATAATGTGTTTTATAGCAAAAAAAAAAAAATAGTAATACATTTTTGAAATGAAAAATTACCAGCAATACATTTTTGTAAAAAAACAATACGAGCATTTCATTTTTGAAAAAAAAAAAAACATTATTAATTCTCCCCCCCAAAATTAAATGTCGGCATTAAATAACCCAGTTTGATATGGCTTAAAACAAAATAAATTCAAACACAATCTTTATAGCTTCATTGTTTTATTTCGTATTTACAGATTTATAAATAGATAAATATGAAAACATTTTTTTTATTTATAAACATTTACTACCTTATTAAAATATGCCAACCAACTATAAAGAAATCATTATTATTTATCATTTCCTAAAGCCTGGATGAATCAGCATTTAGCCGATGTTTTTCCCAAACATTCCAATAAACAATCTAATAAATAAATAGTGTTTATTATTTTTGTTGACAATTCTGAAGAACAAACAAAATGTATAAATTCATTTTTATATGTTTAGGATTTATTACAATTCTAATCATCGCTTTTTAAAACAATAAACTTTTCCAAAGGGCAAAGTTGGTTAAAAATCGATACCATGAGAAAAATCTTCTTTTTGACACTACGTCTTATTAAGGCCACGTTTATCCATATTTGTTGAACTCGTTATGTCTTCTACGGGGATACATTGAAGACCTCGGATTGGTTGAAAAATAATCCAATAGACACATTGAAGAGATTGCCAGTAGCCCATGCCTTAAATAATTTTTTTAAAAAAGCTTGTTCTCCCGAGTATATGCCACATCTTACAAAGGGCTTTATCTATGTAATTTTTTAAAAAAATTCTCATTGGAGAATGTCCAGATGCCATTTCTGACCTTAAGTCTCCGGGCCGGACCCGGTAAGAAATGAGTAGACCCCAGAAATCAATGGAAATAATAATAATAATAATAATAATAATAATAATAATAATAATAATAATAATAATAATGATGATAATGATGATGATGATGATGATGATGATGACGACGACGACGACCACAACAACAACAATAACAATATTTAAAAAATAGGAAGTTACGAGTGCAAAGACCAACTGATTGTCATTAAAAAAAATTGGAAGATGGGCAAATAAGAAAAGAATATTATTAATAGTATGGATCGACTACAGATAGGCGTTTGACAATGTACCACACTCATGAATAGTGATGAATTCAAAATTATACAGGGTAATCCCCAAAACGTTCAAATTCACAACGTAGAGCATGAAAAACTGGAAGACACAACTAAACATAAACCATACACACGGGTCATTAACACAGACCACTCAACATCTAAAGTGGGATCTTCCAAGGAAATCCATTGTCACCATTGTTATTTTAACTTGCATTCGTGTTACTCAACTGCCTACTGAACAGAGTAGCTATAGATACAAGACACGTAATGGTAAACTGATTCCCTCATTCTATATTGATGATCCTAAAACGTTTGTCAAGGATGACAACCAGCATAAAAAAAAAAAACTAACTCATCATTTTCAAAACATTCAGCGAAGACATTAGAATAGAGTTCGGAATCGACAAACGTGACAAAACCATCTTCAAAGGCGGTGAACTAACAAAATCTACAGATTTATACCTTGATATTAACAACATTAAGGAACTAGACCAAGATGATACACACAAATACTTAAGAATTAATCAAGGAGACGGAATGCAACATTCATTTATAAAGAAAAAGAGCTGAAAAGATTATAAGAGAGTTCGTTTGATATTACAAAACAAACATGATGGTGCTGTAGGGAGACTACAGTTGTTTCCCTTGGGTCGGTCTAACGGAAGTTCAGCCCCTTAGAGACGAGAACTCTCCTGTCCCTTCTTCCCTTTCGTCACTTCCCTTTTTTACTTGCGACCACCGGAGTCCAAACACGTGGAAATTGTTCAGCTGGTACCCAGCCTAGCGTGGAGAAAGAAGTAAGTCCAGTTAACTCATCTATGGACAGTCAAAGGCCCTAAAGTTGGTACGGCATTTCTCTGTTCTCGTTAAACACCCTCGGTCCTTTGGACTATATGAACAATCTTGTGTTTGGGACATGTAAACCTTTTTAATACGTGTATATAATTTGTTTGCATTATTAAATGTCTTGTCGGGTACGGTCCCGTATTTCGTCTTTCTGTATCCTCATTCGGTGTTAGTGTATCAGTGGCTACACTAATGCCAATATTAGTATCGGTGTCCGGTTATTGGAAAGGTAAAGCGTATTATTCTTCCTAACACAAAATAGCCCTTAAATTGTGGCCAGCTGGTACACCCCATACCAATAGGGCCAATAAAATGAAGGCTATCAACACCTTAGCTATAACCATCGTAACATATATCTTCAACATTAGTAAATGGGAAGTTGAATGATTTTAAAAGATTGGAAGTCAAGACAAGAGAAATCCTTACGCAAATGGAGATTCACCACCCAAAATCAGATGTCGATAGGCTGTACTTCGAAGAGTTTTAGGAGGCCGACTTGAACTAACTCTAAAAACTACAACAATCAGATTGGAAGTATACCTCTCAACAAAAATGGCTCTCTGCTACAAATAGTAAATAAATAAAAAAAATTATTACATCAACAAAGAAGCTTCACTCTTCCAATAACAGCTTAATATACCCGTAATATTACCAACAAAATCGAAGCGAATATCATTTACACCAAACGAGTAAAACAGAAAGTAATGAAATTGGCCAAATGAAATCACAAAACAAAAAAAATTGTGAGGACAAGACGTTGCATGCAAATATCTAAAAAAAAAAAAAAAGAAACGAAATAAGCAGAAACAGAAAACAGATCAGGGGCGGAAGATCACCGGGTTGAAAGCTGAAACAGAAAGCCTAAGTTTTGCAGTTCAGGACCAGATCCTTGCAACCTGATCCTATCAATACCACATAATCAATAATAGAACATACCCGAAATGCCGGATCTGTGGAGAAAAATGATGAATCTCTCGACTATATTATCTTAAGATGTCCGGAACTAACAAACAATGAATATCACCGCGCACATGACAAAGTAGCGACATATGTGAACTGAAAGAGGCACAAATTCGAAACCAGTGAGAGATGGTATGACAACTAACCTGACATAGTTACTCAAAATAACGATGAAACTATCCCCCACGACAAGCCAATTTAAACTAACAGGGAAATAAAAACCAACAGACCTGATATTATCATGAAAGACAAAAACTTCAGGAAGCGTATATTATTGACATCGTAGTATCATCTGAGTGAAGCACCTATATGCAAATTATCTATAAATTAGCATACATCGACCTGGAGATCGGGATTAATAGGATATGGGGAATGAAGACTGAGGCTATATCAATAGTAATCAGATCTCAAGGCCTCGTGAGAAAAGGAATAGACATTTTTACTAAGAGTGTTCCAGGTATCATCAACATAAAAGTTGTACAGAAGACCGCCCTACTAGGGACATCTGAGGGCATCGAGGTTGTGTAATGGTTAGCAAGTGTGTCTTGCTAGAACAATTACGACTGAGTAGTGAGTTCGATCCTTAATGGGTAAATAGCAGGACAGAATGGGTTCTATAGCCTTGGATGTCTAGAGAAATGACAACTCTGAATTCAAAACCTGCGGTGGGCCGTTTGTGGACCCTGTGGCACGTAGTGCACCAAGTCACTGTATTCGGCTCTTCAAAATGTATGGATGGTTCTGCACAAAACCTTCAACATTATAATCAATTCTCATGTGATGTTGTCGGTATGTCAGGTTCCTAGGACCTGGGCTGCTTGACCCTCATACGTCGAATTTGATGTGAAAGTCGAGTATATATATATATATATATATATATATATATCCACACGTTTTGAAGGGCCGAATACAAAGACTTGGTGCACTGTTAATATTAAAATATAATTAATTTAAAATATAGTTTACAGTAATGAGTAAATGAATATATATATATATATATATATATATATATATATATATATATATATATATATATATATATATATATATTCATTTACTCTTACAAATCGACCATGGTGAGAATTAAAACCACTCGGCCACGCGCCCATTACTTATACAAGTATAAATACGTATACATACACATATATACAAATTATATACTATTATCGTCATCATTATTATTACTAGAATAATTATTATTATCATTATTGTTATTGCATTCTGCTTAATTGGTTCTTTTTATCAGCAGTAAACGAATATATATATATATATATATATATATATATATATATATATATATATATATACATACATACATATATACATACATATATATATATATATATATACATATATATATTCATTATGCATTATTCATATATATATATATATATATATATATATATATATATATATATATATATATATTCATTTACTCATTACCGTAAATTATATTTTAAATTAATGATATTTTAATATTAAAGATATGTCATTAAGTTATTATACCATTCAAAACTGACCGATGAGTTATTGTTATCATTGTAATTGCTACTGCAGTTTCTATCGTTGCTATTATTGTGCTATTGATCTATATATTATGTAACTGGCGTTTACTGTTATAATTGCATTTTTATTGTTATTGTTTAATTGTTTTACGCGAATCTATATTTGTTTGATTTTTGCTGTGCTTCACGGTGTTTTTTAGTTGTTTCGCTTAACGGCGTCTTTGTTTAAATTACAAAAGCGTCTCCTAGTGGAAGTCATTGAATCAAATTACTGAAAGTTACAAGAGAGGTACTGCTGATAAAAAGAAGGAATTAAGCAGAATGCGATAATAATAATTATTATTATTGTACTTATAATAATGATGATGATAATGATAATATATAATTTGTATATATGTGCATGTATACGTATTTGTACTTTAAAATATGTGTAATTTGGCAGCAACTTATCTTTTAAACATGTTGTGTTGAATGTCAATGACAACATAGTCCTGCATATTCTCTTTTGAATTTTCTCATATTTTCTAATGAGACTTTTTATTTGAAAATTATATTGAAATAAATATGGTCCGTAAGATAACCGAGTACTTTCGAACATCATTGTTCATCTTCAGGGTCAAAATTTTTTAACAATGTCTTATATATATGTAGAGTCAAATTTTTTTAAACATTTGCAAATTGTCTTGTAGCTGAATCATGTTGCTACATTTTATTTTTACAAACTAAATAAACGTTACAAAATGATTTTAATTTCAAAATGTTATTTTGTATACGATTAGAAGCAGTATTTAGGAGGTTAATATTATTTTTGGCAAAATCAATTTGTCGTTTAACAAGATATTCTTTGTAATCCCTGGTGTTGGTATCATATAAAATGGCTGGATCATGTAGTTTAAAATATGTGTAATTTGGCAGCAACTTTTCTTTTAAACATGTTGTGTTGAATATCAAAGACAACATAGTCCTGCATATTCTCTTTTGAATTTTCTCATATTTTCTAATGAGACTTTGTACTAGAACATGAAATGAGCGCGTGGCCGAGTGGTGTTAATTCTCACAATGTTCAATTTGTAAGTAAGTCGACTTCCTGATGTTATCGGACTGGATCGAGGTCGATCCCAGCGTGCGGCACCTTTGGAGAGTGCCTGTAAAATATACCATGGATTGACCCAAATTGTGTGAGTGAAAATGGATAGACGGGACTCTTGTAGGTCGTAGTTAGCTGTCCTAGCACGAAGACACCATCGTAGCCAAAAGTTTGAGCATGCTGGACTTGTTCAAATTCTTGAATACGCTATATATATCACACTCTCTCTTCCAGAAACTGCAGGTCTGCTCAAAATAGTTGCAGTATAAATCAAAGGTGGGCTGTGGATGTTGAGAAAACACAAATGTACCAGAGCGAGTGTCTGCAATAGAGATTGGCTAGCTACCCTAGTAGACGTGTATCCTCGAATACAAGTGGCCAGCTATTACTATTGTTTATGTATGTGTGTGTATGTATGCGGAGGCATATGAAAAGGCATAGTGGAGGTCTTCAGGATCAACTTCCACCACCCTGTGATGATTTGATATGCTATAATATATGAAAAGAATTGTAGATCGATGGCTGGCTTTATGAGCCACAGTCGTTCACATAACCGATGAATGCAGTGTTGTTGGCGGGGAGTTTAAATGATGGGCTGGACATGTCACTGATGATCATACTCGCTTTGTGAGTCGACAGCCAATATATATATATATATATATATATATATATATATATATATATATATATATATATATATATCAGTTTTGTAGTGCGTATTCAATTTATGTAACGTAAATCATTCAAATTATATATATATATATATATATATATATATGTATATATATATATATATTGTGTGTATTTAGGTAGCATTTTTTCATTCATACATGTTTCAGTAAATAATATAGACAAGTGTTGTCTATATATTTTATGTACGTTCTTTTCATATCGTCTGATAAGCTTAATAACATTATCATTAAACGAAGAAAGAAAATGACAATATTGATACATATTTTTTAATCCAATCTAAGCTTTCGGCTTACATAAGCCATTATCAAAGATGACAATTACACAATATATTAAGCAATACACGAACAAGAAATTGATGATAGTCTGTTTTTGTTTACATGGATGATTTCCAAGCAACGATAAACACGTGCATATAAGACGCTGAAAGCGAAAATCGCACAACAGCTCATGACGTCACACATGACCACGCGAGAGTGAATGCGATGAGCATTGAGTATGGAAACGGTTTCGTATAGAGTACTGGTTTGATTCCTGTCGAAGCACGAATATTTTCTATAAAAATTTCCCGGACATTTAGGCCGGCAAATGTTGTTAATACTGTTCATTATAAACAGCGCATTTACGCAGCGCATTAAATATTTGTATCTATATAAAAGAATGTATAAACATAAAAATGTCTTAAAATAATTGTCGGACTTTGTCCCTTTCATAATATATATATATATATATACATATATATACATATATATATATATATATATATATATATATAAATATATATATATATATATATATATATATATATATATAAAAATATATATATATATATATATATATATATATATATGTATATATATATAAATATATATATATATATATATAAATATATATATATATATATATATATATATATATATATATATATATATATATATATATATATATATATATATGTACATTGATTAACATAAAGCCACAAACTGAATTTTGGATTAATAATATTTTAATGTTAAAGACACGTTACTAAGATATATTTATTTTTGATAACTGAAATGTAATCGTACACAACTATTTTTTCCCTGCTTCGGGCAGAATATTGAGATGTTATTAGACACTTATTACTGAACATATGAAGAAGAAAGAAAAACAAAGAGGAATGCAATAATAATAATAATAATGGTGCTAGTGGTGATGATGATAGTTGTGCTAGTAGTGGTGATTGTGTTGGTAGTGACTTATCGGTTATTTTGTAATGTTCTTTTGTTATTATTTGTAGACGATTTACTGTTATAAGCCTTACAATACAAAAACCTATAATAAAATTTTCTTTAAATATTGTTAGTGTATAAATATAGTAATTGTATTTATGGGTAAAATATATTCGTGTAATATCAGGATGAGGGAGATTTGAATATAGTTTCATATTATTGAATATAAAAAAGTCAAAGAATATTCCGTTGAAAATTGAAGTTATGTCGAAGTCTGGTGAATCAGGTCGAGTCTCCTTGGGGTCTAAACCCTTATAAAATTTACTGTTGTTGGCAATAATAACAATAGGAAAAGAAAAATAGTAAAAAGAAGCCTGGTCCTCTGAACGTAATTGTCCACCATGCTAGGGCTATGCTCTGGCGCTCACGAACCATCGCCCACATATGGGTAAATACGAACTAACTATAATGCAGACACAACGAAAATTATTGGTGAACCGCATCGGTCGTCACGCATGACAACAATGACCGCTTTCCGCAGTGAGGAACGAGACTGGGATCTAGAAATTCTGCAACTCGAACAAACTCTACCCAACGAGAACTAGAGTAAAACTACGCCGAGGACACTCCTCATAGAAGCGGTCTATTAAAAGAAAATCTCACAAAAAGAACAATGAATAAATGGTCTAGGGAAGAATATAATGAGGTAATGATAGAATTTTACACTGCTACGATAATTCCGACAACGACAATAACGACCAAAGCAGCCTATAATGTCTGGCGAGAAAAAACAAACCTCTAACAGACTAAACATCGATGCTAACAAATTAGACAATGCCAGAATTGACGTCATTTAGGAAAAAAGAATACCTGACATAGTACTCAAAAGCATCCGAGAAAACATTAAAAATAGAGAAAACGTTAACATCAAGGGGCTAAATACCAACAACATATAGGAGACACGTGCAGAGGAACAAGTAATAACCAGTTGTACTAATCCCTCTGAAGTACACAAACAAATAAAGGTAATGACGAATATGAGAAACAAACCGGGATGACCGATATTAATGGTAGAATGTAAATGTCTTTTGAGGAAAGGCCAACGATTCCAAAAGAAAGAAACGTCACGTGAATGAAACAATCAACCTCGCTAACCAAGCAATTAGAAAAATAAGGGACGAAATGGAAAAGGCGATGAACCTGACGGAAATCAATCATCTTATATACGCGTCCTGGGCAACGAAAAAAGTGAAAATTTAAAAACAAAGTATACGAAAAAGATAATTTTTAGTCTGGATAAAAAAAAATAGAAACCAAAATAAATAAACTACGAAGACAATTGTTACTTCTAAATGAAGTAGACAAGTGCTTCAAAATGAAACGAAGCCATGACGCAAAGAATAAGACTGACGCCTTAAGAGTTAATGAGAATTTTAAAGAATACATTCAAGATAAAGCACATGGAACCAGGCGTTAAGAACACAGGAACAGATTCTTCTGGCAAAACAAGATCTTCATAGAAGACGCCAAGAAACTATACTGAGAGCCGGGGAAAATAAAATAGAGATAAATTGCACACCTAATATCCAGGAAGTCGAGGAGTTCATGATGTAAGATGTAGGAAAACTGCAAAATGCACAATGTAATACCTACATGGAACAAGTAAAAACCGAAACAGACCATATAGAGTGCCAAAAATGGACGGATATTAATATTAGTAAAACAACGGCTGCCATCTGTAAAACTAAAAACTGAAAAATCACGCATACTAAAAATCTAGCGGAGGAAGTTATTTCTGTTGAGGCGACTAAAAAAACTTTTTTCATGAGAGTCTCCAAAGCTTTGCTTGTAACACTTCGAAAGCTGGTGTGGCGGTACCACGATGGAAATTCGAGGTAACCAGCATTATTTAAAGTAGCCAAACAGCTGGCACCTTCCGTAGGCGTGAGGAATATTGTTCCTTTAGGATGCGGTTTTGATAAGATTGGGGATTTCTCGGAGTAAACGATCTTAAAATAGACTACATTACCTACCGGGACCTGTAACAATCTTCGAGTCAAGGCTTGTTATAAGTTTCGAGATTTCACAAGCCGAATCATATATATTAAAAAGTTTTTTTTTTAGTGTATACCTTTTGACTAAAAAATGCAAAACTGGATTTTATCAAACATTTTCATAATTTATTTGCTCGTTTATTTGCTTGTTTTTAATATTTATCATTGCATGGATGTTTGTCTGTGGCTGGTTGTAATTCCTACTTAAGGATTTAGCTTCATAATTCTATTGCTTTTTGGACGGGACTTAGGATACACGTCGTCGGTAGAGGGAGAACTAAGTCTCTAAAGCCGTCATTATTCGGGTTGAATACTTGTGGATTCGTGTATAAGCATGATCTTTGTCTCACTTTTTAATTCAGGTTTAGCGTCCCGGGTAAGTCGATAAACTATATCCAACCGCAAGGCCTCTGATCAGGATTTGAGAAGAGGTGAACCACCTCTTAATTGCTGGTATTCCTAGGTCATCCTGAACCGGTGTAGTAGCAGCTGTTAGGGGGCCCAGATATATACGAATAGTTAACCCCCCAAACTGGGTTAAAAACACTATGAAAGTTTAAAAATAGGTTTTAATAGCATCACTTAAATTTTTGTAAAAGGTTAGCAGCAATGAACTTTTGAAGAATAAAATTATTACCAGTAATATATTTTTTGGAAAAAAATATTAGCAGCAATACATTTTTGGAAAAAAATATAACCAGCAATAAAGATTTGTCGGCATTAAATAAACCATAGTAGTTTTTATGCCGTAAAACAAACCAAACTAAATTCGAGTTTATGAATGATTTGTTTTTTACGGCTCTTGTGCTCTTTGCAGGTTATTTAAAAGCCAGAAAATTTGTTTGTTTTTAGATCGTAAACATATTTTGAAGATAATAATGATTAACTGGTACAAGTGCGACTGATTAACCCATAGACGGGGGAGAGGAGAAAAAGTGGATTCATATATTTCCAGTGTATATTTTTGGGAATAAGCGAATATAACAAAACCGACTCGGCTCTCCAATTTCCAATTCCGAGCCGTTAACCGTTACATCGAACGCATATTCAAGCTTACATCACCTGGTAGTATTTCCAAGCGGGCGCCCATCTAGGCACTGGACAGGCTCGACATCACTTATCTTCGGTGATCGCAAGAGAACGGGTGTTTCAACGGTACTCAAGCCGATTCAAAGTTATAATTTATGTCTCCGTGTTTGACACGAACATAAACCTTATAGCTGTCGACCTTTGAAAAGCAAAACTATGTCTACATATATATATATATATATATGTCTAAACCAACACTTTGAACCAAGTGAGAACCGGAGCAATATGCAGCTATTGACTCAAGGATAGAATGGTTAATAAAAATTTATAGTGATTTTTCTCCTATAATTCTTATATTTCAGAACTAGTGATATGTTGTTAACAAATCTCACCTAATCCCTATTACCGCCCTGGGTATGACGATAAACTACATCCCTGTCCTGGGTAAAACGATAAACTACGTCCAACAGAAAGGCCTCTGACCAGGAGGTTTTGAGGAGCCTGGAACCACGTCATAATTCCTGGTGTTCCCAGGTCCACCCTGATCCGGGGTCGTAGCATCTGTTAGTGTCCCAGCTATGAGCAAATAGTTGACCCCAACCCAACCTGACTCAAAACACTATGAAAATGTAAAAATAGGTTTTAATACCAGAAATACTTTGTAAAAATAAGAAAATTAGTATCAGCAACAAATTTTTGAAAAAAGAAAATATTACCAGCAATTAAAAACTTATCAGCATTAAATAATACATTGTGGTTAATATATCACAAAACAAACAGCATCATAATCCCTGTTAATCATCAAGTATTAAAATGCACATTTGTTACAACTTAGGGAGATACTGCTTTCATTTTGTTGGTATTAGATTATGCCTTTCTTAAAAACACGACGGTAATATTCTATATTTTTTATAATCCTTTTTTGTATATATATTGTTGAGTCTTGACTCATTGTTGAATCTCGACTAATGCATGGAATAATAATGCAACACAAAATGTACTTAGAACAAGAATGTATTATAACAAGAAAGTGTACACAATATTTACATATAGTATTTCTGTATATTTCTGGGAAGACGTTCCTGGAGAATGTGTTGACTAAGTCGCAGTCGGGCAGAGTCTCTAGCTGGATCTCTGTATTCGCTCCTCGTCTTCCGGAACCAACCATTATTTATATAGTCGGTAGTCAACTATGTAGATTAGGTGGATCCTACCACAACATATATATATATATATATATATATATATATATATATATATATATATATATATATATATATACATATATATATATATATATATTTATACATATACATATATATATATATATATATATATATATATATATATATATATATATATATATATATAAACCTATTTTTAGATATTTCAAATGTTGCTATTGTTATATGAAAATACAATTGAAACATAAATACCAATATATCAGCCGAGCTAATATGATATGTGTGCTTAACTTAATTTAAGTCATAAACATGTTATGAATTTTATTTGATGAGTCCAAAAGAAAATTACGTTTTTTCTAAGTAATTAAAAGATTGATGCCATTAGGAAAAAGCAGAGTAATAACTATAGTAGAATTGTTCTAAACAATAGGTATCGCTTATAAGTAAGCTTTAATATTCACGGTATTTGCCCGAGTTCCACACAAGGTGGTGTGTGGCATAAGGTTGGGCTTTAAATTGGGGCTTTCCCAGCGGGTATACTCGGGCTAAAATTCCTGTAGACCCAGTATACACGGGGTCGAGTTGCTGTCTACTATATCCAGACGAGACTCTGCCAATAGGCATAGATTCGCCTGACTTCCTCTCTGCCTGAAAGCAGAGAATCAGGACAAGATGAGCTTTAATATACTTTATATTTACCCAAGTTCTCCAAAAGGCGGGATGTGGCGCCAGGCCCGGTTTTAAACTGGCGTTTTCCGAGCAGGTAAACTCGGGCTAAAACACTTCATAAACCCGCATGCACTGAGACATGTTGCTGTCTACTTTGTCCCAGATGAGATTCTAACCGAAGGCATAGGCTCGGCTGAGTTGCGATCCGCCCGAAGGAGAATGGCTGACAAGCTGAGCTTTGATATATTCGGTATTTACCCGAGACCTCCCTACAAGGCGCGATATGACACAAGGCCGTTTTTAAACGTGGGTTTTCCGAGCCCGTATAGAAAGGCAAAATTTCCCCTTAGACCCCACATACACGGGGTCGGGTTCATGTCTACTTTTCCCGAGACGAGACTCTGCCCGTAGGCATAGCCTCGAATGATTCCCTTTTAACCCGACATCAGAGAATCTGACTACCTGAGCTTTAATATACTCGGTGTTTATCCAAGAACTCCCCACAAGGCGAGATGGAGCACAATGTGGGAAGGGGCACAAGGCCTGGTTTTAACGTGGGTCTTTCAGAGCACGTACAATTTGGCAAAAATTCCCCGTAGACACCGCATACATAGGTTCGGGTTATTATCTACTTTTCCCCAGACGAGATTCTACCCGTAGGCAGCTAGCCTATTCGTTTTTTTTTTCTGAAAGGCATACAGCTGTAAGTTTGGAATTTCCTTCTTCTCTGGGCTCTGCATCGCAACTCTGCTTTGTCACTGTATCCATTTTTACATTTACTCTAAGTAATTAGAAGATTGATGCCCTCACAAAAAACAGAGTAACTATAGTAGAATAGTTTAGACAATACGTATCACTTATAAGAAGGTTGTCATGTGAACTCAACAAAACGGGAGTCAGTCGCCGTTTGTAACCATAAATACATTTGTATAGGTGAAATAACAGCAATACATATTCATAGCACAAAAATTACCAGTGATATATTTTTAAAAGAAATGCTTCCCAGAAAATTAATTTTCAGCATGAACTGATAGATACATAAAGAATTAACAAGACCCTAAACCAACAGACGGAATCTTTTTTACCGATGGTTATTTCCGGCATTATCCGGGTGAATGTCACTTTTGCAACATTTGTCACATTTCTAATTTACTTCCCAATATTTATAGAGTCCAATAACGTACTGAACGTAATAAACAATTTCGGAAATCAACTCAGAATCATGTACTTTACATTAAACAGAGGTCAAAGATATTTCTGTTTATTTTTCACATGATTTGTTCATTTTATCTATTTGATTCATTTTAAAGAAAGAGAAAATAACCACGAACAAACTTTTTGTACAACTTACAATTCCGACTTGTTAGAATTATTTGTATTTTGTATTTAATAAGAATTTCATGCCTGATCCTAAATCAGGGTGTAGTTACCTAACACTGGATGACCCCTTTTACACAAGATGGACTCGTCCAAAGTATACTTATACTGACAGAGAGAATACCTGCGGGTTGAGATACGTTGAGTCAGGGTGAGAGATACGGAGACAGTACACAGGGTGTTCACAGAGAGGTATACGAGAGTCCAGAGAGAGAGAGAGAGAGAATTACGGCTTCACTTACAGAGACTTGTACATATACTTTCTACTAACCCGCATTTCTGGACTACTAATCTTCACTTCAAGTCTGTATTCTTACGTTTAATACACTTATTTTTCTATCTCAATTACTAGCGTTTTTTTTATTTATTTGTGCTAGATTCCATTCCCGGGATCTACAACAGACGGTCTGTCAAAAAAAAAAAAAAATTAAAACATTTCGAAATGAATCACCCAATAATGCGCTGGTAGAGAATAAAACTCAATCTGAAATTCATTTCATAACAGATTGATTTTTTTACGGTTTATCAACCCGTTTTGGGTTATTTAAATCCGACCCATAAGAGGTCTGTCTGAAAATAGCAGGACTGGTGTCACAAATAATTTATTTCTATTCCAAATAACAAACTAGATGGTTTCCCCTTCAAAGTTTTTCCCAGAGTTTAAGGCCATCTTTTTCTGCCAAACTGAAATGATTCTCTATGGATACCCCTCAACTTCGTCGTTACATCCTCATGACGGCTTCACCCCTTTAAAACGGGTCCACTTGAAGATCCCCTTGAATTTGGGGAAAAGAAAATGACACACTTTTGAAGATCAGGTGAATAGGGAGATTGTTCCAGTACGGATATGTTCTTCTCGTCCAGGAAGTGCTGGATGTTCTGGGTGTTGTAAGCAGGTGTATTGTCGGGGTGAAGCAGCCACGATTTGTCCTGTCACAACTCTCGTCCCTTCACGATCACTGTGTGAAGCAAACGGAAATGAAACTGTTTGTACATTTCCTGATTGATCGTCTAGCCTGGTGGCAAGTACTCCTAGTGGACGATGGCCTGAGCTGACACAGAACATCCAGTCTCCTTTACTTTTAAGACAGACCTCTCATTTCAAATATAATAAATAATTGTTTTATTTTTCGAGTATATTGCATTAACGAATTTTGGAGAATAAAAATTATTTTTCCAGATACAAGTCCTACTATTTTACCCATACTTCAGAGGAGGGAATGGATTCATACATTACCCAAGAGTATTTGCGCATAAGTGTATTTCAATGAAGCCGACTTGATTCGAATTAGAACTACGATTTCGTCTGACAAGGAAACCGATTGGGATTTTTGCTTCACGGTGACTTTATACTACAATTACGATGCATCTGATAATTACAGGTCGATGAAGAGATGTTTTTCCATTCTCTATTAAACTTTAAAATTTTAATTAATTTAACAGTGATCAAATTTATGCGAAATGACAAGGTATAGAAAATTCCTTCAAATAATTAAAATAATTAAATATGCAATCTTAGACGTGGCGAGAATAATGGACAACAACACTTAGCTGAACTTTGGTGAAATATCAGATATGAAAAACTCCTAATCGGAAATATGGAACAAAAAGAAAAACAAATGAACTAATATTTTCAAATGTCGAGCAAAGTAAAGAAAAGAAAAGCAAAATGAAACAGAGAATGTAAGACAGTAACGAGAATGTATGTTTCTCAGAAAGGGTTATTGTACCAAAATCCGAACAGCGAATTGAAGCTGTTTAAAATTTGTGAAGAAACAGGTAAAACGTCTGCTGAAAAGTGTACTGAACAGCTATGTAATATAAATCCTTCCATATAGCAGGGAATGATGGGTAATTTCCCCAATGATGAAGAGACTTGAGGCAACAGGCATGTGGTCCTGGAGAACAATACTGATAATGCAATGGCCGGCAAACTGTAAAAAAAATATATAAAAAATTACATGTAGAATACATATCGGATAGAGACAGGTATAGAAAAAATGATTATGGTATCTAATGCAGGAAGAATAGATGGAGATTTCAACACAATGCAAGATATATTAAAATCAAAGATGAGAGAGGGTACCAAAGGGCGTAGGTTTATAAATGTTATATCAGGTAATGGATAGGACTGTAACAAAGCAAACTTGTATATATGCAGGGAAATTAAAATAGTATATATACATGCATGTATTAAATATTACTTATTCTATAATTACATATTTAGAAATCAGGGCATATATATATATATATATATATATATATATATATATATATATATATATATATATATATATATATATATATATATATATATATATATATATATGCATTTTTATAAATATATATACATATTATTTATATATACTGATATATAAAAGTTATATATCGCTACATATGTATATATATATATATATATATATATATATAGAGAGAGAGAGAGAGAGAGAGAGAGAGAGAATATTAGAGGTAAATATACACATACATATGCAATTTTTTATACATATACATATATGTATAAAAAATAATTCCCAGAGGATATGATCCAGGTAGAACTCATTGTCCACGACAGAGTAAGGATATAATAAACAGATTTGAACACTAATATTAGTATTCAAATCTTTTTATTTTATATATATATATATATATATATATATATATATATATATATATATATATATATATATATATATATATATATATATATAATATAATATAATATAAAAGGCTCAAACATTCTTACTCTATCCAGGACATTGAGTTCTACCTGGATTCTATCCTCTTGTGAATTTATTTATATAAATATATGTATTATAAATTAACTGATTTAAAATATGTTTTTTTCGCGACACAGTAATAAACATGTTTCAATATATATATATATATATATATATATATATATATATATATATATATATATATATATATATATATATATATATATATATATATATATATATATATATATATATATATATATATATTACAGCAAGGTTATTCGAGGAAATAAGCTTCTCGAGTGAAACTTACTTCTCTCCGATGAAAGACGGAAGAAATGTGGGTTTTTGCTATTATATAAGTGACATGGCGTGGGCACCTCGAGGTGGTGTAATGGTTAGCAAACCTCTCGCTAGAACAATTACAACTGAATAATGAGTTCGATCCTTACTTTCGGCCTTGTACCACATCTAAGCTACCCTTAGAAAATCACTATAAGTGGCATGGCGTTTTCTTGCCCGGAGGTTTAACTTGGCGGTATTAGGGACTGTAGTTCGTTCGTAGAAGTAGTGGTAGAACACCGAGAGGTTTAACACATCCCGCCTGTGGGAGACAGGTTGTAGGGAGAGGGGAGAATAAATCGTCACACACTAGCGCTCAGGGACACGTTTGGACGCTATCAAGGCTGCAGAATGAGGTCTAGCCTACTCCCACCCAGATATCACAATACTAATCCATTTTGTCCTTATCTGGTTCTTGTAAAAGTAGGGTATAGCAGGATGAGTCAGGTACTTATTGGAGCAGGGGAGAGAGCCAACCATTTTACAAGCATCCATAACAGTGAATCGTATTTGAAGTAGGGTGTGAGACTGAGGACAAAATGCCTCCAAGGCACGTTGTTTCCTCCAGAGGACATCCGATCATCCTGATTGGTTGTAGTTCGGAGTTACATCGGCGATGATGGAATGTATCTAGCTTGGTCTTCGAGGCATATAATGTAACCAGCCATTTCTTACCCATTGGGTAGCTTGTGCAAGATCGGACTAGAGATCAGTCGCCAATCTCTGACCATCAAGAGTTTTAGAGGTCCGCCCATATATAGTCGTACCACCGGCATATCTGCTTACAAATTATTTGATTATATTTTTAGGCAGATCATTTATATAGATAAAAAGAGGGTTGTCCGTGGAGTATCCCCTGGGGTCGCTTGCGTTGAATTCTATGGCACCGGAACACTGATAACTACCTTCAGAGATCTGCATTTTAGAAAGGATTTTATAATCGAGAAGACTCTTCCAGTGATTCCATAACTGGACAGCCTGTGTAGTAAAGGTTTGTGCCCCACCTTGTCGAAGGCCTTTGAACTATAAGTCGCCATGTGCGTCGCTGATTTTGTCAGTGATGGTAGTTAGGACGTCGTCGCTTAAAAGTTTGTTCTTTTCTAGGCGACCGAAGACCTTCTTATTGATTATGGCCACAAACTCAATTACTGATTATACCGAGTAGACTGACGGGTCTCTACTGAGACGGGAAGATCGCACACCCACTTTCTTGAAAACCCGGCATACACCTGATATCTTCCACAGACTAGAGAAGGAATACACTATGTTCATGATTTGGTTGCAGATCTTCCAGAATTCAAGAGATCCAATTTGTTTTAACAACCTTGGTCGGGATTGATTTTGTGTATATGTATTGCCGTTTTCTGAAACGTTTTTCGGTGATTGCGGGAAGTTCAGAATGCAGTGAGGGCTATACTGCATCCTTCTTGAGATAGATATCGAAGTAATATATATATATATATATATATATATATATATATATATATATATTAAAAAAAATATGATTTCTTCGCTACATAAGAGTTCTCATGTTTCAGAAGCGAGAGCCGAGACCCTTATTATAAATTTTGAAATTAACTTGAATTAAGATGTCTGGTCTAGCTTCCTCGTCAAGCGAGAATTTGGGAATAAGCTATCTCGTGTTTTGTGTGTGTTTATAAGTATGGTTTCCTAGCCGTTTCCATAGTAACTAATGTTGCAAGAGACCATACTTATAAACACTTAGAGGCGACAGTCTGTTTCATGCTAGATGCAATCATCAGGCCACGATTGCATCTAGCATGAAACAGACTGTCGCCTCTAAGTGTTGACTTCTATGTTCACTTTTATATATATATATATATATATATTTATATATATATATATATATATATATATATATATATATATATATATATATATATATATATATATATATATATATAAATATATATATATATATATATATATATATATATATTTATATATATATATATATATATATATATATATATATATATATATATATATATATAAATATATATATATATATATATATATATATATATATATATATATATATATATATTGTCTTTGAGAATTTTACTGTTATATATTAATAAACACACAAACACACGCAATAAGACACACAACCACACACACACACACGCACACACACACATATATATATATATATATCCGCATTGATTTATTTCTATATAGGATTATACATAATAATCTGTTTAGCAATATATATATATATATATATATATATATATATATATATATATATATATATATATATATATATATATATATATATTCTGTCGTTTATTTGTTTAATGATAATAATGACAAAGGGAATAGAGACAACGAAATCGAAATGATTAACATCCGAAATTTGCTATAATTTGCAGATTTCTATTTTTTCATATTTTATTGAATTGCAGAGAAATAAAAAAGGAACATTACAAATCCCTTCATTTAACAGATCGCTCATCGAAAATAATGATCGAAAACCTTTCACTGCTTCTTTTTAATTAAATCTGAAAACAGAACTAATTAATGGCTTGCATATGCACTTCTCAGATTGATTTCAGTAATGCGTTTTTGCATTTTGGGATTTACCGTTCGTTTGCAAAAGGCAAAACAAGAATAATATCTGGCGTTAAGGAATTCGTTAAAACTGAATATTTTGCCTTGAAAAGCAAAAGCTGTAAATTGTTTTCGGGCAAATGTCGAAACGCTATAAAATATGAAAATCTTCGATATTAACGCAAGATAAAAATGATATATACTCCTAACTTGTATATAAATTGTGTAAAAATAGAAGTGTAAAGTAGTTTAAAGAAAACAAAACGATATAAAAAAATAATATTTCACGGTACATTTTCATAAATTTACAAACGTATGCTGTATTGATTTGAATATAAAGAGACATGAAATACAAGACGCTAAACACACATACACACACATATATATATATAGTTTTAAAAATTTAAAACGAAAACCCACTGTTACACCCCATCCAACATAACAATTGAATTATATATATTTCCTATTTTACTGAATACATATAGAATACACTTGCATTCCTGCCACTTTCCATTCTTTTTTTCACCTCCTTTTCTACTTCGCTTCCTATTACACACAATGCCCCTCTTTCCATCATCATACCCCTGTTATTTTTGTAATAAAGCGTATAAGTTGTCATTTTAAAAGTATCGCCCGACGAGACCGCGTATTTTAATTGAACACTTGAATTATAAAATGAAAAGCTCTACATGTTTTTATTTTACCTAATTTTTCTCACTTGTAGTGAGTACTATTTAATACTAATAGATTCAACTCTGACCATTAACATATATATATATATAGAGAGAGAATAAAAGTGTGTAGGTGGGTGTGGGTGTGGGGAGTGTTGATATTTTGACAGCATATTTTTATTCAATCTTTGACAGCATATTTTTATTCAATCTTGTATTTAGACGCATTATATATATTTATTTTAGATTTAATCATCTCAAGTCCAAGAATTAATTTCTTGGCGGCTGTGGGATATTGATTAAGAAAACTTCCAGAAACTAATTTCAAATAATGTTTATTTTCCCGAGAACTTTCAGCCTCATCTGAGACCCATCTTCAGCAGTTGCACATCTACAGATATATTTTGCGTTAATACAATAAATTTAAAAAAAAAAACGCTATGTACGGGTGGTCTGGTATGTGATTGCTTAAAAGTTGTTTTTTTTTAATATTTTTTAATGGTAGTATTTTAATTTAGTATTTTTTATACAAAATTTTGCTGCTACAAAAATTTAAGAACTTTGTTGCTATAATCATCTTTGCTTTTATTTTTGTCCACAATTCTCTTATATAAACGGATTCTATAGTTTTTGCCTATTATTATTTTGTTGGAGCACTGATGTATTTTCGATAAATATCTGTCTTATCTGTAAATGTAGACATGTCTGTCCCTTTCAATGATCTGGGAATGAACTATGATCTTATTTAACCAAACATGTATCAATATATATATATATATATATATATATATATATATATATATATATATATATATATATAGATAGATAGATAGATAGATAGATAGATAGATAGATATTGATAGATAGAGATAGATATACAGATAGATAGAGATAGATAGATAGATATATGGAGATAGAAATAGATAGAGATAGATAGATTGATATAGATAGAGATAGATAGATAGATAGATAGAGATAGAGATATAGAGTTTAAGATATAGATATATATATAAATATAGATAGAGATAGATATAAATATATATATATATATATATATATATATATATATATATATATATAGAGAGAGAGAGAGAGAGAGAGAGATAAATATAAATAAATAGATAGATAGATACATAGATATAGAGAGATATAGATAGATAGATAGATAGATAGATAGATAGATAGATGCAAGCAAGCATGTTTTGTTGAGTAATCTAGATATATTATGTCTATTCATTTTTATTTTAATCCTTTCAAATTCACGGATCAATCAATATCTTATTGTTGTTTTAAACTGATTAAGAAAGCCGGCGTAGTTTACTTTGTTTATTTTTTCCAAGCCACTTTCAGTGACGTCCAAGATCTTTTTCAGTTTAATAACAGCAGTAAGAAATTAATCCATGAACTTGAGAGGATTAAAATAAAAATATAAATACATATGTATGTTTCCAATAACACTCTTCCGGTGTATATGTATCAGAGATTTGAAAATATGCATATTTTTCTCACTTAAACCGTATTTGCCTCCTCTTTTTAAAACTTCTCTTTGTTAAATTTGTATCCCTCCTTCATCTGTAGACCTTCCTATTCTTCTCTAGTCTGTTACGCCTCCCTTTCGCTTTCATTCACTCTAGCATTCGCCCCAGACTCTCATACATACACTCTCACTAAATTTTATTTATTATTCCCGGAGATGTTTTTTTTGTTTTCTTTTTGAATTTATAGGTCTGATGAATTGGATCGTATTTCCGATTCGAATGGAATAAATTATGACCATGGAATATTAGTGTTTAAGTATTTTTATTATATATATATATATATATATATATATATATATATATATATATATATATATATATATATATATATATATTTATATATATATATATATATATATATATATATATTTATATATATATATATATATATATATATATATATATATATATATTTATATATATATATATATATATATATATATATATCACTTATTGTGCTAGCGTTTATAAACCAGTGCTTGATATAATACAACAGAGCTATTTATTATTTATTGACAAATATACATTATTAACCCTCACCGGTAGATCGACTGAGAGTTTCAATGTGTATATCTGGTTATCGTAATGTTGGAGCAGTCATATATTATACTGTTATTACTGTATTTTAATTTTTAAAAACATGTTTGGCAATTAAAATAAACGGGATTTGTATATGTATGCAAAAAATGTAAAAAATCATTTTTTAATCAAGGGTTTCTTATTTAACCACAAACAAACCGTAATTTATATTAAAAGTAAACAGCCATTGACATTAAAATATAATCTTCATCAACGTTTTAAAACTGATATTTATTTTAATGCCTAAAATGGGACACTTATAAATGAATACATATCGAATTATTAAAATTACATAGATTAACAAATATATTTATGACAAAAGTGATATGCAGAAATTCAGCATGTTCTCTAAGATGGTGCTATTTCCTACAGATATCTGATATCGCTGATTTTGAATCGTCATAATGTTTGAAACGGAAGAGCAAGCACGTGTATGTTCTCACCGTGGCGGTGACCACCTCAGGGATGTAATTTTCAAATCTTAGATATTACTCAGTTCGACACTGAGATATGTAGGCGTATTGGGATGGCCAAGGACACATTCCAAAAGTTGGTCAGAGTACTTCGCGCCGGGAGGATATCTTTGGTAGCAAAGAAAAGAATACTGAACTGTTACTTGACACCTGTTCTTCTTTACCACAGCGAATGTTGGACGATTTCCTCAAAGATGAAAGAAAGTGACTCCAGGCGACAAAGATGTGGTTCTGCATAAGATTATCATGGACCCAGTGTGTGAGCAACGATGAGATCTTAGCGAATATACAAACAAGGACGAGGCATATACTCAATAACCAGTCAGAGGCAGCTGAAGTTTCTGGGACATATAATGAGGAATGAGGGCCTGGAGAATGCACGGGTCAAATAGAGGGAAAGAGAGACAAGGGAAAAGAACGCGTGACATACCTGGCGAGCTTAAGCAAGTGGATGACAGAACGTGGTCTGTGGGAGGGAGCAGAGAGAAGGAACTTGTTCAGAGCTGCAAGGGATAGAGAGAGGTGGAGAGCTATGATCGCTTACGTCCTGAAAGGACATGGCACATAAAAAGGAAAAAGAATGAATATATTTGGTATTCTACGTCATTTTATAATCTATAAAACTTGCATCTAAATTTTGCATGCACACTCAATCGTTCAAATCTTTCTTGAAACGCTCAGTTACGTATCCAATTTCTAAATGCTCGAGAAATCTTAAATAAAATTATGAACCTTTCGGAATCCGAACGCACATTTTTTTTTTCGAAAGCGGCAATTAGTGCGCGTGATATTCGAAGGCGTCTGACACGAGTATTGTTCAAAGGCTTACTATAGTTGTATCTGCGATTTCAAAGTCTCTACTACAACGAGCATTACGAAAGTGACAACGACATCGCAAAAGTGGCAACGTGTGTTCGTTGACATCACAAAACAATGTCACTTGGTTCATTAATATTTTAGAAGTGGTTTCTCAAAACCTACAACAATTTTTAACATATCTTTATCAAAACGGAAAGAACTGAATAAGAGAAAAATCCTTCAATTACTCAAGCACAAAGCGACACAATTTGGAACAAAAATTTTCCAAAATCGTATTCTCAGTTTACCTTTTGGGATTGTCATAATGATCAACTCGAAAATGAAGTTAGAATTCAATTAAAAAAGAAAAAATAAAGGCTACTAAATACTGACTTACTGGCGCCACAGAAAAAATAAAATGGCGGATGTTACTAAACAGTGACTTCCTGTCTATGTTTAGGTGCGGGCATATGACAAGAAATTTAAATTGCCTTCAAGTTAAGAGAAACAGAAAATGCTTGGAGAATTTAAAAGAAATTATCAAAAACTGAACAAAAAATCCCACATTTTCAAATAAGTCATTATTATGAAGAAACCTACCAACATAACCTTTTGCACACACAAGCATGCTCTCATAGAACACACACAGAGGAAACATTCAGCATTCACTGACCGAATCTTCAGCACCCATTGGTTGTATACATTGCATCAATTTAAGATTAAATGTTATTAAACTAATTTTTCATGAAATAATCTAGAATCCACTAAATATTATACTTCCTTCTAACATTAATTTTTGTTTATTAATTCAAACTCAAGAAAATGGGATAAACCCACTAAGATGCAAGGTGAAAGCAGCTGAGAAAGACTTATTAAGGAAATAAAAAGAACGGGTTTTGAGGAGATTATATTTAAGGTTGTGCTTAAATATTTGAAGATTATACTTGTCGAGAAAGCGATAAGAACGATCCTTAAGTGAAGGAAGAAACTATTAGTGTAGAACTTACGGTTACATTTAGTAATTTTAACAGTAAAATGACGACACCTAGCCGCCAATCTAGTCTAGCAACGAATGAAGAAAGCTCTTCCGAACAATTAAAGCGCAGATTCTTTTATGAAAGACACAGGAAAAATGCGTTACGGGAGAAGGAAAGGGATTGAATACGAGATGCTAATTCAAGACCGTTAATATTGCAGATTCTGATTTGGATGTTGTCAACAATCTCTAGATGCATAGCAGAACCACCAAACCAGACGAATATTAGACTGATAAAGTTGTAAGATTGGTGAAAAGCATTATCTAGCACTAGATAGTGAAGCAGTATTATAAATAGCAGACCTCAGAATTGATGGGAATTTTCTTCCAAATATATTTTTGGGGTATTGGTGAATATTGTCTTAATTATCAGGTTATAATTTTCTGTCCTTGTCTTAGCAATCACTGTTTTTTGTTTTTGTAATATGAACGAAGACTCGTTTGACACTTTGGTGATGCCAACGAATACTCGTTTTCACTTTCGTAATGCTCGTTGTAGTAGAGACTTTGTAAACGCTGATACAATTATAGTAACGCCATTAAACAATACTTGTGTCAGCTGCCTTCGAATATCACTCGTTCTAGTAGTACTTGCTCGATAATACTTGCTCGACTAATAACCCGTATAGTGATCTGAATAAAAAAATAGTATATTGAGTAGAGAATAGCGATCCGTATAGCAATAGAGTAGAAATAGCGATCCGTAGAGTATAGCGATTGTTAGTCGTCACGCGACTTCTTATATATATATATGTGTGCTTTATGGTCACGTGGTTTACTTCATTCAATAGTGGGATCGCCTGTGTTTGCCCACTTGCGATCTATGTTCAAACTCAAGTGTCGGCAGCGACATTTTATTCCTATATAAATTTTTTACTGTAGAAGTCGTTACGTGATGTGATTTATGTTATTTATTTTAAATACCATTCATGTTTTTACAATAATATTCAATTGTACAAGTCTCAACAACTATTTGAAGAAGATTGTTACAGAAGGAGAGGTATAGTTTACGGGGATAGGTTAACCCTGATTTGTACGGGTTCACAGTGTACTAACCGGGGAAGTATCGACTTCGGTGACGGTTACAAATAGAGGCAGATTGTGGGCAAAAGCTGCTCACGCTGAACTGGCATACCATCTTTAGCATAGAAAAGAAATATTTTGAAGCAAATCACCCCAAGCAGGACTAGAGTACCACTAGCACGAAAGGGGTTACAGAGAGTGGGAGTAAGAGTAAAGAGGAGTGTTCGTGAAAAGGATAAAAAGAAGGCACCAGAAGATGTCGATTGACATTACATATTAATATTTGAAGATTATAGCTATCAGAGAAGCAAGCGATAGGAAGGGCGTTCCACCGATGGGAAGTCTGAGATAAGAAGCTGTTGGAGTAGAAGAGGCGGTTACATTTAGCCGTTTCGACAGTTAAAGGGTGGGACCGAAATGCCAACCTAGTAGCACTCTTAAATTCATGTAGTTGAATCAAAAGTGAAAATAGGTCGTCAGAGCAGCTGTCATGAAAATATTTGTAGAAAAGACAGAGTGAATCCACAGCATGTCTGTGAGAAAGTGACTGTAGACGAGATGCCAGATCAGGACTAATCACGTTGCAGATCCGTCTCTCGATTTTGTCGAGGACTTCGAGATGAACAGCGGGATCACCAGACCATATATGACAGCAGTATTACACGCAAAGTCGAATGGTTGATTTGTAGATTTGAAGGATAAACTCAGTCGAGAAAAACGTTCTGGCGTGACACAGAGAACCAACTTACCTTGCGGTAGATGAAGCTATAGATTCAATGTAGTTATTCCACTTCAAGCCAGTGGACAGCGTGAGACTAAGCAAGTGCAGTGAGGTGAACAAATAAAATGAATAAAAACAATTATAAGAATAACAGAAAATTGTCCAAGATAAGCAATTTGGATATTGATATTTATTGTATAAAATATATAATTATGGCACAAGGCTGAAAATGGGGAATGGGTTAAGGCTAGTCTTCACTGACTATCTTATACGTAGCTAATCCGATTTACAACCCATCCACTGATTACAAGTTTCACATTCACCATAAGAACTCATCCGGCATCAATTAATCTTCCATATAACATAATGCCGTATCCTCGCAGGGGGACCTACAAAACGCACCCCGTGATATAAAAATTTGATTATAATAAAAATTTCATACATAAAAATCTAATGATTGACAATGAGAGGGGAGGGGATGAACACGAAAACAAACTAAATATCAAAACAAAGCAAAATAAAAATTACTGATATTAGTAGGACCCGTCCAGCCCTCAAAAAAGAGAGGCTGCTGTTTTCTACCCTACGACAGAATCAAGAGGCTCTGTCGCTAAAGGAGATGGAAAGGAGAAAATAAATACAGACATGTCGAAATGAAAAAGGGGCCAAAAACAAACTGGGGAAGTTTTGGGGAAGTCTCAACTTGGATCATAACCAAAAGATGTAACCTGGAGCAGGCCAGGAAAAACACTTACTCACTAGTTACACAAAGCTTGTCTAGCCTAACCAGGGGAGATGTCCAGAGAAAACCACCCCTAAGCAATTTGGATATTTATGTTAATGAAATAATTTCTTTGAGAAATGGTCAAGTGGAGTAGGTATTTAAACTTACAAGAGCAGGTTTGGATTGAAAACATACGAGAGAAGGATGAAATAGTTTCTAAAGACTAATCATTTTTTTTTCAAAACGAATAGTTATACCAAAATAATTTCCATAGAAATATAAAGCATGTTTCTTAAAAACTAGTATTAAAAGAAGATAGTACTATTTAGTACAGCACAGGCTTTCCGTTTTATTTTTATTTTGCAATAGTCTATATGGTGTAAAGAAGTACCAACTATAAGATTAACCTGACTAATTTTTTAACACTATTTTTAGTCTTGATTTTGAAGACGTTTCGTTTTTAGTCATTATTTCGTTATTCATAAAGGAGTTAGACAACATGCATAACATCCGTACGTGCGTCTTGATCAGATAATTTATTTAATGACTTCAGTTTTCAAGTTAATATTCCTTTTTCATTTTTAACATCATACGGCATGTGACCAAAATTACAGATCTAGCGTTTTAGAGGAAGTCTTGGTGAAATAGTAAAGAAGACAACACTTAGAATAAGAATGAAAGAACTGGAACTTCTGGAACGCAATATAAGAAAGGACGGCTTGAAAAACTGAACGCACAGAGGACACATCAACACGGTAGATGGTAGCGAGGGCCGTATCAGACAGTCTTATGTGAATGGATCACAGAACGCAACATATCCAACAGATAATAATGTGGCGTAATGTTTGCCAACAAGAAATATATGTAGGGACCGCTACCCATGCGCAACTTGACACTAGTACCCCGAGATTTTGCGACTATTTATCAGCGTATCTTCTCTAAGCGCCAGCAAAGAGTACGAGCCCTAACGACTAGTCAGAGGTAATAGCCAGCAAACAAACCGCCAACACGTTTCCCCTCATAATGGAAAGTCGTAACCACTGACTACAGCTCGGATAACGCTATTATACAAATCAGTAAAACGTCCATTATATCCGAAGTATTCATTAGAGAGGAAATTAGTTAACCACCAGTTTGACAATTGGGTACTTACGTAGTCTAACAGTCAGTTGGCTTTCGCAATGTGTTCCTGGATGAAGCTATAGCGGATATTGGGATTTGAGACAGGATTTTAGTAGATAAGGCTGTTACGCAAAGACAGGTTACCGCTGCTCTGAATGCCGTATTTTCCATTTTCATGTTTTTTTTTTAAACTATAGAAAACATAAGAATGGTAAAAGGAAAAGATTTAAGTAAAGAAGAAAATTGTAAATATGTTAGCCGATGAGATTACTGCAAGCGATATAGCAAAGCCGATTAAAAGGGACGCGCGGAAGATCAAGAAAGCGATGTCTAACATCAACTGTACCCGGAAAACAATCTGATGCTGGTAACAGGAAAATAACGAAGCGACAGAACCATCTGATAACTTTGAGCTTTGAAGAAAAAAATCCATTAGGATCTAGCAAGAATATATTTCAAGCAGCTGGTGTAACTGGAACGAACAGAGCTACGAGAAAGATTACCTTGAATGATCGTGAAGAAGTTTTTAAATTCAATCAAGACCCCCCCCCCTTATCAAAAGATAACATCAAGAAAATAAGTTCACGGTCAAATATGATTTCAGCTCCTTTTTATTTACGGGTAAATGTTAAAATACTCTCGGTGGTCATGAGTCCTTCGCCAGAAGGTGTTTGACCCAACCCGCTTCAGAGGGCAGCAAGGTGGAGAAGGAGATATGTTCTGATCAGCAATCATTGGTGATACCATCGTTGGATACTTCTTCGTAGAAGATGGCCTGAAAATGAATAGCGAAAATTTCTTAAATTTTTTAAACTCAAATTTCATACCCTGGTACAATAAAAACTCAGAAAGTTTCAAATCCTAATTGATTTTCTTGCAAGACAATGCCCCACTGAATGGAGCTGAGTTACCAATGACATTTCTAGAGTGAAAAGGGTTCAGAGGTAAGCGATTAATGGAATGGTCGCCTCAATATCCAGACCTCAACTGCATTGATAATCTTTGGAGAATTGTCAAACAGAAGCAATAAAAAGGAGGAAAGGAATACAGTAACAAAAAAGAACTGAAACAACAAATAACGAATGTGGTCTCCAATATAACTTCATCTACAATTTAAATTTGGCTACTTCAATAGACAAAATATTGATACAAATATTGCCTGCCAAAAGATCTCACATAGGGATATGAACGGAAAGATTGCTGGGAAGATTAGATTTATGTAATGTTAAAGAATACTAAACGATGTTACTTTTATTATTTATCCTTATCATTGATACCTAAAAGCTATTTCTAAACTCAAAATAAACAAGATGCATAAGTTTTATGATTTTTTTCAGTTTAAACCAATATAATTCCTAGATATTCAAAACTTGGTTCTGATATCTATATATTCATATAGTATGTGTTGTACAATTTATAGCGCTTTAGTGACATTACTTTTACTTTATTGCTAAAAACAGAGTTGCATAATAGCGTTATTCGAGCTGTATAAGCATTTCTTCTAAATGACCTTCAGTTGAAGAAATTCTGCATAATATTGCCATTGTCACTGACTGAGCTTACTCATCTATTGTCTGCAGCGGTCTCTCTTTTGTTACACGATATGCAGTAAGAACTGATGCTAATAAGGCTTTCTCATTAACAGTTGTAAAGTGGCAAAAAACTTTTACTGTTGACAGTAAATATTTTTTACTTTCTTTGAATATATACCAAAACGCTTATTTGAAAGTTCGTTGTGCTGTTTTTTCAAGAGTCTTTTTAGTTTCGAAGGTTTCAAATTATCATTAGCACAGAGATCGTTACAGATCAAACACTGATGTCTGTTGTTGTCATTTGAATCCTTCCATTTCATAAAACCATATTGCAAGTATTCCTGACTGTAAAGTCTTTTTATTTTCATCTTCTTATTAGGTGTCTCAAACGAAGTCTTGCTTGCTAATGTTATCATCTTTAACAACGTTCATAGAAGTTGCATCGTCAGTTGTATTTGTTAATGCTGATGGTCCTCATGTCCCTTCGGCATTCTTCTTTTTGCGAATGTTATAAAAAAAAACATCATTATGATCTTCAAATAGCAAAAGTTACAAGTAGTAGAGATAAAAGTTAAAACAAAAATTGGTCAGTCTTAAATTTGGCTGAAAAAACAATCAAGTCACAGATAATTTCGAGACTTCAAATGAACATATATCACCTTACTACCACAGAAGAAATTTTCCAAGCGTAGCTTAGATGTGGCACAAGGCCAAACGTATTGTGCATAATTGTTCTAGCGAGATATGCCTGCTAACCATTGTATCACATCGTGGTGCCCAAGGCGTGCATATCTATCGCGATTTTCTAAGTGTTGCTTAGATGTGGCAAAAGGCCGAATGTATAGGGCACCCAGTGAGGATCGAACTCGTTACTCTGTCATAATTGTTCTAGCGAGATATGCCTGCTAACCATTGTATCACGTCCAGGTGCCCAAGGCCTGCATAGATATGGCGATTTTCTAAGCGTAGCTTAGATGTGGCAAAAGGCCGAATGTATAGGGCGCCTAGTGAGGATCGAACTCACTACTCTGTAATAAAACTAAAATTTCCCGTTCATAAATTTCGCTGAATCAACAGGTTACAATCGGCAAGATGCATAATACCATTAAGTTTTATAATTTTTTTTCAGATTAAATCTATAATGTAATTCGTAGATTTTCAAAACTTGGTCTAGATATCTATATCTTCACATGACATGTGTTATATAACTATAGCCAAAAAACATTGTCGCAGAATATGGTTATCCGAGCTGTAGTCCGATCACCAGAAATCTAAGACAAGTAATTATTAAGGCCCTGAAAGAAGAAGAAGAAGAAGAAGAAGAAGAAGAAGAAGAAGAAGAAGAAGAAGAAGAAGAAGAAGAACAAGAAGAAGAAGAAGAACAAGAACAAGAAGAAGAAGAACAAGAACAAGAACAAGAAGAACAAGAAGAAGAGCAAGAACAAGAACATGAAGAAAGCAGGCGAATCAGAAACATACAATTGTTTTTCCGACGCCGTTGGAGGAGAATGTTGAGCAGCCAAATAGATATCCGGCTTTTCGAACAAAGCGAAAACTTGTTGGTGAGTTTTGCTGGATGACCTATTTCTATATTGTTCTATTACCAGACTCTTTTGATCCTTATGGGTTCAGTGTCCTTGTTTCTCTTCCAAACTCATTTTGACACATCCTCCAGCAGAATGTTCATTTGCAGACGAAATTCTTCGAATAGAAGTTCGCCTATCGTCGAAAAAGTTCCAGTGATAATGAGTCTGATATCCAAGGCAGTCTGAACTGTTCACATGGCTTTATTTACCGATTTGTTCATAATCCTATTATAATAAAACACTTTGCAATTACTATGAGGAAAAGTTCTCCATGCATTGATCGAACTGTTAGTACTACTCTCGGTTAAAATTCATAACATTTTATGACCCCGAAAGTACGCGTCCATGTGAAACGCGTAGGTAATCTCGTAGATAGTCAGATAAACACCTTAAGGCCATTAAAACCCTGAAGAAGACGAATTCCCGTACATCAGCAGGTTCATTAATGACCAAAATGGATGACGTCAAGATTACGCATGCGTATGGCACGGAAGGGGGCAGAACAATAAAATTGTAACGAAATAATTGAGTTTGAGATTAGTATGATAAAACGACCGGCCACATATTTTCTGAAATTTTTTTTTTTGTGTCGCGTTCTAGTGAAGGGGTAGCCGGAAGTGATAAAAATGGTGAGAATCTAGAAGATAACTAAAAAGGGGACAAAGATTTCTCTTGAAAAGAATGTTCAGAAAAATAGGTGTCTCAAGACCAGTAGGCGTTATCGATATTTCCGGCACTAATAGAGGTTTCCTTTCGAACTTTTCATCTGAGGTCGTGGCGATCGTCAACATATTTATCATGTCATTATTTTCTCTACAAGATACATGTGCATTTTAGCAGTTGCTGCTTTTGAAAGTCCTCAAATGAAGTCGTTTCTGGTATTGGGTACATTCATTTGTTTGTTATTCTGTAGCACCTGTCCGCAGGGTTAGACGAAGTGTGAACTTTGCCAAAACCCACAGGCTTCACTTGTTCAAAGACATTTTTAACCATTTATCTTAGGAAGCGATTCTATACGGTTTATATATGCCTGAGGCACGGTGGAGTAAAGGATAGGGGCTCGGATTGAGGAATCGGAGAGCCGAGTTCGAAATTCAGTCAGATCACTTACATTCACTTAAGTTCTAATACCCTTGGGAAAAGGTATGAATCCTCTTCCCCACTACCTATGGGTAAATAGCAGGACAGACCGGGTTTTATAGCCTTGGATGCAACTGGTCTACCGCAGAAAGAAATAGCAACCTACTGCCTCGTCAGTCATGTACTGAAAGATACATGAACGCCTACGCGCACGCATGACACGTAACTGAATGATATGTCTGAACGCATTTGGCGCCATGAATGATCTCCACATAAAAGTTGCAATCGGACGAGGCTATTTAAGAACGAGAGTCGAGTTTTCGGGTTAATGCTTTCCCTTAGTAACAGATTGCAGTGTTGGGCAAAGTAATTATTATTATTACAACAGATTCTGTGTTCGATTTGTAGTTTATTTACATTAAATGTCAGCACTACTAGTGGTAACTATTGTATGTAAGGAATCTGTTCCAGTTGTGCTGTCGAATTCTCTGCCTTCGGGCAGGGAGAAATCCGAACGAGACTATGCCGAAGGGAAGCGTCTCGTCCGGGGAGGTAGACAGACCCGGACCCGTTTATGCTGTTTCTACGGGGTATTTTTGGCCGAGCCTACTCTCTTGGATGTCCCTGGTTAATCCCGGCTTTGTGCCACATCTACTCTCGTTTGGGGCTAGTAAATATTGACTATTTTATCTAAGGAATCTGTTCCAGTTATGCAGTCGAACTCTCTGCCTTCGGGCAGGGAGAAATCTGGACGAGGCTATGCCTAATGGCAGAGTTTGGTCCGGGGACGTAGACAGATCCGGACCCGTTTATGCGGGTTCTACGGGGAATTTTTGGCCGAGCCTACGGACTTGAATGTCCCTCGTTATACCCGGTCTTGTGCCACATCTCCCCTCGTTTGGGGCTAGTGAATATTGACAATTGTATGTAAGGAACTAGAACAGGTTCCGAGATTCAAACTTCTAAATCTATTCGTTCGACTCCATTTCATTTGTATTAACGATAAATCCGTCAATGTTCTTTTCCGTGGATTTTTTTAACGTGTCTGTGGAAAGCGATGACGGAACGACACTTTAGAAATTAAAGCGTGGAATTGGTTAGATATTAAACTGACAATCAGCCCGTACCATTACTACCAGGGTATGATGCCCTACAGAGTCCAGAAAGAACCCCTTTTCTTTAACAACTCAACTTCGTCAGAATGGTTGCGGTATAGACGAGGAAAGTGGAACCAGCGGGGATATGGCGATATTTCCGTACATAGTTCTGGAATAAAAATAAAATTAAACATCTTTGGAAAAGTCAAGGCTTATGACCCTATCCTGTTCAAATACCAGTTACAACCACCAGATTTAAATCAAATTTTAACTTATATATTTACCAAAATTAAAATAAAATTATCTTGAAATACTAACACTTCAATAAAATCGCCATTGGCTTCAACCACAGCCATCTGACGACTTCAGAATCTCCTGCATCTCTTAAAGTTGGTGAATACAGTCATACTCCTTGCTTTCAGTTCATCTGTCGTGTTACAAGGAGTTTTGTTAGTCTTTTGCTCAGCTGTGCCCCACATATAATAATCAAGGGCGTTTCAGTCCGTGGGGTAGTTTGTCAGATGTGAGGAGTGATGTGGTCGTTGAAATTGTCTGACAGCCATGACTGGGTCCTCCTGCTTGTGTGGCATGGTGCAAAGTCTTGTTGGCAGACATAGGGTCTTACAGCAGCCACCCTCTTGACTCAGGGCAGGTCTACCTCTACAAGGCACTTGATGTAGGCCCCCGTGTTGAGTTTGATGCCCTCACAAACAAATTCGGTAGTTCTTTGCTTATCAGAACGATCACAATGAGCTCTCCGAGTTCTCGTACCTTCGTAATCACCATGGGACTAATCGAACTGTTTCCAAATTCCTTGAACGGTTCTCAGATTGACAACCACACACTCTGAAATGATCGTATTAAAGTATTCAGCGTGATTCGTGTATAGTCTGCAGTCGACAAAATCATAATTAAACAACTTGCATGCATTAAATTAGAATTTAAAATGGCGACAATTTACCCATAGCACAATATATATATATATATATATATATATATATATATATATATATATATATATATATATATATTACTTTCGTTGTCCTGTTATTACCTGGATGTAAAAAAGACATATCTATTCTATACCTGACGATGATTGTATGAACAATCGAAAGCTTGTAGTAAGAAAGACATAATACAACTGGAATTTATAAACAGGGATCATAACATTCATCAACGTGTCCGATGTTAATGTATTTTATTAAAAATTGTTTGCGAGAGTGGTTCTTGCCATTTATATCATTAACTTTACTATCTGCTTTTTGTATGAATGATTCATGTAATGTAAATTGAACTGCACCACATACTTGATATATATATATATATATATATATATATATATATATATATATATATATATATATATAGTCGTTGCGCTTCTCTTACGTTTAGATAAATTTATTTCGTTTCTTTCCTTAATGTTTGCAATGCCACTTTATTCCCAAAACGTCATGGAAATTGAGAGATATTAAAGAGTATTATCTCTTGAGTCAAGATTTCATTCATCCTGAAGGCACTGCTGATAAAAATATGTTTAATCGCGTGTTCAAATACCGCTGCATCAAAATAATCAAAAATGAATGAGAGAGTTTAATTAGATCGATGAAATAAAATAAGAAGATTCCATAAAGTTAAATCATTATGAAAAAAAAAAATGCGGGGAAGTCGTTTTTAAAATGAATCCTTGGATAATAAAAACAAAACTATTAATCAAAAACGAGAAAAATAATAAAAACAAAAGACTTAACGATTTGAGCCCTGCGTTCCTGAACAACTTTAACCTTTTTGCCTGAGCTCCTGAGTCGAAATTCGCAAATAATTGGTACGTAATGTTTCACGGTAAATATAAAAATAATTACGAAAAAATATATATCCTGATTGTTTCCCTGACGGTCCAGGTTGTGACTCTGCACGATTCATGGTAAAAACGATTTTTTTAAAAATCCAAAACACATGCACAAAACACAATGAAAAGGCGCAGACATCTTGACATAACGTTCGATGACATCAGAATATTACGCCTTTTCTTATTGGCTCTTGGAAATAAGACAACCAATAGCAAAACACATCATAAGTGTTTACCCAACGTTCAGCCTGTAGTTGGGCACTAAGTTATTTTCCTCTACCATTGTTCAACCGGTGGCTGGGCATTACGCAATTTGTTCTACTCCCGGTAAAACCGTGGTCAGGGCTGAAAGCGTTAAGCTGTAAAGGGAAGTGAATGAGAAGTTAAGCAACAACCACAATAAAAGGTGTGGATTATGAAATAAAACTTAAATGAATAACGGAATAATATTTCTTTTTTTTTAAAAAAAGAATACAGAATAAAGAAATAAAAAAAATCATTCTCCATATCATATCTCTTAAATGTTTGACCTCAATATCCAGCATCAAAGAATTTTTATGTCCACCATAATGAAAGAAACGTCTTCCGCTTTCAGCAGAAGGAGGCGTCACATGACAGGAAACTTCCGCTACCTTAGAATTAAGGAAATCATAATCGACCTGAATGCTTCAATATTGAACTAATCGACTTGATTAGGATGCACGCGATGAAAATATTGGATTAGTTACACGCAAAAGAAAAATGTGGGTGCGCCGTCCCTTCTACGCTTTGTTCAGTCAGGTGTTTCACTTCGAATTTGGCTGATGAGGCGGATTAAATTGTCTCCTTGCCAAGATCTGGTCATGCCGTGTACGAAGCTCCACTTCATATATTTCCAATTCATTTTATCATCTTCTTTCTTCTCTTACATTCATAACTCTCTTTAGTTGTTTTACTTCTGACATGAAATATTGTAACTTTAATCTTCATCGATGTAGCGTGTCATGTTAGAATATTGTCATTCAAGGTACTCCACGATTTCCTATATTTTAACACACTTAGTAAGAATTGTCATATTACTACACCCTGTTTTGAAAAGTAATTAAACAAGCTTGTTAGGTAGGTTATTTACTGTGTATGTCCCTTTTGCTATCAATATATCCTTTGAGTGTCATATTTTCTAAGTCCTTTTTCCTTAATGAGTTACCTAGAAATTACTTTTGCCTCTTTCTGATTCTAAGTAAAAGTTTCGTACATTAACTGAAACTTCCTGATTATTTTGTATTATCAGTCAATGGCATTTTCGACATCCTTTTGTAAAATCATATTTGTGTTACATAATGTCTTTTCTTCATCCTTCAGGAGATTTTCAAGATTTTCTCCCATACATAATATTACATATTTCTTCAGTACTCATTACTTTACTTACATTATTTAAATTATTCGAACGGTTATCCTCATCTTCATTGCCGTATTCACAACGTCTCAGGCGTTTTACGCTTCCGTCTTCAATATCTGTCCATATCTCTGAGATGAGGTATTAAGATTACTTGCATTATTTAAATAATTCGGACAGTTATCCTCATATTCATTGCCATATTCACAACAATTCGGCCGTTGTACGCTTCGGCCGTTGTACGCTTCGGCCTTCAATATTTGTCTATATCTCTGAGATGAGGTATTAATATTACTTGCATTATTTAAATAATTCGGACTGTTATCCTCATCATCATTGCCATATTCAGAACGTCTCGGTCGTTGTACGCTTCAGCCTTCAATATCTGTCTATATCTCTGAGATGAGTCATTATGATTAATTACATTATTTACATAATTCGAACTGTTATCCTCATCTTCATTACCGTATTCGCAATGTTTCTACTGTTGTACGCTTCAGCCTTCAATATCTGTCTATATCTCTGAGAAGAGGCATTATGATTAATTACATTATTTACATTATTCGGACTGCTATCCTCATTTTCATTGCCATATTCGCAACATTTCGGCCATTTTCAGGTTGTTGGAATTTCGAACCTAACTCTTTATTTCGTCCACAGGTTAAGATTATTTTAGTTCCAGGTGGCATGCCTCTTCTGTAGCAGGTGGAACTAGAACATGTTACCCCGGGGGACGAAATAAATGGTTTAGTTCAAAATTCCAACCACCTGAAGACGGCCGGAACAATGGTTGGGAGGGAAAATATACATAGCTACTTTTTTTATTGTTCCCTTTGAAAATTCTCCACTGCCTTAAACGGGTATTGAACACACGGTTTTGGTCCTGTCACTGGACCTAACCAACGCCTTTATCGATTTTGCCATGTGTCCTTGAGAACATCTCTGTAGGAATGTCTGGGTATTATAAACCTAATGTCTTCAGCAACCATTTTTACCAGTGCTCATATTGCAATTTTTGCTTTTATCATTTCATGTTTTTACCAGATCTCATATTGCAATTTTGTTGTTATTATCGCTTTTCTCTGGCACTCCTTATTACTTGTTCCCATATTGTATTCATTTCTATGCTTGGTTGGCTCAGGAGATTTTTGTAACCTAGCATATGTGCTGATTCCTTAAGTTTACTAATGTTCCAATGATGTTCCTTGTCTATGATCTTAACCTGATCCCACAGAGGGCGGTGATCTCCCTTCTCTCTCCATATGTGGTCAGTCACGCCTGATTTTTCCGCTTCCCCTCGTGGTAAAGCTTTCTGGAGTTCTTGAAGCCTTACCTTAAGGGGGAGGCCTGTCACCCATTTATATTTCTTTCCGCAGCTGCCGGGATAGCGTTCACACAGTCTTTAGTCATGTTCTCCTCTATGTGGGGTCTTACTCGGGAGATATATCTTCGAAGTGTCGTGAAGCTTTTAAAGGTTATCCTGATATTATATGGACCACATATCCTTTGTATTTTCTCCGATAACCCCTTCAAATGAGACTGTTTTCTGAGTGTTGTTGTCCTCCTCTTGTACCCACCTATCTCAGTTTTTTGTGGGGCTGCTGCCATGTACCCAGGGTAGTTGTAGAGTACTACTTATACTGACCAATTCTTTATCTAATGTCTCTGGGTCGCCACTTATGACTTTTATACGGTGTTGTAAGCAGCAGACGATCCCTTTGTTTACGCTGTATGGATGGTGGGAATTGAAATTGAGGTACTTTCCGGTGAATGTCGGCTTACGGTATACGGATGTCTTGAACCCATGCTCGCTTCGAGATTTTAGAACATCCAGGAATGGGAGTGTGTTGTTAATCTCTTTTCCCATTGTGGATTGTATCGAAGGTCATATTGAGTTCACAGCGGTCAGTAGAATCTGAACATCTTCCTACTCTCTCTTTCTCTCTGTCTCCCTCTTTCTCTCTCTCTCTCTCTCTCTCTCTCTCTCTCTCTCTCTCTCTCTCTATATATATATATATATATATATATATATATATATATATATATATATATACTAGAATAATCCTAAGGAACCAGGCAAACTTACATAGGTTTCACCTTAACGGATCTTCAGGGTAAAGCATATATATATATATATATATATATATATATATATCTGTGTGTTTATATGTGTGTGTGTGTGTGTGTGTGTGTGTATTCCTGTAGATATATATTATTTCAAACTTAATAATCGCCGTTATTCGTATCTTAAATAGACTCCCCATTATTATTTGATGTTGTTTTAAATTGTGTTATTTCGCCTATCGATCTGAACGTTATGTCTTAATAAAGTAAATGTAATCTCCAGCAGGGGTATCTGTTTGTATGTGTGTGTGTTTGTGTGTGTGGACACAGAGGTCAAGCAATTCATTCAGAAAAACATCGATAACACAATTGCTGGAGATTTAGATCTGGACAGCGACGGCGTACTGAATAGGCACAAACATTTGATTCCCTCAGAAGAAATAAATGTATACGACATGATAAATTTTGTCATCTGAAGTTAGATAATTTGTTTCTCGGCTGACCAGCAGAAAAATAGCATTATTCACTTTGTGCTGACGAATATTTTGGTTTGCCAAAAAAGCCAAAGGAAACTTGAGCATGAATACAATTGGCTTAATTACTGAATGACGCATCGCAATTCAGCATTTTTGCCTCTGAGAATACATGTAAAATCGAAGAATGCCAGACAGTCTCATTTGGCTTATATGTCTCGTGTCCCTTCAGTTCATTGATGATCATGGCTCTCTACAACTTCCTGTACTTTGTAGCTCTTAATATATTTGGTTATCTCCCCAAAACATCTGCTGCGTCCCATTACTCATGCTCTTTACACAGGTTATGAATGTCAGTAATTTTCTCTCTGTCCGTGAGTATGACACTTTTAGCCATTGTCTCTCTGTCCGTGAGTATGACACTTTTAGCCATTGCCTCTCTGTCCCGTAAGTATGACATTTTTAGTCATTGCCTCTCTGTCCGTGAGTATGACACTTTTAGCTATTGTCTCTCTGTCCCGTGAGTATGACATTTTAGCCATTGTCTCTCTGTCCCGTGAGTATGACACTTTTAGCCATTGTCTCTCTATCCCGTGAGTATGACACTTTTAGCCATTGTCTCTCTGTCTCGTGAGTATGACACTTTCAGCCATTGTCTCTCTGACCGTGAGTATGCCATTTTAGCCATTGTCTCTCATGTTTGTAGTCTTCTCAATATTTCATTTATCATGTTTGTATTCTTCTATCTTCTATAGCTACCAGCGTCTGAAACCACATATAAAAGACGGGGGTTAGCGTCCAGACAATTGGAATTACTATTGGATTTTGTATGGATTTGAACATTCAGAGGATTCTTGTTATTCTTATTAATCGCATAAAAGGTTTGTAAAATTTTGAGTAATGGCCCAAATATTACGTCAAGCAAAACTGATGATTCGCATGAATAAAATGAAAGGTGCACAAAGGTACCTTCTATCGACTATAATTAATCTATTATATTATATAAAAAAGTGATTTTATATTTATAGACCAATGCAGACTAATCCACCCATATTAGTAATGAAGCATTCCGTTGTTATGACACTGAAATGCAATAATCTTCACCAATAATATAATTCTAATAGAGCTACTATGAAAATTAAATGATTTTAATAATTAAGAGTGATCAGATTGCTATTATATTGTTTTAGTCTTTATGTTGTTTTAGACTGAAAGGTGTAAGAAGAAGGAATCTAATACTTAACAATAATAAGTCCAAGGCGGCGCGAATTTAACTGAGGGTCTCAAGAATTCTGAAACGTCGATATGTCTCCCGCACCCGGGCTTGCGACCGGCTAATACCACTCGCGGCGGAGCGCAGAGACAACGTCTGACACCGTTCCCGTGACATCATGCCTCCTACTGTCTCTGACAATCTAAACTGTCACTTTTAATAAAACGGATATCAAAAGTAAATGACTTTTTTCCTTGATATTGGTGTATGTCGTAGCGTGGGGATCCCGACATGATACAGGAAGCAACAGGACGCAACGCCACACGACTCTCGATTCTCTATTTCCTCTGAGAATGTTCATATGAACCTCAAAATTTAGTTCTACTGCCTCTGACATTTAAACTAGGTCAGCCAATCTGCTCCGACGGGATCAAATCGCACTCACTTCCACATTGTTCTAAATATAGAAATACATTTTCACTTGGATTTTCCTAGACATTAGTAATATTGTGGTACAGGCGCCTTCTGAGGATGCTTCTCTGAACGTTTCACACTAAAACTCCTCATTTATCTTTGCTTATAAATTCCACTTCCTAACATATATTTTTTCCTTCGTACAATATAGCTCCATTCATTGTATCTATTTAAAAAGTAATGCGCTACCTTGAATGTCTCTTGTGCTTTGTAATGGTCGTACTTTCGTATGAAAAATGTACGCTTTCTCCTTCATCTTGGCGGAAATGGATGGCGTTCAATTCGGAATTATACCTGATCTCATTTAAAAGCTCATTCTTTCAAAAGAAAAAAATATAGAATCAGCTGATATCTATCAGTTAATTAAAATATCCATGCACACATTTACACGTACTCCCACTCACATTAATTGGAATGACACTAAAAAGAACATATGTATCGCTAGGATCTAATTTCCCTTATTCGGTGGCAACGTCGCCAGATTAACAGTAAAATATTATAAACAGAAATATTTCGGCTACGCGAAGGCATTTGTTACGAATAATTTCGTATTTAAACGGAATATATTTTCGAATAATTATACTATTTTAAGTGAAGAAACATTTTAGATTTGAAATCCGATCATATTATCGTCAGCAAAGTAACAGTTATGGAACTAGTAAATATTAATATATTCGCGATCAGGAGATCAGTAACTCATTAGGTTAACCTAGACTCTCAAAGCTTGTTTTGAATTCAGAATATTTCCTTCTCTTAAACTGGCTGCTACCCAAGGCTATGGGAACCGGTCTCTCCTCCTATTTACACATAGCTGGAGAAGAGATTGATTCTTGCTTTTCGCAAGGGTAATAGCACGTAAATGAAGGCTATAGTGGATTAGCCGATCTGTATTGGTTATAAATACAAATAAAACTGACCCTCTATTATTTTTACTATATCAAATGTAACAAAGACGACAACGACAAGAGAAATAATCAAGCAGAGGAATTTGTTCAACAATAATTTTTTTTTATAAAACACTACAAAATATATGATGCTAAAGTTGATAAAACACTTTAGAGTTCTTGATTGTGTCTTCTATTGAAAGAAGTTATGTTGCTGATCTGTATGTATGAAAGTGAGAAGGTGTGCTTAAGAATATTTATTGTTGTAGGAAAATTAAACAGTTGTTTTTTTGTATTAAATTAAAATGTGTTGTTCTTGACTCAATTGAAATCTGCAGAGTTATCGCTATTTTACCGGAGAAGTTTCTTGGGGAATAAATATTTTGTTGGAGTGAGCGTTCTGGGTTATGTTAATTTAAGTAATTAACGTTAAGCCTCTAATTGGTGACAAGCTTCGTTTTCGCCTTAAAAAATTTGGTTCATTTTCTTTGTTGTTGTGTCGATTTCAAATGAAGTAACGTGAATGAGTTGAATATTTTAAGGGCCCACTGACCAAGTCGCGTCGAAGTTTCGTTTTTATTAGTTCTCTTGGTCACGTGGGGGATCGAGAATATGTTTACATTTTGTGGCGGCAACTCGAGGTCAAAATTTGAGTCGGAACCTTCGTACGCCTAACTGATATTTTTCAACCAATCAGAATGCATCAGTTGTCATACTTGGTTGGAAGCCTCTATGTGTTTACCTTGCACAAATTTTAGATTTAAATCAATAAATGTAGAAATTTGATTCTACAAGGCAACTACAATTCTTCAATCCGAATCTCTCCATTAATATACTGTACCTCCAATAATATATTAATTAATATTAATCTGTATTAATTAATAAGGACATTATACACGAAAAAATAATAACTCTACTGTATCTGTCTATATTTCTGAAATGAGGTATGATGTACAGTATTTACATTATTCTAACTATTGTCCTCATCTTTGTCGCCATATTTATTACAACGGTTCGGCCCTTCAGTATCTGTCTATATTTCTGAGATGAGGCATTATGTACACTATTTACATTATTCGGATTATTGCCCTCATCTTTGTCACCATATTTATCACGTTTCTGCCCTTCAGTATATATCAATATTTCTGAGATGAGGTATTATGTACACTATTTACATTATTTGAACTATTGTCCTCATCTTTGTCGCCATATTTATCACAACGTTTCGGCCCTTCAGTATCTGTCTATATTCTGAGATGAGGAATTATGCACATTATTTACATTATTTGTCCTCATCTTTTTCGCGATATTTATTACAACGTTTCGGCTGCTGTACGCTCCGGCCTTCTTCAGGTGTTCGGAACGTCGAACTGATCCCTTTATTTCGCTCATTGTGGAATACTGTTGCAGGTAACATCTTTAATGGATGTCAGTTGTCAGTTATCTCCTGTTAATTCCCCTCTGAAAGTTCTCCACTGCCTTAACTGGTTATTGAACTCACACTCAGTGGGTCCTGTCACTGGATCTAACTAACGCCTTTATCCACTATGCCATGTGTCCTTGTGTCCGAAACGTTGTAATAAATATGGTGACAAAGTTGAGGACAATAGTCCGAATAATATAAATTATGTGTATAACTCTCCTGTTTATATAATTCTTGTATCCTTTGTTTTGGACATGGACCTTTTGCTTTTAAATATTTTAAATTATTACTACATATTGTAGATAGGTATTATCTTATATTCGTTCGCATGACACTCAATGAATTTGATTTCAGTCTCTTACAATATATTACCATTCTTAGTTGATTCCATATTGTCACAGTGTGGAATAAGAACAAAAGTTGATGGAGAGAAAAAGAATAAGGTGTTTTCGGCTAGACTGAGAAAAAATATTCTCTCCAAAAATATTCTTTCAAAAATTTTGAAACTACCAGTATCTCTCGTTTCGTGCGCATGTGTAGACGTGGCAACGTCAACAAAGCCAAGTCCGATGAAATCCTAACGGATGAAAAGTGTCAAAAAATAAACCTTTCCAGATTGTCATATTTTACATTGATATATGGCTCAGTTTATGCACTTTCCACCCGACAATCGAACTTCTGCAAATATATATAAAGGGAACTGAATAATTCCACGCTTCATTGGCATCGATTTTAGTTGTGAATTCTTCATCTTCACTTTGTTGTATCTCGATAGTTTCAAAACTTTTCTTTCATTGTTCATCCGAATAAAGAATTTAAAAGCTGCAGAAAATTTCGACGTCAAGATACACGGATAAACAAATTAATGTATACGAGAAATCTGGAAAAGGTTCGGGATTTCTCCGTTTTTTAAAGCAGACCAAATATTTTATGGCATTTAAAGGCAACGTTGATACCTATGTGCACACTATCCATAACTTAAAAAAAACTATCGTAGAAACTGTGTACTCTTCACCCAACAAATATAGCAAATTATAGAAAATTGTTTGTGAAAATGTGCGTATGAAAGAGTCTGTGTGATTGTTTGAGTGGCTGTCTACGTTTGTACGGACGGGATAGTGCGTCTGTGGCTCCATTTCTCCGTAAAAATTGATATTAACGACATCAAAATTTTCAAACAATGTGTATGTGGGTGCATGTTTGCGCGTGTTTATTCGGGTGTTAGTGTGTGTCATATATATATATATATATATATATATATATATATATATATATATATATATATATATATATATATATATATATATGTATGTGTATATAATTTGTGTGCGTATTTGTTGCTGTATTTCGCTGGTGAATACGTACACACGCACACACACACAAACATATATATATATATATATATATATATATATATATATGTATGTATGTATGTATGTATGTGTGTGTGCATATAGTAGATGTATGTGAAACGTTGTATATATATATTTTGTGTGCATTTGTGATTGGATTAAACTATTGAACACACCCGCATTTATATATATATATATATATATATATATATATATATATATATATATATATATATATATATATATATATATATATATATATATATATATATATACACATGTATATGTGTGTGTATATATATTACAAAAAGAATGTATAAACATAAATATACATATATATATATTCACATACATACATATATATATATTTATATAAATTGACATATATATATATATATATATATATATATATATATATATATATATATATATATATATATATACTCGTATACATCTTAATAAATTCCACCTATCTTTAATCAATAATTTGGCACCTTTTATAAGATCATTCTCTATTTGGATATCGATAACATCTTTCCAATCATTTTTTCTCTATAATTAAACGTTCGATCTGTAATCAGTAATCAGCGCCTGAAACAAAAGACTCCGCTTTGTTTCCACCGCCCCACGCTTAAACGTACATCAACTGGCATTTGCCATGCACCCCCCATTCTCATCTTCAAATCCAGCCCATACCCTGTACCCCAACATCATTCCTCATTTCTAGACATCTAATTATCTTTCATGCCAATTGATTTCTATCAGTCTATTAGTTGGACAACGAATCATATATATATATATATATATATATATATATATGAAGGAATATATATATATGAAGGAATATACATCTACTCTTCTTTTATCTATGGCTTATCCAATTATGCGTGTACCAGTAAACACGATAAGACTCTGTTGAAAGTAGATTTACACACGTGGTCGTTGGGGTTGTAGTAAAAGGAAATTCGTTATAATTAACGTTAATGATATGTGCCATTAAAATTGAACCGCGAAAAACTATTGCGACTGTTTTTAGCATATTAAACCAAATTGGATTTTAATGTGAATGGACAAATCAATTACCTTCGCGTATATTAATTGCAAAGAAGATGAAGTCCTCTCTTAACCTATGGCATTTTTTCAGGTCCAACTAGATTGAGCTTTCTACTGTTACCTAATTCTCATATAGCAACACTGACATGACAAGAAAATGTTTAATAATATTTTAGGGAGTCTTTGACGTCTAGTATACGTTTCGTGGAAATATGTTGGCAGACCTTTTTATTTCAGCGTAGTTAATATAAAAGGTAAAGAAGAAAAAAAATCAACATTTATAATTATTGAGTATTAATTGAGATCCCATTGGATTAAAACGTAATTTTAACTCTTTGCGCCCTGTGTTCCTGAACAATTTACCCGAAGTCAAAATTCGCAAATAATTGTAATGTAATGTTTAATGGTAGATATAAAAATAGTTACAAGTGTTTACCAACCATTCAACCGGTGGCTGGGCATTACGTCATTTTTTCTCTACCACGGTATAGCGGTGGCCAGGGCTCAAAATGTTAATGTTTATGGTTGGTGTTATATACCGTAACTATGAACACTAATGAGTTTGTCCCAAACCTCAGAAATACGTTTGACACTATTGTATATGGTAGAGGGTAATATTGTCTAAATAGTTCACCACTTATTGAAGTAAATACAGACAGAAAACCCGACGAAGAAAACCGAAGGCGGTTGGCGGTCAACACTAACGACTTTCCGGTTACTTTTGCAGTCAACACAACCCCCACACCGGAAATGTAATACCATGTATTTCTTTTGATCTTGGCAGTACGGTCGAAAGGCGAGGGGATATGTAGTCTGGACAGCGCACGATCTCCATATACCATCGGCAGTCTTGGAGAAGGAAAACCCTGAATTCAAACCTGCTTTCTAGTCTTTGCCTCTTTAAATTATTGGAGGAGGCACAGGATAACCTCAACATCCCCAATAGCAAAGAAGCAGCAAGCAACTGCACTATTCTGAATAGATGAATGAACAAATTGACGAAATTTATTGAGTTACAAACGACAGTAAACTGTGATCCACAATGCCTTGAATAGACACGACGCTTAAAAGAGGAAGAATTTTATTTCGAAAAAATACAACAGAAACCCTGACAACCGGAGTAAGAAGGCCTTCCGGCAGAATTGGTTACAGAGTCCGGATATAAGTTGGTATAATTATATTAAAATAAAAGAACTGAAATCAGGTTTAACATTTATTTTTCAATATTTTAGAATAAACAAAATAAGCCAAAGGTGAGTGAAATATAACAGAATTGATTTTAAAGAGAAATAAATAAATTATGTAATTTTAATGAAAATTTATTAAATTAAAATTCATAGTATGCAAAACAAATAATTTAATGGATCTTTTAATCGCTGTTGCATGATGATTCTTTCTCTTCTAATGTCATTCTCAACTTTTTCCGAATTTAGTTTTGTTTTTGTTCTTGATTTTTTTTAAACAAAAGACACTTTTTTTAAAACTCTGCGTGCGTTAGTGCAATTGTGATAGCTGAATGATAGCTTTCTTTCCATAAAACTGACAACCTTTTCAATAGCTTTTCAATTTCAGTCCAGGTTTCATCACAGTCATGTTTTTTTTTATTTCCTTATTCACTGTGACAGTGTGAACGCTGGAGAATATCTTCCTTGTAAGATTTTATATCATACAATGTTGACTTACTTTTGTTGAACTCAGACATTAGCTACCATGAACTTTCACTAGTCTTTAGTTTGTTTAAATTTTCCCCTCCAAAGTTGTTATATTCCTCTTATTCCCATCATCTTTTGCACCAATACAAGACATTAGGGTGAAGTAAGCATTAACAAGTATCAAAAGTAAATTTCCTGAAAAACAGAAATTTTAAATCAGTTACATATCACCCAAATAGTTCAAATATACACATCAGAATCATCTCCGGATATGCGGGATTGCGGATATGAGGGATTCTACTGTAGTAGCACTGTGTTATCTCATCAGTAACTTCATTAATTCCCAACAACTGGCATTCAGTATTGATATTTGAAAAAGTTTCTATAGTATATAGCTGTGCTAGCACAAAGTCACAAGTCATCGTGGCCGAGGGCTTTAGCGTGCTGGCCTTGTTCAAATTCTTGATCACGCTAGATAGCAAGCTTTTTCCCAGAAACTGTAGCTAAAGTCTGCTCAGCATAGTTGCAGTATAAACCACAGGTGGGGTTTGTGGATATTGAATAAAGACAAATGCACAGCTCCAGTAAACAGTTATCCTCGAATACAAGTGACCTGCTCTACATACAAACAGTTATAGCAGACCATATGTGGCAGCAATATTCTAGGCATAGAAGCGATTCGGGAGAGAAAAATTGTCTAGCACGACTTCGAACCAACTTTCTTAGCAGCTGACATAACAACGGATTCAATACAGTCTTTCCACTTCATATCAGCCGATAATTTTAATTCGAGAAGGCGCAACAAGTAACTCTCTTGCTAATTAATATCAGCCATGATATGATGCAAGGTGTCAAATCTTTAATAGAAGGTTTTTTTGTGGAAGCGCTAAAATTAGCAGGCCATCCTTTGCTCCCAGACCAAAAACTGTAGGTCTTTCTTTAGATCCCCCGCCAATTTCACCATATCGATCTGATCACACTTAATATCGAGTGGAATATGTCTTGTAAATTTCAATACCTCCAAAACAAAACTGCTCTCATTTAACCACTTCTCTGCCTGCCATCAGACTAACTGACGCTAGACGCCTGGATGGCAACACACTGCGTTTTCTTGTGTTCACGTTTCTAACTGACTTGAAGTGGAGCGAGTAAAAGGAATCAATCGCTGTATCTACTGCAAGGAAAGGTTGGTCATTGTGTCGTGTCAGAAAGGTTTTCTCGCCAAAGTCCATTGTTCCCATTTACAAATCTAGCATTCACTCGTGAATTGAATACTGCTGGCCAATCTGGCCTTGTGCTCCTGTTATTCGTCTCGAGGTTCTAGACAAAATCCAAAGAAGGATCTTCAATGTAATAGATTCTTAATTGACATCTCGAATCCACTATCTTTCTCACCGACATGATGTGGCTTCTATCTGTCTTTTCTTCAAATATTTTAATGGAAACTGCTCTGACGAGATTTTTTTACCTGGTACCCTGACCTCATGAATTTAGGCGGACTTCTAGATTGGCATCTAAGTACTACCCGTTTACTGTTAAAATAGTTAAATACAACTGCTACTTTTCCTCTGGGAGTAACTTTTCTAGCACTTTCCGCTTGTGGAATTACTTTCCGTATACTTGCTTCTCTGATAAATACAACACACGTGACATAGCTTCGCTCTGTCTTTTCTACAAATAGTTTTCATAGCAACTGCTCTTTTTTCCCTAGTTCTCCGACTACTAGTTTGGCATCTTGGTCCCACCCATTTACTCGTGAAATAACTAAATACAACCGTCCCTTCTACTCAAAAAAAATCTTTCTTGCACTTCCCACCTGTGGAACTCCCTTCTGTTTACTTGCTTCCCCGACAAAATACAATCTTCAAAGATTTAAATCCAACGTCAAGCGCCATTTTCTGTCTTCTTGAATCTCGTTCCTCTTTTGTCATTTATCACTTTAGTCACTCTTTTCTCTCACTTTCACTCTCTACATGATAGTGCCATTCCTGCTTTACTAGGGGTGGGATGATTAAAAAAAAGGTTGTGTAATGTGTATAGATATCAAGTTAAGAGTTAGTAATGCATTTATATTACATTTATATGAGTAGTATTGTTGGCTCAATTTCTGTTCATACGCAATCCCCTTCTTCCTCAATTACAATGCACTGTATATATAATTATTTCCGTATTACATCTATCAATTTGTGAACCCTGAGCCTCCCTTTCATCATGAGTGTCAATGTATTTCTATGGTAAAATACTTCTTAACGCAGTTATGTTGTACATATATCTTGTTTGGCGGTATATTTCTTACTAATTTTCAAGGCATTAATAAAATAAGCCATTAATAAAATAAAATAAGCATTTGATAAAATAAAATAAGCATTTGATAAAATAAGCCATTAATAAAATAAAATAAGCCATTGATGAAATAAAATAAGCCATTAATAAAATAAAATAAGCCATTAATAACGTAAAATAAGCCATTAATAAAAAAAGCCTTTGATAAAATAAAATAAGCCATTAATAAAATAAAATAAGCCATTAATAAAATAAAATAAGCCATTATTAAAATAACCTAATAAAATGCTTCCTGATCTCCATTTACACTCTTTGCTTAGTTCGAATACTTGTCCTCATCTTTATTGTTGCATTTGTCGTTTTGGTCGTTGTACGCTACGGTCTTCTTTAGATGATATTTGTAGGAATTTAGAACCAAACAATTTATTTAGTTCAAGATTAGTCTAAGTATATTGTTCTAATTCCACATACCATGTGTTTGGATATCTCTGTTTTAGTAAATTCACGTTGATAGCCGTTCAGGTTTTTGTTCTCTCCGCTGAGATCAGGGACTGAACTCAGAGATCTTTGGTTCAAGTCGCTTTTTCGATCAAGAGACAAATAATTTTATCCACTGGGATAAATAAATGGTTCGGTTCGCGATTTCAACGAAATATAACTTGAAGGTCGGCGCGTACAAGGAACGAAACGTCGTGAATGTATCAGTAAATACGAGGTCATCAACCCGAACAATGTAAATAATGTAAATAGAATTTTATCTCAGAATATAAACAGATGTCTTTCTGATCTTTTTACCTGATTCCCAATGTATTTCTCTGTAAAATCCATTATTGATCTATTTATATTAAACGAATCATAGCTCTATATAATCACAATGATTGGGCTCCTCGAGGCCGTGTAGTGGTTAACAGTCTAGTCTCGCTAGAACAATTACGACTGAGTAGTGAGTTCGATCCTCACTAGGTGCCTCTATACTTTCTGCCTGGTACCACATCTAAGCTAAGCTTGGAGAATCATTATATACCAAGTTGATTGCTTATGTCGTCAGGAAGGTCATTAATGAAAATTAAGCACAAAGTAGGACAAAGTTTCTTGGGGAAACTTGGTTTAGTACGAAAAGTTCTAGAAGGGTTGCCGTTCACGACAACTTTCTTTTCGCATATATATATATATATATATAGATGAGAAAAAATGAATCAACTCAAAAATTTGTCCTGTGACACCATAAGATTTCAACTTGTGAAGACCACCGATTTGCCAAATTCTGTCGAATGCTTTCGAGATATCCAAAGCAACAGCCCAAGTATCGCCATTCTTATCTAAAGTTTGATAACCTTTTCTGCAATAATCATTAATACATTGTGAGTTGACCTAGAGAAACGAAATCCTTATTGCTTGTTTGATAGAAGGCCCTGTGATGGGAGATGCTTAACTAATTCATCGTCGATTAAGATCTCGAGTAGTTTCTTCATAAATGTATTGCTGGTAATAATTTTTCCAACATGTATTATTGGTATTAAAACCTATTTTATACATCCATAGTTTCCGAGCCCTTTTGGGGGTTCACTATTTGCCCATAGTTGTGAGGCTACCACCCCGGGTCAGGTTGCACCTGGGAACATCAGCAATTAAGAGGTGGTTTCACGATCCTAAAAACCTCCTGATAGAAGGCCTTGCTGTCCAATATAGTTTATCCTCTTACGCAGGTCGCCATTCATTATGTCTTTCTACCATAACAAAAAGCTCATCCGAACGACTATCACGAAAGTATTTATGGAAAAGACACGGGGAAGTAAAAAAAAACAGATAGACTTTTAATACGCTGGTAGTTGGAAGGTTCAGATGGATCTCCTGAATTCTTAAATGGTGGATAAACAAATGAGGATATCCAGTAAGGTGGAAAGCAAGAGGCAGCGATGCACTTGTACAATTTAGAGCGAACGAGCTACCTCGGGAGTACATTTCTTAAGGACTATTATCTTGATATTTTTTGTTTATTTGTGTGTGATTTTCTTTGAATAAGAGTATAAGGTAAATGTAGACTTAAAGATTTGCCTGATAGTTAGAATAACGAATCTATTTTTAGAAAATTCTAGTATAGCATAGATTTCGGTTGGGTACGCGTGTAGGTTCAGTTAAAGATTTAGTATCGCTATGGGATTAGTATTTAATATGTAAAATTAAACTATGCAATAAAGAGACCAGTTCACCTCGTTATGAATTCCGGAAGTAGTAGACCAAATCTAAACCGAATGAAGTAAAAAGAGAACACTATATAGGAGAGGAGCGTGAAAAGCCCTTTTTTCATTGGCTGACGTTGACTGACATATGTAAATAAGAACGGTCAAAGTCCAGCCTTGTTAGTTTCTTATTATTACTGTTTTTGCAAGGTCGCGGTGCGTAGCACGACGCTTTCAAGGAGGCGGCCTGACTCGTGTAGATTCAGGTCGGGGTTGCTGTTGGAGCCGATATGATGCAAAACTCGAAATCGGCAATGAGGACAGTGCATCACTAAATACCACAATTAATGCATCTAAAATGTATTATTTAACTGATGTCATCAAGTCTATGCCTGGAAAATAACTATAATCAAAATGATTGCATTCGCTCTTCACCATTGATAGTCCATTTATACCTAAATTTTAATAGACAACTATAATGTAATCGTTTCATAATCTATTACGTAGATATTTGTACATCTTCAATGACTTTTTTATTATATTTTAAATATTTTATAAATAACACTGGACGAAGCCAAATATAGAACGTTTCTTGAGGTATCTCTATGGCAGCGTCAGAGCCACGTACGGTAGTAAATTCAGAGTTATACTGCTTGCCAACTACAGCTACAGAGCAGTGTCTGGCCTGCTGTTTAACCCATAGGAGAAAAGACAGATTAATAACTTTCACAAGGATATTTGAGAATAATTGGGTGTCAGTCAGTTATGTGCCAGGCGGGATACACGCTTAGGCGATCATGTATCTTTCGGTACAGGATTGACGAGGTTGATTTTCTTTCCCGCAATAGTTTGCCAATTCTTTCTGTGGTAGACCAGTTGCCATACAAGGCTATTGAACCCGGTCTGCCCTGCTATTTATCCATAGCTGGGGGGAGAAGAAGAGGATTTGTAACTTTTCCAAGGGTATTAGCACGTAAATGAATGCAATGGATTCGAGTGGAATTCGAACTCGGCTCTCCGATTCATCAATCCGATCCACTTATCCATTACAACACCCTTATGTCTTTAATACGCTATTTTAGAATAAAGATTATTTATACATTTATATTAAATATGTAATAGCCCAAGTCCATCAGAAAACTACTAGTAGTAACATCCTTTGTAACTCACTTAGGTTAAATATATATTAGCACTATTTTTACAGAAGGTTACTGTTATGGTCCAGGTTAGGACCAAGGAAGAACAACACGAACACAAGAGTAGAAATAACGAAGATATATTACACGGAATAATAATACAAGATGCGGAAGGTGTTAGTATGACTGTCAGTCTGGTTTGGAGTGAACTAATATCGGCTCGACTCGATTCTGTCTCGTCCCTCTCTCTTCAGAGGTGCAGTATTCATAGAATCAGGAAAAGTTCATTATGTCGTTATAGGTAAGGTTCCATAACAATTAGTTAAAAACAAGACTCCTTGGAGAAAGTAAATCATCACTAAATAGAATTCGTTTCTTCAATATCCTCGTCGCCACTGTTATGGTCTAGGATAGGACCAAGGAAGAACAATACGAACACAAGAGTAGAAATAACGAAGATACATTACACGGAATAATAATACAAGATGTGGAAGGTGTTAGTATGACTGTCAGTCTGGTTTGGAGTGAAATACTATCGGCTCGACTCGATTCGTCCCTCTCTTGAGAGGTGTAGTATACATAGTGTTAGGAAGAGTTCATTCCGTAGTTATAGGTAAGGACCTCTCTCTTGAGAATCGTAGTATACATAGTGTTAGGAAGAGTTCCTTCTGTAGTTATAGGTAAGCACCCATAACAGTTACCATTCGTTCCTGACCATTTTCAATCTATTTATTCTTAGTTTTCAATGCACCAGCATAATAAAGACAATTAGCAACACATTTAGATTATGTACATACATTGGCATTGTATAGTCAGTTATACTTACATTAATTTATCATATCTGAGAATGTATTTATTCTTAATTATGTATTTGTTTCATAGATATCAAAGCAAAGCATGTTTCAATTGATTTTTACCGCGATCAATGCGATACTAATCACGAAGTTTACTGACAATGAAAGAAAGAGATAGGATAATTAACAGAAAGGATTCAATCAGAGAGAGGAGGAGAGCTGATGCTGCATATAACTATTAGAAGATTATAGTCCTATACAAAGAAAGAGGTCGGAAGAAATTTCCGTAAGGCAGATGTGCATGCGAAGGGACCATTAGCATAGAACTTACGGTTTTATTTTGAGTATGAACACTAAAAGGATGAGACCGATTTGCCAATCTAGTACTTCGCTTAATTTGCATTATTTACATTAATCAGACTGTATCCTCGTCGTCATTGCCATATTCCCTGCGTTTCGGTCGTTGCAAGCTCCGGCCTTCTTAAAGTGATTGGAATTTAGAATCGAATCTTTTATTTCGTCCAGCGGGGTAGATTCTTCTTGTCCCGAGTGCCATGCCTCTTTCGAATGTCTCAGTTAAAGGGAAATAACTGAGACATCCGGAAGAGGCATGTCACTCGGAACAAGAAGAATCTACCCCGGTGGACGAAATAAAAAAAACAAAAAGCACTCAAATATATTTTTTGGTTCACCACCGTTGTGGCCTGGTATTGAACTCAGAACTCTTTGGGACCTCAAGGACACATGCCTCAGTGGATAAAAAAACGTTGGTTAGATCCAGTGACTAGACCCAAATGTACCCCGGTGGACGAAATAAATGGTTCGCTTCAAAATTCCAATCACCTGAAGAAAGCCTGAGCGTACAACGACCGAAACGTTGTGAATATGGTAATAAAGATGAGGGTAACAGTCTGATTAATGTAAATAATCCAAGTAATTATATGTCATCTCAGAGATATAGATAAATAATTCGCTTAAGTTCGTGAAATCGATGTACCAAAGAGAAAACCTGATCAGAAAAAAATTACTATGAATATATTTATCAAAATACATAGTGAAGCTACATTGCGCCGTTGTCAAAGTGCCGCTAGTCGTGATGCTAGGACAGGACCGTGAATATTACAGATTTAACTTTGGAATTTAAACACAACTGCTAATAGCTCTCTTATGTTGTGCATGTTTGTATTTATTAGTGACTCTATGAAATTCTGTTTCGACAAAATTACACAAGAGTCAGCTTCAGTGATAATTGTAAATAGATATTTATACGTACGATCGTACAAAATGTGTCACAAGGCCAAAAAGGGTATTGGGAAAAGGATGGTCTTCTTCTCACTTAATTCTAAACTTAGCTAGCCACAAACAGTGACCCAAAGATACCAACAATAGTCCTATCACCAAAACAACACATTCTCTCCTACATTTTTTACTACGTCCACCATAATAATTTAATGTGTCTATGAAATGCTAACTAGTTCCCATATATACATTTCAAAGTCTGTGATAATTGTAAATAATGTTATTTAATTGTTCCCCCAAGAGAAACGAAATTCCCATTAATGACTAGAACGTGAAGTTCCAAAGCAGTTTCATCATTGCTAAAATAAATACATACTCGAAATTGCTACGTCGTCAATGCATAATGCTGCAACCCAATGAATGACAAAATCTACTTCCAAAATGATATGACGTCACACCCTGGCAAACCAATCAGACGCCAAGCGTCAATTTCTAAACAAAACTTCTCTGCAAACAAAAACATTCTTCTTCATTATCTGCCGTGCCACCTAAGGACGTAGGTGATCATGGCTCACCACAATTTCTTTTGTAGTTCTTAACAAATTTTGTATATTTGTTACTTCGCATCGACTCTGTTCAGGCATTTTATAATAATGAAGATAATGAAGTATGTTATGCGTTGTTTTCCACTACCCCTCTTAATTTCAATATGCCCTGTTTGTGTCATTTTTTCTAAGCCGTACTTCTTCGTTATGTACTCTAGAAATTTCAACTCTTCAAATTTACTTTTTCGGATGCTAAGTATAAATTTCTTTTTGTTTCAAATTTCTTTAAAACTTCGGGAACCACATTTATGTAGCTTCAAGTATCTTTTTCATCTTTGAGGAGCTTTTGCAGAATTGGCAGCCATATAAGAAGAGATATATCTCATAAGAGTTCAATACTCTTTTTTTCTTGCTCATACTTTGCTTAGCTTTTGGTATGAGTCTGGCTGTCTTAACGCGTCTTTTGATTTCAGTTTTGAAAGTTTCGTCGTTTATTCAAACAATTACCAGAGATTTAATGTTTTGTACTCGTTTGATTTTGGAATCTCCAATTTCGAAATTTTCATTTTCGGTTCGTCCTTTTTGCTTAATAATGTGTATTCCTTCTCGCTTTCCTTCACCACCTTGTGTAGATTCTTTTGTAGTTTTCTTTCCGTGTCTGCTATCAAAAATGTGTCATCTGCATATCTTATGTTGTTAAGATTGTGGTCGCCAATAATGAATCCTGGTCGGACTTCTGACTCTCTCAGAAACCATCTTTGGTACCTCTATTTCACGAAGGAATAAGTCCGTTGTGAAGACACATCGTAAGATACCCCTTTCTCTTCTTGGATATCTGTTGAACTCATTTTCTATTCATATACCAGTAAAGGTTCTTGATTATTCTAATATCCTTCTTATGTTTATCAAGGTTGCTGATTAGTTTTAGAAGATCTTTGTGGCGGACTTTTCGAATCAAATTTAATCTGAAAAGGTGTGTTATTTCCATCACTTCTCCTTTGCTGCTGTTATCGTAAAGGACTTAAGGCTAAAATATTAGGCACATACTTCCTGTACGCTAAGAGGTTAATAAGTGGCTTATAATTAGCTAGTTATTTTTGGATCTGTTTTTAAATGTTAGTGGCTATTAATTAGATTTTCAATAATTTGCTACAATGCTATAGATATTCACACCAGAAAGAACAAATCTCTTTACATTTGAAATTAAACATAAGACCTAACTGATTTTTCCCTTAAATGCACACATAATGTAGTAATAAGGTTGATATTCTTGGTGTACATATTGAAATGTAACGGTCAGCCTGCATTAGGTGGATGGGGTTATAGTTTTTAAATATGACGAACTGTATGTCAAAATGAACAAACGACATACATTACCGATAGGGAGTTGGTTATCATCTGTAGAGTAAATGGCCATGAATAAATGAGAGTAGATGAACTGCCCACAAACCGAACTGGCAAATTGTGTAATAAAAGAAATAAGACCGAAAAGAACAGGACAGAAATATTATTAAACAAGCAAAGAATATATAGAAGGCAAAGCTACGGTAATAAGGCAAAACGTTCACAAACTAAGTATATAATGTAATAGCGTTAACAATAAAAAAGCGAATACAGAAGGGCGATATATATATATATATATATATATATATATATATATATATATATATATATAAAGAAATATAGTCTTAAAGTGTGCTATATTTATGGGATAAAGTGCTCAATATCAGAGATAGAGCGTGTGTAAATATAAAAGTGGACATGGAAGTCAGCACTTAGAGGCGACAGTCTGTTTCATGCTAGTGCAATCGTGGTTTGACTAGTGCTGTTATTTTTCTCGGCTATTTATATATAAGGGTCAGTGGGGCATTATGGGTAGTCTATTTTGGCGGTTACTTTTACCGGAAGTCGCTTATTTGTTTATTTATTTATGTCAAATTATTTTGCCTGTTTATATATATATATATATATATATATATATATATATATATATATATATATATATTATGTCATTCACAGACAGTACTGTTTCGCTGTATCACAGCTCCTCAGTGCGACTAGACTTCCGAATGCCTCAAGCCAGGATTGAAACACAACTAATTTGGTGTCAGCCAGAGCTATCTTCACTTAGTAGAGTTACACAACTAAATCTAGCGTATTGTTCTTACAAATGTAAAGAAATGCCAATCAGCCAAAGTGCTCCATTCATTTTACTGAAGAGCTTTGCATTAGTGCAGGTGGCTGTTGTTCATAGAATAAGCTTATCACTCAACAGTGCTCAATTGAAATGTATTTTCAAGAGCTAAATTATGTCATTCACAGACAGTACTGTTTCGCTGTATCACAGCTCCTCAGTGCGACTAGACATCCGAATTGAAAGCCAGGATTGAAACACAACTAATTTGGTGTCAGCCAGAGCTATCTTCACTCGGTAGAGTTACACAACTAAATCTAGCGTATTGTTTTTACAAATGTAAAGAAATGCCCATCAGCATATATATATATATATATATATATATATATATATATATATATATATATATATATATATATATATATATATAACTTTACAATTGTTGACTTTAGTTAATGTCCATTTTCACCTACGATTTTTAATTTTAAAATTCGCAGAAATTTTCAAACTGTTTATAGTATCAATTTGTAAACTGTTTGAAAAATCCTTCGAATTTTAAAATTAAAATTCGTAGATGAAAAAGGTTATCAACTAAAGGTATCTTAATTTCAACTGTAAATAAAATCTTAACCGTTTAAAGAAAATTAACACTGAGGCCTATTTTGCGAGTCAGTTTTAAGATATTTCAAATTCTGTTGTGCTAATAGGACTCGCCTGTATTATATTAGCGGATTACTACTTCTATCTATCTATCTATCTATCTATCTATCTATCTATCTATCTATATATATATATATATATATATATATATATATATATATATATATGAAGCAAAATTCCTATTGATCTGCTTTTGTTTTATAATCCAAATGACCTAGGACAAGCGAAAGATATGATCAAAAGGAAGGAGTGTGTTGATTGTTTGGTGTGTGCTCTGCTACTCTCTGCTATAATTAAATAGAAAAGAAATACATGCCAGGTTGTCCGGCCTAATTGTTTGATCCCCCGGCAACTGACTTTCCATTAATTTGTTGCTAATGCTAATTTTATACTGAACATCTCGGTAAACACTAAAGCAAAAGTTGATTTCCCTATGACTTATCGAATGTTATTTTTTATTAATGATTTTCCTATACAACGTCCATTAGCATGTCATAGTAAAGCATTCCTGAAAATAAGTTAGCCTATGGGTGTTAAAATGAGATAATTGCAGTTTATGATGATATGAAAGAAAGGTTATCGTTAGCACTACACTTAAAAAAGTTAAAATTGCTGCGGTCCAGAAAGCAGCATCTCTTGAGTCAGTTTCAATCTACAATGCCACGGGTCGTAGCAATAAGCTCTTTGAGTTGAATTTCATTCTAACGGATGGAATACAAAATGAATGACGATTAATACATGCCATGTCAGGTCTTAGCCGTGAAAGTCAGAAGCGAATTATCTTCGGACTGAAAATAGCAATCGAACAGTGACTGCTTTCTAATATTTCAACTGTGATCAAGGGTTTTATTGGAGGAGGGAGGATATTTTATAACCTACAATTCAGCGTCAACGTTTTGAGCTCTATCGAAACTGGAATGTACAAGCTAGTGATCTCATGCACATACATGGGAGTAGTATTTTATTTCAATTTCATCTGGCTCTTGTAAAATTCGCAGGAAGAAAAAGGTAGGTACTGGAGTGGTACCAGGATGAAAAAAATTCCAGCACCCTTAGCGATGGATCGTCTATAGGAATTCTACTTGTGATAGTTTCATCAACGCCCTCAAAACTGGAGCCTTATCCTTAAACATACTCATCGGACAGATAATTATATATAGTTGTCATTCATGGCAACAATCACGTTCTGAAATATCTAAACTGCCAGTTCCATACAACCGCTTTCTTAGATCAATTGTTAAAATGGCCTTGAACAAGTGAAACATGTAGGTCTCAGTGAGGACCACCCTTAGTCAAACCTCGTGAATTGGCGTTACATAATCCCCAGACACTACCGGATAACACAAACGGCATCTCTTGAAGTCTTTCAATGGCAGCAACATATATAAAGAGAAAGTAATAGCATAATGGAGATGTTGACATGCCAAAATATTTCAAATATAAAGGTTAAAAAGGAAGTCCACGTCAATATTGGCAGTAGAAATAACACCAACTGAACTATAAACCAATTTGTTTTAGGAGAAAGATTTTATAAGTTTCAACTGAGAGAAGCATTGGCTACTCGCTCAATCAACGCCGACTGATCCATTATAAGGTTGACTGATTTGTGTTTTTTACTACTTAGCAAACTGTTGCATGCAGAAAGACAGGTTTATCGTGTAAGAATTTTTGTGATATTTATGATATACACATAAAATTCCTATTATTTTACCAATAGATGAAACGAGAAGATGTGGATTAGGCCTTTCCCATGTTATATTAAAGCGGTTGGTGTGTGTTGTGGAGTAAGTAACCCTTCTCCGATAAAGAAAAATGAACTAGAAAAGAAGCCTTAAATAAAGAACGCAGAGAAGTCCGTTAGGAGAATTTCTAACAGACGTCACGACAGAAAGACAAAATATTATAATCGCTGAAGTGAGTTATAACAGTGTTGACGAGGGTTTAGAACTCGTAAGAAGTACCTTTTGCCTCGGCGCATATGGTAAGAGTGACGATGTCAAATTAGAACCTCGTTGGTTTTAATTTTTTTCTTTGGTGCGTGTTTCATAAATCTTCAAATATGGAAGAATTAACAGTCCAATGGCAAATATACAACAGCAGTAACAACAGCAGTTGCTGAAACTCCATAAACAAGAAAAATTAATTGAAATAATACGGAAGGAAACGAAAAATTTCCCAAGTTCTTTCACTTACAGTACCGTGTACAAATACAATACCCGAATTTACATACAATTCAAAATCTGGAATTACCTTTTTCTGCTTATTTTAGAAGATACTAGCAAATTTTCAGAAGAGAATGTAGCAAATAGGAAGACGAGTGAAAGTATTTTTTTGGAAAAATTTAGCACCGGTAGAACATGATAGTGTAATTTTGTAATGAGGAGAAAAACAAATTTTCTGTGAAGAAACAGTAAATATTCTGATTAAACATTTAGCGAGAAAAGTTTGTAATTCAATACTCGTTGGAAGCTTATGAATTTGACAAAAAAAAGACGAAGTTTTTTTTTCACATGCTGGTATCATTAACAAAGCGTGAAAGTTTCAAATTAAATGAACTGACTCTGGATATGTTTGAAGAGTTAAATTTCGTTCAAGGGTTAACGGCGAAATAACCAGAGGAATATGTCTTAGAATCCTGCCAAAACTTGAACAGAATATAAATACACTATTTACATTGAACAGTGTACATAATACCTGATCTCGGAAATATAGACAGATACAGAATAAAAATAACACTACAGCAAATATCGGACGAACGTCCTAAATATGAGACGCGATACAGAAGAAATTGAAGAAAAAGAATTCGCTTAAATAAAAGCTAAAGAAAAACGTGGAAAACCAAAGGATCCATGTTACAGGTGTGGAAGTTTACATCTCGGAAAGGACTGTCCTTTTATGATTGCAAAGTGCTACAAGTGTGAAAAAGTAAGATATAAAGTGACACTGTAAATCTAAAGCAAGTAAAATTACCCACAGAAAAAAAATTCATACAAATATTTGCGACGGGAAAAATATAATTGCAGAAAAACGAAAGAATATTTGTGCATTTGAAAATTTGTGTGGATGTAAGAATGCATTGGTATCACACTTAACGAATCCTCATGGAAAGTGAACGAAAAACCTGTTTTAAAAACTTCTAAAATTTCACGTGGCGTGTCGGGTAAGAAATTATGCTTTATTGGTGAAATGACTTGTAAGTTTCCATTTCGTAACAAAGTGTGTAAAAGCTAAGGCTTATGTGTTAAAAATACTACAAACTTATTCGGTACTTAATGGATGGAATTATATAAGTTGTAGAATTTACCGATAAATATTGATTGCAAAAATATAGATGGTCAAGGTATGAGTTAAAAAAATTAAAAGAAGAATTGAAATTCATTCCGGATCTCTTTTGGAAGAGTTGGATCGGTGTTCAATGTCATAGCGAAATTTCAAGTGAAAAGAAAAGATCGACAAATGTGTTGTTAAATCGAAACTTAGTTTACCGTTCGCAGAATTTGATCAAGTCCATGATGAATTAGACAGACTCGAAAATATAGATACCATTGAAACGATTGACAATTCAAATGGGTATCGTCAGCAGTGCAAAGGAAAAAAATAATATTCTCGTTTATGCTGATTTTTTTTAGAGATTTAAACAAATATTTAGCACCCATAACTACGCATTACCAAATCTCGGATTATTTCTTTGTAAATTCAAACTAATTAATTTTTTTCAAAGTTGTATCTTTCTGAAGCATATTTGCAAATACAAGTTTAAGAATTATGTTCACAGTTAATAATTATAAATACACACAACGGATTGTATATGTTCAAGCGATTTCATCTGAATCTATAAATGGCATTTTGTCAGTGTGTCTGTGTGTCTGTGTGTTTGTCATCTTGTTACCTCATGCTGAGCAAACCGTTCGTTCGATTGGCCTGAAAATCCAAACACCGATCGGAAATGTACGGCATGCGTACGTGACGTCTTCGGATTTTTCGATTGTTCCTCCAATTTTGAAAAAAAATCGATAAAACCTATAGGGGGTCGAATATTGATTCTAAAAAAATCATCAGTTTTTCAGTTATAGTTTTTTTAAAATTACACTTGATATCCATCAATCTCACGTTGAGCAATGTGCTTACTTATAGTTATCAGGTGATGTTCTTTGTTTTTAAAAATTGATATCAGTTATCGGAAAAAAATCGATAAAATCGATCACTTTGAAATCCAATGTAGCTGATTTTTGGCTCTGTTTTTCGCAAACTGCAAGGAATTTTCATGAAAATCACGTTGAGCATTAGTTTTATCAACTGATATTCGTTGCTGAGCTTTTTCTTCAATATCACTATCAATTATCGGAAACATTCGATAACATCATGCCACTTTTGACTTCAAATTCAAATCCAGTCTCGCTGATATTTGGCTATATTTTTCGCAAATGGCGAAGAATTGCCACCAAAATTACGTTGAGCATTGTTTTTATCAACAGATATGAGGTACTGACATTCATTTCAATATCGATATCAATTAATGTAAAAAGTCGATACAAACGATCATTTTGGGACATCCGTTTCAAGTTCAGTCTCGCTGAGTTTTGGCTATATTTTTCGCAAATGGCGAAGAATTTTCAGCAAAATTACCGTTGAGCATCGTATTTACCGACAGTATTGAGGTGCTGACTTTCATTTCAATATCGGTTTCTATTATCGGATAAAAATCTTTTGACTTCCCATTCAAATAGAGTTTACCTGAATTTGGCGATGTTTTTAGCAACTTGCTTGCAGTTTTGATTAACTTTATCGGCTTTAGTCGTGACAATTAAAAACTTTTTCCCGGTAAGCTCCTTTGTGACGAAATAATACCTGAGGGAAGTCGATACAATCATATCTTTATCGGAATTTGTGAATACACCAATCATACGTATGTTCAACTGAGACGTCTACACTACAGACTGTATAGCTGATTGTTATTCACACACGCGTGACCATGCTTCATATAGCGGTATCGCATTGGTTGAGAGCAGTACGCGATCGCTGATTGGTGTTCGTAACCCTAGGACGCTCGCTGATTGGCACAACCGATTGGCCAGTAATATTTCGCATTTGAAACTTCTGTGCACAGCTGTGGGACGAAGGTCTCACTTCTGATCCTGTTATGCCGCCAACTGATCATTTCTCCTACGGCAAATTGTTTCTTACGTTTTTGTTTTCCGTTTGTCTGTTTAACTACATTTTTCCAACAACCAGAAACAATTCATTCAGCTGTTTTACTTAAATACCTGCCTTCCCGGTCTGCAAGAGTGCCCGCTATGAGTGCAAGAATGGCTCGCGAGTCCCAGGAGCAGACTGCAATGCGACTAGCACAGGTCGCTCATCGCAGCGCCCTCACGCAGACCTCGCAGTCACAAGAGGAGCGTGCCACCTGCTTGCCTGGGAAAGCTGCCTACAGGGCTTCGTTGCAATCAAAACTCAAGAATACACAACGATCGAGAATAAACGCACAGGCTGCAGCAACCGCCTCTGAATCTCGGGCTTCCTAGACTCATCCTCAAAGTCTTCTTCGTAACGCAAGAAACGCTGCTCCCACTGCGAAATCAAGGGCAATAGAGACACTTGACCGCAGGCACGCCCGTCAATCCAGGGACGCTGCTGCAACAGCGATCGCTAGGGCTGCTGAGACACCGCTGAATGCCGCCACAACTGCCAGGTCGAGGGCAGCTGAAACATTTGACCGCAGGCGCGCCCGTCAATCCAGGGACGCTGCTGCAACAGCTAGATCGAGGGAGTCCGAGACAGAGCTGCAGCGGGCCACCAGCAATGCCCGCAATTCTGCAGCGACTTCTGCTGTCAGAAACTCCGAGGACCCACAGACAAGGGCAAAGAGACTTTCAAGGTCTGCTACAATCATGGCCGCTGTGCGCTTATCTCAAACTCTCCAAGCTAGCCGCATACGCCTCAACGGCGACATTCAGCGCCTTGCAGCCCCGTGCTGTTACCCGTCCCAGTAGCCCTTTTTGGTCTTTCTTGGCCTTCAATTACGACCCCGGCATTAACTTAACTACGCGTAACGACATCAATGTAGTGCCCATGACCTGAGTTTGCCAATTCTGCTACGCCCGGACATGGGCCGGGGAGCCTGCCGGTCTGTGCTGCTCCTCCGGCAAATTTCGACTACCACCTCTGCATGAACCAACTACCCCGTTGAGGGGACTAATAGCCAGCTCTCATCCTGACTTCAACCACATCCTTAAAACAATTAGGCAATAAAACAACTCCTTTCAAATGACCTCATTTGGGGCGCAGGTGGTTCGAGAAGAGGGCTGGATGCCCACTTTCAAAGTACAGGAGCAGGTATACCGAATTGGGACTCTGCCGCCTGATGAGATCTCTACGCCTAAATTCCTGCAACTGTACTTTATTGCAGACGACAACCTACAGGCTAAAACCCGAATTGATATTTTGCCGCCATCGGGAAGAGTTCCTCGCAGGGACGACATACTACTACTTCAGCCCATGCTTAATGAGGTTAACAGCTGCATTCGCAGTTTCAAATATGCGTTGGAAAATGCTCCCTTTCATTCCTTCAGCATTGTAATTGACGCCGACAAACGGCCTCATGATAAACATGAAGGCCGCTATAGTGCTCTTGCATGCAACAAAGTGACCGCTATTATACATGGGGACCAAGATCTCACTCGCGATATTGTCATCAAATTAAGAGGCGGCGCTCTTCGCATGATTTCAGAGACCCATCGATCATATGACGAATTGCAGTACCCTTTTCTTTTACCTTATAGTGACGATAGCTAACACTTCGGCATTCCCCGTCATACTCCGGGTGGCCAACCTACAACGTCTTCCAAAGCCTTATCGTACAAGGCCTTCTATTCATATCGTTTCATAGTTAAGGATGGAGACTTCAATCTGCCTCATAGATGCAGGGAGCTTTTCCACCAGTTTGCGGTTGATATGGCCGCTATGATGTAATCGGAGAGGCTTTGTTTTATAAGGAATCGTCAGAAACAGCTGCGCTGAAACTCCTACGTACACTTACGTGACAGCCTTCGAAATGAACTCAATCCACGTGACCTACAGAAGGGGTGCATTCTGCCATCTACCTACCCTGTGTGGCGCGTTACATGCTTGAACGCACGCAGGACGCTATGATATATGTTAGGCAATATGAGCGGCCAGACTTATTTATAACGTTTACCTGCAACCCCAATGGGTTGAGATGACGCGTGAACACGTACGCGAACAGGATTACATACACAGACATGACATTACCGCTCGCGTATTCCGCTTAAAACTGGGAAAACTTATGGATTTAATAATGATGGGGCGCGTCCTATAATTAAAACGCAATCACTATTTTACCATGAATTAAAAATCTTGACCGATTAAAACGGGTGGAAGTCTTCTTGTAAGCACGGAGCAGCAACACAGCAGCCATCTATTGCAACCGGTTGCCCTTGAGCTCATTGATTTTGTTATCAGTGAGATTCCCGGATTATCAGTGACCTCAACAAATGCTGATACGTGCTTAAGTTCAATAATTCAAACCCAAAGCAATTTCACTACATAAAACCCCGAGCAACGCCGAGCTTTAGTGCTAGTTTTGCGATAAAATTGGTTAATATACTTTCAGATTGTGATTTTGCAGTTGCTTATTTGGATGACATAAGAGTATCTAAGGAACAGCATATTGAGCATGTGAAAACATTTTGAAAAAAATACGAGTAAAGGTTAAAACATAGTGTGGATAAATGCGAATTTATTTTGCCTAAAATAAAGTTCCTTGGAAAATCATTGACAAAAACGAGTGCCAACCAGATCCGTCGAGGGCAAGTGCAATTAAGAATATGCCTTCTCGAACAAACGTTACTAGGATACAAGCTATAGCGAAGAAATCGGTGACTTACTTCCTCAAACCAAACAACAGCACGTAGCGTGTATCCTACGACGGAAAATGTTGCGAAAAAGAAAGGTACTTACCAAAGTGGGGGGCACGTATTCTGCATGACTTGCTGAAGACGGAATATTTTAGAAACAAATCAGTCGCAGAAGTCGCTATAAAACTATTTTGATATGCAAAACTGAGCGTCCTCTCCAATTTGTCGACGAATGAAAAAAAAATTTTCGACCGATAAAAGCAAAAGAGAAAATAAAATTCTGGTATTTTTCGCTACCGCGTTTGTCGGAGAGTGAGTTATTTTTCTGACTGGTTGCGTGCATTGTGATTTGTGAGATAGTACCTGCGAATCGAGTTTTCGGCATTTCTTTCTGCCCCCGATATTTGAGTCTGAAATTAGTGTCTTATTCTCTGCGTTGTGGAAATAATCTGCGACAAATATTTCCATTGCAATCCCAGATCGTTTACACAAGCATTTCTGTTAATAGCAAACTATTATCAAATCTATATACCTAATATGCAGAATTTGAGAGCTTCACGGAACAATTTGTGTAAAGTGGAACTGAACTGATAAGTGTCAGAAAGTGTTTAAAGAAATCAAGAAAATACTAACATCACTTATCATTAGCACACTACAAGCCAAAAGCAGAAATTGTATTGGTTTCAGATGCTAGTGTCTATGGTATAAGAGTAGTAATTCTATATAAATATGATGACATAAAGAGAAACGCCTTCGCGCATGCTTCGCGTTCGTTTTTACCTCCTGAGGAACTACAGCCAGATCGAAAAGGGCTTTAGCAATACTATTTGCAGTAAAAAAAATCACAAATTTATACACGGAAGGAGTTTTCGTTTACAGAAAGATCAGGCCTCTATTGTCAAATTATTGTTCGAAAGAAAGAAATTCCTACGCATACATCGAATAGATTCCAAATCTGGGGTACCATCTTATTAAATCCCAATTTTAGGATTGGATGCCTAACGCCAACAAACTTAGGACATGCTGATGGTTTATCAAGATTGATACAAAAAATTCTGAACCGTTTGAGGACATTGTTATTGCAGCATTAAAAAGTAAAACAGAAATTAAAAATATATTATGCAATCTAGTATACGAACTACAAGTTGCCCTGGAAGAAAAAAAAAAAAAAGAACCAGACATGTATTCCGTAAATAAAAAATTATGACTAAAATTTAAAATAGACGATAATTAGAACGCAATCCAGATTTGAACGCTTACTCGCCTTTTGACGGAGTATTGATGTTTGAAAAAAGATCAGTAATATTTATCATATTACAAAAGCGGATATTAAATTGATTTCATAGTAGACATCCTCGAATTTTAATGATCAAATTTTTCATGAGAAGTTATGTATACTGGATCAAGACATTGAAAAATTAGTAAAAACTGAAGTGTTTGCGCTCTGGCAGCAAAGTCACCTACCAAGAAATTACAACCATGGTCAAAGATAGATATTCATTTTTCAAACTGCAGAGTTATCGCAGTTGCAACTTATGGATCACATTATCTTCTGGTAATGGATAACTTTAATAAGTGACCTGAAATATGTAAGTGCAAAAACCCAATTCACTGCTAACGAATTTAAAGAATTTTGTAAAATATTCTTACTTGAACATATTACTACCTCGCCATATCACCCAAGTTCAAGCGGAGAAGCTGGACGCTTTTTAGGTACTTTTAAGAGAGCTTTGAAGAAAAAGCAATAATGAAAATATGAGTAATACCATATTTTATAGTATACCAAATACACCGGTAGAATTTATGTTCGCAAGACAAATTACATCGGTGTTCGATATGTTTTTACCAGTAAAAATAAGCAGAACGGATAATAAAAAATACACAAAATTTCAAAAGTGTTTTTTCAGAGTATATAAAATGGAAACGAAATGCGGGAAGATGGTGTAATAAGGCCATAATCTAGAAGAATGATATATATATATATATATATATATATATATATATATATATATATATATATATATATATATATATATATATATATATATATATATGTTAAACGGAAGAAATGGGAACACAAAAAGGACTGAAATTTTTTCAAGAAAAGGCTTACTGAAGAAAGTCCTGCAAGAAAGGGACAACCTATGCAAGTACTGTATGATATGTTTGACATACCAAAACCCCAAGAATTCATTGGATGCACAAGAATGAGTACCAGAAAAAGGAAACGTATAGAAAAAGTAGAGGGCAAGCCAAAACGAAAGAAAAAAATGTTCAGGATGTCGGCGAATTAGCCAGAAAAAGAAGGTGAATTCTAACTAATAAAATAAAATATTTACTCGTGAAAAAAATGATCTCGAAAGTGGAGTTGTTTTGGGAGTAAATAACAAATCTCCAGTAAAGAAAATGATCTAGGCAAGGCGCCTTAAATAAAGTGTTAAAAGAGTCATATGACCGTTGAAGTCAGAAAAGCTTGGAGTGATTTCTAACATTATTCCCAAGCGGTCACCCGTCTAGATATAGAAAAGTTTGGGCGTTGCTTAACTTGAGGTGATCGCACATGAATCTGCGTTTCAATGTGATATGGCTGCACGACTTCTTTATAAGGAAGGATTTAATTTTACCACTGTATGAAAAAATATAAATCTTTGAGCACAAAAATTACAATCAGATTCATGTCGGTCTGATTAACAACTGAGTCGGAAACATTTATCTTACAATCGCTATTTTTTGTTTCTTTTCGATCGTGAATATTCTAAGACTCTGCAAGGGAGAAAAGAGATGGCGTCGTCTTAGGGCCGCCGACAGATCAATTTTCAAAACAACTGGAGTAAATTGGGCGAAGATAATGAGAAGAAAGTAAATTTAAAATTTAGTAACGAGTGGCTTTCGGTGTAGTCTAATTCCTTACTTTTAACCAGATTTGACAACTCAAGAAGATATTAAATGGTGGATCAGTTTTCTTTTGTAACCAAGTCATAAATACATACTACCAGTTTGCATAATGCAAAATGCCATATATTTCTCAACTCTAAAAATAAGACTGCTGGTTCAGTTGCTAGATTGGGTTATATGTGAGATTCTGCCGCTTATAAATTTTACATTTCGCTACTTGCAAGATTTAGGAATATTTTAGTACAATACAATAAGATGTGTTAATTAGGCGGCCGATAAGGAGCTAAATATAAACTTTAGTTTTGTCAGAATTTGAAATGTATCCCGTTATCCTCCACCATGCCAAACAATATTGAAACACTAGACACAACTTCGGCTGCAATAGAAATATATATAATATATTTTTTATGTTTACACGTTATTTTTATAGATACAAATATTTAAGTAAATGGTCTGTTTATAATAAACAGTATTAACGACATTTACCGACATGAAAGTGATCGAAAACATGCGGCCTCCGATAGGAATCGAACCTGTATCCTATAAAGCAGCGTCATATTGCTTTACCTATTTAGCCACAGAGATGGGTTTCGGTTTGCAAGGTCGATTTTACAGTTTTTAAATTACAATCCTCCATGATTTTCTCTCGTACATTCATATTTGCTCGATGCGTATCCAAATGTAAACGAATGACGTCACACATTATGAAATGGACAAAGTCCGACAATTATTTTAAAATATGTTTATGTTATATATATATATATATATATATATATATATATATATATATATATATATATATATATATATATATGTGTGTGTGTGTGCATTTCACTGAATACAACATAGAAGTTTATTTGATTTCTTTTATAAAATTTCTGATGCGATCTAATAATTTTTTTTTCTTTTCAGATGATAAATTATATAAAAACTGTCCGAATGTTCTTTTTTTACGAGATCTTTCGGATATGCTTTTAGCCATTTTCTTGGATGAATTATTTTAACTGTTAAATAAGAAATAGTTTGGAGGGTTTTTATGTAACTTATCATCAGAAAAGCCACAAAGTATTAGATCGCATGAGAAATTGTATAAAAAAATAAATCAAAGCACGTTGTCTGTCGTATTCAATGAAATGTGCATGGAAGAAGGATTGTTGACTAAATGATAAATAATATATATATACATACATACATACATACATATATATATATATATATATATATATATATATATATATATATATATATATATATATACGTATGTATATATCTGTACATATATATATATATATGTATATATATATATATATGTATATATATGTATATATACATATATATATATATATGTATATATATGTATATATACATATATATATA
>OZ038502.1:15335219-15400219 GCA_964036315.1 Acanthosepion esculentum
TCTCGTTCGGGGCTGTTTGCTTTACGACTTCAAAGTGGGCTTATAAGCAGCTGCATCAAGTCGCCGCATATGTCAAGCGTTTTGGGATAGTGCTGTGGATAAAGGTACTGCAAGGCGTTGGTTTCGAATATTCAAGTCGGGAGATTTGTCTCTCCATGATGAGCCTCGTAGTGGACGACCACAAGTCTTGAATGACGGAGTCCTGAAGGCGGCCATTGAAGAGGACAGTAGTCTAACGTGTGGTGAACTTGCAAGACAGTTCAACGTTTCCGATGAAACAGTTAGACTTCACCTGCACCGCCTAGGTAAGACGTACAAACTGAGCATTTTGGGTTCCGCAAACGCTGTTGGAGGTCCACAAGGGACAACGAGTGGCAGCTGCTTTCTCGCCACCGTACCACATCCTTATTCAATCGAGTGCTTACCAGTGATGAAAAGTGGGTTCTGTAGGAAACTCCCAAGCGTTCCAGACATTGGTTGTCTCCTCAGGGTGCTGTCCCTCACACCGCAAGACGGCCTATGCACCCACGCAAGATTATGCTTTGTGTCTGGTGGACAGGTCGTCAAGTGGTTCATTATGAACTGCTACCAACGGGCCAAACGGTCACTGGAGACATATACTCGCAGGAATTGAAACGTGTGCAACAGGCATTGCGCCAGAAGGAGCCAGCACTGGTGAATCGCAAAGGTGTGCTTTTCATCCATGACAACGCCAGGCCACATGTCGCGCGAGTAGTCAGGGATACCATACAACTTGGGTGGGAGACTTTGTGCTATCCACCTTATTCACCTGACCTTGCGCCATCCGATTACCACCTCTTCTACTCCCTGGATAATCATCTTCGTGGGAAATCCTTCACGAATGAAGCAGACTTGCGCAAAGTTCTCACAGACTTCTTTACATCAAAACGCCGTGAGTTCTACCGCAAGGGCATTGCACAGCTGGAGACACGTTGGCAGAAGGTGCTGGATGCCGATGGCGATTACTTCGAAGAGTAAATATAAGTAACACATACTGTGAAACGTTTTCTTTTTTCCTTTAAAAACGGACAGAACTGTTTTGGTTACCTTGTATATATAGAAAGAGAGAGGGAGAAAGTGTACGTGTAATAAATCCGTTGGTATATAATTCAAGTGGATCCTAATAATATTAAATATTAAAACTAATCCACAAAAAGACGTTGAAATGAAAGGAATGTATTAGTTTCGAAATGTTGTCACAGGAGTAGATTTAAACTTCTATAATATTTGTGATCTTTATTTCTTAATTATCTAAAACTTATAATAATACGCATATTACTTTAGTTATATCTATATTTTGACTTTTCAACCCTATCTTATTACTTTGACATTTCAAACCTATCTTATTTCTTTCCACTACTTTTTTAACTCTTTACTTTATCCTTTTACATTTTTAAAAAGGGTTTTTGTTTTATATTTTCTGGGTATTGCTGGTATTCTTAATATTTTAACTTAACTTTAAATTTTAAATATTTGATATACTTATTTAAAAGTCATTATTTTTCTTAATATTTTTCTTAATATAAACTATCTAAAAACGATTTATTGTTTATCTTAATATATTTTATTTGTAATCATATTTTGGTAATTTTGAGTGGTAATAATTGTTTTGTTAATATATAATTAATAATTAATATTTCTCATATTATAAAACACCATTTTCTTTCACCTTCCCTTAGAATAACTTCATCCTACTCATAATTACAACTTGGGGTGTAGCTAATTTTTCGTTAAGCCAGGCAATATCAGCCCTCCCCTTAATACCACTTGGGCAGATATGTATTCTCTGCTATGTTATTACTTGGCTATGTATCACTTCTTCAAATGTTGTTTTTGAAATATTAAATTTTAAATTTCGAGTTCCGATACAGTCCACCATTTGTGTTGAATAAAGCCAAAGTATTGATGTTAGTTGAAATAGTCTATATTTCCTCATAAGTTAAATTAATATATATATATATATATATATATATATATATATATATATATATATATATATATATATATATATATATATATATATTTAAATAATATAAGCGAATTTTTCGCGGGACAAGAACTTTTCAGTCCACAATTGCAGACAACTGAAATTTCGGAGAGTTTTTAACGCGATAAGTTTAGCAAAGTAGGCCTGTGTTTTTAATGATATATTTCGCAAAAGGTATACACATATATTCACATTGATTTTTTTAGACACGTAATGTTTAATAATACAAACATATACAGGGTGTGGATGGTAAATTGTCGCCAATTTATATATATATATATATATATTTAATTTCGTGCATGCGCGTTTTGAGCTTTTGATTATGTCGACCGAACAGTATAGTAGGGTCAGTTGGGTTTTGTCTGTGAGAAAAACAGCACCATGAAACATTTCACTCCGACAGAAATTTGGAAACGGTATGTCGTAGTTCTTGGCCTTCGCGACGGAATCATAAAGTACAAACATTTCAGAGGTTTTGAGGTGTCAATCTAAGGACTGTGCAGAGAATTCGTAAAGAGAAGAGTCTAAAGTTGATTACGAAGGTGTTTATAGTGATCTCCAATGATGACGACATTAAGCCTCCATTTATCTTTCGACGGCGTCTCACACTGAACACGGTGAGGAGATAATAATGTCTTAGGTTAAGTGAGTGACTACAAGACTCTGCGCCAGGCAAAACAACTAGGAGAACCAGACACAGCTGTCAGACACTATCTGCGACCAAATCAATCTTTACATCTTGTCATCTAATTCTTCAGGTTGCAACCCCCTGGATTATTATTTGTGGGACGCAGTTGAGCGTAACACCAAAGAACGCAAGTATCAAGGCAGCAATCACCAAATTAAACATTGAAGCCGTCAGGGAGAGTTGCGAGAGATAGTGAAGTCGTTTGGAGGACGTGGTTGAAGCCAATGACGATTTTATTGAATAAATCTACTCTTAAGTATTTCAAGATATTTTTATGTGATCTGATAAATATATCTGTTATAAAGAGCGGTCCGTATTATTTTCATTTTTGCGTCATTGTACGACAATTTATTGATCGCACTCTGTATAAATCTGCTCTTTGTTGAATTAATCTTCTAATTAATAAAATAAAATATTTGCCATCGCGATTACCATTGAAAAATATTTCATCATTTTGTTAAAAATTTCAACGATAAGGAAATGCCTGTTGAGTCTTTTCGAGAGGAATGAATGAATGTACATTTGTGCCTAACTTCATCTATATTTAAATTCGCTCATTACGAATGGCTCAGATATGCATTTTGAATTCTATTATCGGAATAGGCTATCTCATAATAAGTTTAGCATTTCTCCGCTTATTTAGTATTACTGACATTTTCCGCCTTTTTCTTCTGCTATATATCATTGTTTTTTTTTTATAAAATCCCAATTTTTAAGATTCTGCAATATTATCAATCCTACCTTGAAATTTCGACATCAATCTTAGCCACCCAACCGAATCCTATGTTCTCTGTGATTTTTCTATAAATATATTCATCTCATTGTTTTAATGAGCTTTCCTCTTTGGTTTCATTGTAGTTTGCTATAAATTATTGTTATTTTGTTCTTCCCGATAGACAGATTGTACACATGGAAACTAATTAGGACTTCATAGAGACTTGAGGTATTACGGTGACTCTAGTAAGAATGATAAGAAGGTGTTGTTTTGGTGTAAGTAATACTGTGGTATACTTGGGTCAGTAATTGTTGCCAGCTAAGTTTAAGACCAACCTTATACTTCCACCACATTTGGCCTTGTACTCACTTTTTTATTACACAAAATATATATTGTTTGTCCTCTTTCGTACTACAACTTTCGCACAATACTACATTGGCAGATAGGTCTCATAATTTTACTGCTGAAATTGCTGAATACAACCTTAAGTTCTATGCTAATAATTTATTCTCTGGCACTTCTCATTTGTGGAACTTACTTTCAGGTTCCTGTTTTCAGCTATGATCTCCAATGTCCAATGCAACGACAATAGCAGTTTTCGTGTTTTTTATCTTGTATTTTTCTTCTTCTCTCTCCTCAATAACATGTTCTCAGCGTATTTGACACTCGATAACCCATTGCGTCTTAGCGGCATTATCGCCTTGCTTGTGGTTAAATGATTACATCAAAACACGTACGAGAGGACGTTGAGTTGATCTCTGTCAAATCAAGAATCACTGCTCATAAAAGAACCTGATGATTGAGCATTTATGTAGTCTATGTTTAGTGGACTGGTTCGACAAAAAATCGAAGTAATAGTTGTGTCGAGAGAATCTGTTATGAAAAACAACAACGGGAATATAATGAAAACAAAATAGGAAATAAAATAATTGTAAGAATAAAACATGAAAACTACACGTTGGAATGATAAAGAAATAATATATAAAAAAAAATATAATAAAAAATATCAAACCATCGTGCTGGGTTACCTAACAACAATAATAATATGGAGTAAACTATTGCTAAAATTATATTAATAATGAAATGCATATATGGCCAAAGGGTTAGAAGAAATTACAACGATACTAATATGGGGTAAGCTAGCAATAAAATCATTGTAATAATGTAGACTGTATCAGGCTAGACGGCTGTAGTAAAAGCAACAATAATACGATGGAATAAATCTAGTAATGAAATAATAGTAATATTGAATAATGCATTGAGTCAGAGGGTTGGGATAAAAAGCAACAATGATAAGATGGAATAAAACTAGTAATAAAATAATAGTAATAATGAAGAGTGTATAGAGCCAGAGTGTTTTGATAAAAAACAACAATGATAAGATGGAATAAAACAATAATAAAATAATAGTAATAATGAAGAGTGTAAAGACCCAGAGTGTTGGGATAAAAAGCAACAATAATAAGATGGAATAAAACTGGTAATAAAATAATAGTAATAATGAAGAGTGTATAGAGCTAGAGTGTTGGGATAAAAAAGAAACAATAATAATATTGAATAAGTCTAGGGAACATAGTAGTAATGGCGAAGAGTGTATCGACGAAGTGTGCGTGTTTAAAAAAAAACTAACACAAAAAGACGGAATAAAACTCTTAATGGTAGTAATAATGAAGAGTGAATTGACCGAGAGTGTTGGGATGAAAACCAACAATGAGAAAAATGATTGAAACTAGTAAGGTTAATAGTAATAATGAATAATATTTGACACAGAGTTGGGATAAAAAGCAATACTATTTAGATTGAATAAAACTAGTAAAAATAACAGTAATAATGAAGAATGTATTGAGCTAGAATGTTTAGATAAAAAAGAGACAATAAGTTTAAAGACAAATAGTACAAATAATAATAATAATAATAATAATAATAATAATAATAATAATAATAATAATAAAGACCCAGATTTTGGGGATAAAATCAACAATTTAAGATGGAATAAAAGTAGTAATATAATTATAGGAGTAATGAAAAATGGATTGACGGAGAGTGTTTGCGATAAAAAGCGACAATAATAAGATTGAATAAAACTAGTAATAATATATTAATAATAATAAAGAGGTCATAGTCCTCCTGTGTTGAGATAAAAAGCAAAATATATTAAGAAGGAATAGAATAATAATAAATTATTCGTAATAATAAAGAGTGTATTGCGCCATATTGTCAGACCACAACAACATAGAATAAATTTAGTAATAAAATAATTATAACACTGAAGTGTGTACTGACAGTTTACATTAAAACCAACAATAAGATGAAATAAAAATATTACTAAAACATTAATTTTAATGAATAATGCTTTAGCAGAACATGTTGCGATAAAAACAAACACAATAATAGCATAAAAAGTAGTAATAAAATAATAATAATTTAAAGAGTGTATACACCCTGGGTATGCGGGAGGAACTCTTCATTAAAATGTGACAAATTAACATATCTACCATTTCATTTTCACTCTCCAAACGAAGGCTTTACTCAGATCTATTCAGAAACCTCAAATAAATGGTCGTTATCGAATTTCGATCAGCTGCCTTATGCCGACGGAATAAACAAATGATTGCGTTTATATTAAAACACCTGAAATCAAATCTATGCCATCGGCATTACTCAGACTTGGTAATAAAACGACAGTGGAAAAGACCAAGTCATAATGTGTTCTCTCGGGAATGCGTTTTATGGGCCGGCTGGAAAATGCTTCGACCCCGACGCCATTTTGTAGTAAATTATTTAATCCCAGATAACGTTATTGCGAATGGGTGAAATACAAAAGGAAAATATTGTGAGTAAACGTCTTCTATTATGAACAGAAGCGTTGAAAAATTAGTGGCTTGTGTTGGTTTTATATCTGATAAGTTCAAACCAAATCTGCAGAGTTTGTAAATTAAATAAGTCGATGAATACGTACATACACATACAGGGTATATCAAAAATGATTTTACAAAATTTGGCGTTGACTTCTTCACACCAAAACAAGGACAAATGTTCACATAAACATATGTCCTTAAATCCTCCTTTTTTTCAGTTATTAAGTTAAAAGAAGTTTATAGTAGATGACGCTGTGTTGCCATTTGGACTAGGTTACATTTGTCATTCGTGTACTTTTTTGTCTAGTCTGCCTTCATCGTTTAAAACGTGTAGTAGTAAGTTAACAGAGAAGTGTTCCTTTTAACAACGGCAGATTATTCATACGTGAGTTGGCAAATATATATTTCATATTGGGCCGCGCGATTAGTAATGGACGCGAGTCTACACCGCTGTATCTGGTTGTGTTTCCAGACCGAAGGCAGCTGAGTTATCCAACTTTTGCTGTTCCGTGTTGCCGGGTTGCGGAGACAGGATATGTGGCAGCACAAACCATGTATTTTGGGATTTCATCTTGAATTGTACATTTAACAGCGTCTACTGTAAACGTTAAAATCAATGACTCAAAACCGAAGGATTTGCGGACGTATGTTTACGTGAACTTTTGACCTTGTTTTGGTGTGAGAAAAACGTCTCCGAAATTTGTACAAATATTTTTGATACACACTGTCTATGTATACATATGCATGCCAGATCGTTACTTACGAGAGACAACAGGTTGGTTCTCAGGGTACAGCGTCTTCCAGTCATGCGCGTATGTGTCGCCCGACATCCTCCCCGGTCGTCCAAGACGTCCAATACCGCGGCTGATCGATGAAGTGATTGTTTCGATCCAAGTGCTGTCTTATCCCACGTTGTGATTTTCTTTGATCATAAGGCGGCCAATATCGAATCGTCGTCAGGTATCTCCGTACCAGGATAGTTTAAACAGGGTGAAGACACAAAGAAAGGAAATTACAAATAAAATCAAGTAAAATACTATTTTTATATCAAGTCCTTCATACAGTAATTGGTTAATTGTTATAAATCAGAGTTCGCACGCAAACAATTATCGGCGGAACTCGCTTCTAACTCAGACGTGACACTTTGTTGACTTGGTTTTTGCTGATTTGATTAAGTTAGGTACAAGGCTGATGTCACAGAAAAGCATAATAGTAAAATCCTAAAAAAACACGCATGCCAAAACAGTGCCAATAAAACTCCTAAACTGCAATTAGACAGAAATAATGAAAAATCATGTGATTGTAGAAACCCTAATGACTGCCCGTTAGAAAACAGATGCCTCACTAAATCCGTGGTATACCAATGTACCATCTCATCCATGGAGAGTCCTAACACTGACAGGATATACATTGGGTCAACAAAGAATAATTTAAAAATTAGATGGAGACAACACAAAAGCTCTTTCAACAACATCCAAAATAGAAATCAGACATCTCTATCCCAATACTACTGGCATTTAAAGGAAACGAACAAAACACCGAAAGTAAAATGGAAAATAATAAATAGAACTAGAACTTGTAAAACCTGGGACGACCCATGCCCTTTATGCCTACATGAAAAACTGCACATCATTAGGTTCCTAAATAGTGAAAACTTATTAAACCATATACATGAGTTAATTGTTTTCTGCCGACACAAATGATTTTCGCGTTAAATAATTAATAAATAGATATAAACAAATAAAGTCCATAGTTTAAAATCCTTAAAAGCTCATCCCAATAATTATTGAGAAAAACCCTTTGTTAAAGTATAAAAAAATCCATGTGAATAAACAAATAAATAAACAGATCAAATGGATGATAATGAAACACAACCTTCTCGTCACTCAACGACCCGCGGCAATGCTATAAAAAATTGCCGTCTGACCAGCCAAACCTACGATCACTCTTGAAATAGACTCCCCATTGTAACTTGACATACATCTTTCGAAGGGGACTGGTCTGTAGATAAAAATTAATTCTTAGCTCTTTGAACCACCTAACCATAATGGCCGACACTAGCCGTTTCCATGGCAACTAATGTTCCAATGAGACCGCACTTATAAACACGCGCTAACCAAAAGATAGCTTATTCCCAAATTCTCGCTTGACAAGGAAGCGGGTCCAGGCACCTTAACTCTACATAACTTCAAAAATTATGTTAGGGGTCTCGGCTCTCGCTTTTGAAACATGAGAACTCTTATGTAGCGAAGGAATCATATTTTTAAAAACAAAAACTATTATAATATAAGCTCTACTTCTGTATGGAGCACTGTCTTTTTGAAAATAAAAGCAAAATACTAAGGAACACCGGATTATCTAACTAACGTGTTCTTTCCTATTTTTCTGCACACCTGCATATATATATATATATATATATATATATATATATATATATATATATATATATATATATATATATATATATATAAGCATGTTTGATTGAATAATCAAGACATATAATATTTGATCATTGTTATTTTAATCCTATCACAATCACTGGTCAGCCTGTGCTATTACAAAACTGATTAAGAACGACAACTTAGTTTTGGTTATTTCTTTTAGTTTCCCACCCAAGATTATCTTCAGGGGTGAATTGCAAAGCCAAAATATATTTCGAAGTATAAAGATTTTGGAACGGAAATTACGTTTAGAAAATCGCAATTGTTCACTCGCTTAGAAAATGTATTAATTATAAAAAATCTAAAAAAAGAAAACATTATTTTCGTTTGTTCTAAGGCAAAAGACATGGAAAACAGCATTTCAAAATAATAATAATAATAATAATAATAATAATAATAATAATAATAATAATAATAATGAGATGGTGATGGTGATGATTGTTGTGGTGACGATGTTAATGACGATGATGGAGACGATGATGGTGATGAACAGACATTCAGAGGCTTTAAATATATACAAGAAATAATTTGCAAATATCGTTAGATAATCTTGTGAGAACCATTAAATAATTCAGGGGAATCGTAAAATAATTTTGAAAGAATCGTTAAATAATTTTGGGAGAATCGTTAAATAATTTGGTGAGAATTGTTAAATAATTTTGAAAGAATCGTTAAATAATTTTGAGGGAATCTTTAAATAATTTTGGGAGAATAGTTAAATAATATTGGGAGAATTGTTAAATAATTTTGGGAGAATAGTTAAATCATTTTGGAAGAATCGTTGAATAATTTTGGGAGAATAGTTAAATAATTTTGGAAGGATACTTAAATAATTTTTGGGGCATCGTTAAATAATTTTGGCAGAATAGTTAAATAATTTTGGGAGAATAGTTACATGAATTTGGGAGAATTGTTAAATAATATTGGGAGTATTGTTAAATAATTTTGGGAGAATCATTAAATAATTTTGAGGAAATCCTTAAATAATTTTGGAAGAATCATTAAATAATTTTGAGGAAATCTTTGCAGAATTTTAGAAGAATCGTTAAATAATTTGGGGAGAATCGTTAAATAATTTTGGGAGAATAGTTAAATAATTTTGGGAGAATAGTTACATGAATTTTGGGAGAATAGTTACATGAATTTTGGAGAATTGTTAAATAATTTTGGGAGAATCATTAAATAATTTTGAGGAAATCGTTAAATAATTTTGGGAGAATTGTTAAATAATTTTGAGGAAATCGTTAAATAATTTTGGGAGAATCATTAAATAATTTTGAGGAAATCGTTAAATAATTTTGGGAGAATCATTAAATAATTTTGAGGAAATAGTTAAATAATTTTGGGAGAATTGTTAAATAATTTTTAGAGAATCGTTAAATAATTTTGAGGGAATCCTTGAATAATTTTGGGAGAATAGTTATATAATTTTGAGCGAATCGTTAAATAATATTGAGAGAATTGTTAAATAATTTTGGGAGAATCGTTAAATAATTTTGTGAGAATCGATAAAATGATTTTGGGACAATCGTTAAATAATATTGGGAGAATAGTCAAATAATTTTGGGAGTATCTATAGAGGGATTAAAATATTCGATCAGCAATGGTTATGGAGGAATGACAGAAGTCAGAGGTTATGGATAAGGGCGTTAAAATTTGGTTGCGCTGGGTGATAGTGAGGGCGGTCATAGAAGCAAAACCTGTGTGAATTATGTCCATATCTTGAGGCTTTCACACATCTGAACAGTAAATTATTTTCTTTATAAGTGCCGTGTCCTTTCAGGACATAGTCGATCATGGTTCTCCACTTCCCCCTATTCTTTGTAGCACTCAGTAAGTTTTGTCCCTCTACCACCTCCCTCAGATCACGTACTGTCATAAATTTCCTTAAGAGCTACAGTTATGACATACCTTGCTTCCTCTTGTCTATCTTTCCCTCTATTCCACCAGTGAGTATCAGATTCTCCAGGCCCTCCTTTCTCATTACGTGTCCCAGAAACTTCAGTTGCCTCTTCTTGATGTTGAGTATAAGCCTCCCCCTTGATTGCATCCTCTCCAGGACCTCAGCTGCTCGGTTCATGATATCTTCAGTATCCTTCTGTAAATCTCTGTCGCCTCGAGTCTCTTCTTCATCTTTGAGAATACCGTTCAACATTCACTGCCGTAAAGGATGACTGATGTCGCGTAACTGCTCAGTACTCTTTTCTTTGTTACCAAAGAGATCCTCCTGTCTTGCAATCCTCTGTCCAGCTTTTGGAATGCGTCCTTCTTCATACCAATACTTGAAGCATCTTTACCAACCAGTGAATGAATTCATTCCTGGTATTACATACTGTTATGGGTCGTTACCTATAACTACAGAATGAACTCTTCCTAACACTATGTATACTAAGCCTCTCAAGAGAGGCTTAGTATACATAGTGTTAGGAATCGAATCGAATTAGTATACATAGTGTTAGGAATCGAATCGAGTCGAGCCGATAGTAGTTCACTCCAAACCAGACTGACAGTCATACTAACACCTTCCACATCTTCTATTATTATTCCGTTTAATATATCTTCGTTATTTCTACTCTTGTGTTCGTATTGTTCTTCCTTGGTCCTAACCTGGACCATAACACTATGAAAATGCATTGGAAAATGATTTTACTATGTGTTATAGGTCCTTACCTATAACTACAGAATGAACTCTTCCTAACACTATGTATACTACGCCTCTCAAGAGAGAGGGACGAATCGAGTCCAGCCGATAGTAGTTCACTCCAAACTAGACTGACAGTCTTACTAACACCTTCCACATCTTGCATTATTATTCCGTTTAATATATCTTCGTTATTCCTACTCTTGTGTCCGTGTTGTTCATCCTTGGTCCTAACCTGTACCATAATACTATGAAAATGCATTGGAAAGTGATTTTACTATGTGTTATGGGTCCTTACCTATAACTACAGAATGAACTCTTCATAACACTATGTATACTACGCTTCTCAACAGGGAGAGAGAGAGAGAGAGAGAGAGAGAGAGAGAGACGAATCGAGTCCAGCCGATAGTAGTTCACTCCAAACCAGACTGACAGTCATACTAACACCTTCCACATCTTGTATTATTATTCCGTTTAATATATCTTCGTTATTCTTACTCTTGTGTTCGTGTTGTTCTTCCTTGGTCCTAACCTGGACCATAACACATACTCGTTTTTCACTTTTATAATATAACATCAGCGAACTTACTTTTTGTTGATCTTAACACAACTTTCCTCCAGTCTTCTTCTGATGTATATTGATCCGGGTAACCTACAGTGAATTCTGAATTAAAACCTTTATTTAATCAACGTGGATAGATTTTATTTTACATTTTAACACTGCTCATGTTTAATTTGTCTCGTCTATTTCTTATTTTCAGTCCTGCTCAGTTATGGCTCACTGTGATTCCACTGAATTCCGGTACACACTGCCCGGTTCAGTGATTGAACTCACAATTACTATGTCAACAAATTCATAAACCAACGCTTTATTCAACTAAGCTATTGTCCAATTAGCGTAAATAATGAATACTCCTCATCCTAGAACTTCAGATGTTTTATTTTTATTTGCCATACAGGGTGTCACCCCAAAATCGACATCGTTTAAAATGTGAATATCTGAGTAACAATATATTCCAGCAAACAATATTAAATAGTCTTAATGTTGAACAATAAAATATTTATTTATTAAAATTTGAGCACGATATTGAAAGAGATGTAGATTTTATAACCTATTTCTCAAAAGTTCAATGTGAGCACCACCTGTAACAGGACACACGCCATGTTGGAGTCCATCTCCTGCCAAACACGCTGTAGCATGTATTGCGTAACATTCTCCAGCGCCTCAGTGTGTCTCTGCTTAAGTTCCTCTATGCTTGTAGGAAGAGGTGGGTATAGACCTATCCTCTCACATAGCCCCATAGAATAAAATCACAATGTGTTAAGTCAGGTGAATGTCATTTCAACATCTCTTGCACGCCCGATCCAACTTTCTGGGAGATTCTCTATAAGATAAGTTCGCACTGTCAAGTAAGTTTTTACACATTATTCTACAATTTGAGATCATTTTGACGAGAACCGGCTATTTTATTAGATTCCAAAAGGATGTCAATTATTTTGAGAAAGATTGTATATGGGCGTTTTGGTGTTATTCATGACGTCTACATGAAAGTTACGGTCTTGTAAGGCCAATAAAGAAGACTCGTTTTCAGATTGATGATTTTATCGATCCACAGCATCTTACAGATCTATGTTCAATTTCTATATCCCCTATACTAAATTTTTTATAAGTGATCCATGCACCGAGATATTTGAAGTCGTTCGTATTTACTAAATACATATCCTAAATGTTTTCGATGGAATCCGGGTCGGTGCCATCACTACTTTCATTCCAATTCCAGATCAATTTTTTCTGTTTTGGAAATGTTTATTGAGAGTCGTATTCCTTGGAACACTTGGTAAGGGATGTTGATTTTCTGTTCAAGATCGTTATTATCCCACCACTGAATACCTACGTCATCAGTATAACCCCACCTCATCATCACGACATTGGCCGCGAAACTCTATGCTAATGTTTATGTTACTACAGAGCTGTATTTTATTATCTATGAACCGAGATATTTGAAGTCGTTCGTATTTACTAAATCCATATCCAAAATGTTTTCGATTGATTCAGGGTCGGTGCCATCACTATTTTCATTCCATTTCGAGATCATTTTTCTGTTTTGGAAATGTTTATTTTGAGTCTTATTCCTTGGAAAACATGGTAGGGGATGTTGATTTTCTGTTCAAGATCGTTATTATTTCAGCAATAAAAAAACTGACACTGTTTATAATGTTAATATCTGAGTAACTACATATCCAGGCAAACGAAATTAAATAGGCTTCATGTTGACCAATAAAAGATTTATTTATCAAAATTAGAATGAAATATACAATAAGATGTAGATTTTTAAAACCAATTTCAGAAAGCTTTTTAAATCTTCATTATGCAAGCCACCTATGAGACGACACACGTCAAGTCGATACTCCAGCTCCCACCAAACACGCTGTAGCATGTCTTGCAAAACATTCTCCAGAACGGCAGTGATTTTCTGTTTAAGATACTCTAGGCTTGAAGAAAGCGGGAGAATATAGACCTGCCCTTTCATACAGACCCATAGGAAAAATCACAGAGTTTCAAGTCCGGTAAACGTGGTGGCCATTACAACAGTAATGTCACTAACGCTGTCAGATTTTCATTGCGATAAGTCCGCACATTGTACTTACAAATTTTGGATACATTTTGTTAGACTCTGAAATCATAGGAGAGAGAATTTGCTATGTTGTTACACTACAAAATGATGTCATTTAAAGGGTAGGGAACACCCTGTATGAATGAGCAAAGTAAGTTTTTTTTTATTTTTTATAATTAACATGTTCGTGCAATATATTCTCAATTACTGTTTTATAATGGATTTTATTTTCTCATTAAATACAATCTGTATGTAAAATAATTCTTTCTATAATTGAAATTGTTATTTAAGTTAATTTTGTGATTTAAAAAAAAATAAATCGAGTTGCCTGAGATATGGTATTTAATACATATATTTGAATACATTATTAAATATTGACACTGATATTTTATAAGATTATCACTAAGTTACATGCTTCTGCTAAGTATAAACATTTTGCATTCTTATCGCATCTGAGCCAGCCTTAGAGCGTTTATAATTGGCACGCTTCTCTATAATATCGTTTTTTTATATGATATAATGAATTGGCAGAGACTATCTTTATTAAATATCAAATCAGACCGAAAATAGAGCGCGTGTAATCAGTATGGTGCTGTAAAATATTTACATTCTTAATATAATTATATAAATTTAGTGAGGATTTTTTTTAATATCAAGTCTGAAGGGGAAATATTACTGTGCTGTTTTGTCACAATATTGAGTGCGATCGATAAATTGTCGTTTAAATTACCCAACAGAAACGAACGTGACACTGACATCACATTTTAACAGATATATTTACCAATAAATAAAACATCGGGTATAGCGGGCACCGAGGAAAAAATAAATGCCGAGCATTCGTTTCAAGAAGATATAAGATGGCGATTGACGTTGCATTTAAATTTTTGCCGATTATAATTATCAGGGAAGGAAATAAGCGGAAGGAGGATCCACAGGCAGGGAGTGTGAGAAAAGAAAATGTTGGAGTAAAATTGACAGTTATATATAACTAAATAAGCAGAAAAATGGTGGAACTTGTGTGCCAATCTAGTTGCATGTTTAAACTCATGTTGTCTGGGTACCAGAGAAAAAAGCTAGTCAGAGAAGTAGACATGAACATATTTGTAGAAAAGAGAGAGCGGAGTTACGTCACTTCGGTGAGAAAGTAACTGAAGTCGTGATGCCAGATCAGGATCGATTATATTGCAGATTCTTTTTTGGATATTATCAAGAACCTAGGATTACCACACTAGACTTTGCAGCATGGCTCAATGGTAGACTTGTAAATGCCGAGCCAGGAAATTTTTCTCCCCGGAATCGATCCTCCAAATCTATAAATCAACCATTCGCCCTTGCATGGAGTATTGCTGCCATATATGGTCTGGGGCCCCTGCTGTTTGCCGCAGGGTTCTTGATAAGATCCAGAGACGGATATGCAATGTAATTGGCCCTGATCTGTCATCTCGTCTGCAGTCGCTCTCTCACAGACGCGAAGTTGCTTCGCTCTGTCTTTTTTACAAATACTTTCACGGTAATTGCTCCGATGAGCTGCTTTCGCTGGTTCCTAGGTCTCACGAATTTAAACGTACTACGAGGTTGGAATTCCGTTCACACTCCTTCACTGTTGAAACTGTTAGATGTAGACGTCTCTTCTACGCCAATAGCTTCATGTCTCGCACATCTCGCCTGTGGAACTCCCTTCCTTATTCCTGTTTCCCTGACAAATATAATCTCCAACTATTTCAGTGTAACGTCAATCGACATCTCCAGTTGCCTTGATTTATCCACTTCCCTTCTCCACATCCTTTCACCTTTTATTCCTATCTGCTCTCGCTCCAAATCTTCTGTAACCCCCTTGCCTTGATCCATACACTATCTTTCTCAACATCCTCTCCTTTACCACTCCTATCTGCTTTTCCTCCAAACCTTCTGTAACCCCTTGCGTGCTAGTGGCTTCCAGCCTTGCTTGGGGTGATAAGCTTAAAAAAAGAAAAAATATGTACAAGATGGACTCTGACGAAAATAATCTTCTGGCACGACACTGTTATCCAACTTTCCTTGCAGTAGATACAGCTATTGATTCGATGTAGTCGTTCCTCCGCATGTCTGTTGAAAACCTGTGACCAAGAAGGCGCAGTTTTTTTACTCTTCCTAAGTTTTGCATCAGCAATGCTGGTGGTGGACAGGGATTTTTCTCTATGGTGGTTAAATGCATTTTCGTTTTCGAGGCATTGCAATTTATGAGCCATTTCCTGACCCAATTAATCACAGATTGGAGGTCATTTTCAAGACCGGCGACGTATAAATTCCCAGGCCATGCATGTGGATATTAGAGTCCTTCATAAGGTGAGGAATCTATCCAGAAATCGAGAAATCACAGGAGAGGAGTGAAGAGTTAAGATTAGTTCCATGGAGAGCTAGGATGTCCGGAGACTTTTCGAAGTGGAAATATTCCACACTGCAGAATTAGTTACGAATACCAAGTATGTTTTAGAAAGAAAGGCTGGGGGATTATATATGAAAAAAATTACATTGTATCGAGCATGTTTTAATCATGTCACCCCCCCCAAAAAAAAAACAAGGCAATAAATCAACAAAGGTGCAAGGGATTACTGAGTGTTAGAGAATATGAGAAAATTTTCTAAGGAGAGAGTAAAAATATGTACAAGAATTAAGAAGATAAAAGAGAACGATTGGCATTGCATTTAACTTTTGGAAGATCGAATTTCAACGGGAAGCAAGAAGCCGGAAGTCGGAAGAAATTTAAGTTATCATCGATAAGTGCGGCTGAAGAAACTGTTAGCATAGAACTTACGGTTACATGTAGCTATTTTAAGTGTAAAATAATGAAATCTCTCCACCCATCTAGTCCAGCCCTTATAATGATAATATCAAGATACCATAGAGGAAAGTTCATCGGTACAATAATTAGCATGAAAGTATTTATCGAAAAAGGCAGAAGGATGCTTCATTACGCCGGTGGAAATCATGGAATCAAGAATCCCTAAATATATAGCAGAAGAAGCAGATCATATGTGGTATCAATATTTAAAGCACGGTCGAACGGTAGATATATTCCGTGGGGAAAATATCAAATACTGAACCAACATTCTTAACAGCTGAACTCTCAATGGATTCAATATAATCAATTCAATATAATCTTTCAATTTCATTCTACTCCAGTTCACGTTTATTTGCAATGACGTTGCCATTAATTAGGAATTTCTCCTGTACCATTTCTGCAAAAGTTTTTGGTCTGAAAAAGATTAAAGGGATTTTATCATTATTAAATATTAAATGTCAGTAAATCTTTGCAGATTCTCTCATAACTAAATCTTAATCATGTATAAATATCCAATGTGCTTATCCTTATTAAATATTAATTACCGTATTTGACGCCATATAAGGTGCACTATTTTTTACTAAAAATATATTTTCAAATTTCCCTGCGTCTTATATGCCATATGTAGATCTATCAATTTTAATAATTACTATTTTTTTCTTGATTCGCCTTATTGAAATTGGGATGCGTCTTATACACCCGTACGATTTATATGCCGCCAGTCAGTTATGTGCCATGCGAGATACACGCATAGGCGATCATGTATCTTTTGATACATGAGTGAAGATGCAGATTTTTTTTCTCGCAGTAGGTTGCCATTTCTTTCTGTGGTAGACCAGTTGCCATATAAGGCTACAGAATCTGATTTCAACTGTTATTTTCCCATAGCTTGGGAAAGAAGAAGAGGATTCATGCCATCAAATACGGTAAATATCAAATAAAAAAAAATAATTTCATGAGTTTAATAATTTATAATCATTTAATATTGATTCTGAGGTAATATCCAATTAGTTTATCCTTCTTAAATCATAAATTCCGACGGAAATTAGGCTGTATACACCATTATTAAGCATTAAACTGAGAAAATATCAAAGGAATTTATCTTAAATACCTGTTAAATCTAAAATATATTTAAATGAATGTATCATTAATATATATTATTCAGGGATAATATTCAAAAAAATTATCAAGATTAAATATATATCTGATTTATCAACGACTTTATCATTATTAAATATTTAAAATTCTTCTGGGTATTTTTTATCATGTTTCAGAAATTAGGAGCTTTTAAAATTCGTACACTTTCCTAAAATATGTAAATCTTTAGTTTTTTGGTAAAATAGTAAAATAAAAAAAACAAAAAAAACAAATGTGTGATTATAAAAAAAATTCAAATCTGAGTCGTGTGTCTTTGAAATTTATTTTTTCATTTCCTCTCTACTTCCGTGAAGCTTATCTTCCATAAATGTCAAGTGGATGTGTGTTAATACAACAGTTATTTGCTTGGATATAGAATCACAGAGGCGAGTTCCAACACCGGTAGATTCTCATTCGTCCACCTCCATCTTATGTATGCCTTACGTAAAAGTATTCACAAATCTTTACTCAGCTATGCGTTGAATAGCAGAGAAGACTTGATACATTTTACTTGTATAGCAACCATTCTAGCATATGTATATTTTAGCATGTTTGGTTGAATAATCAAGACGTAATATTTGATTATTGTTATTTTAATCCTATCACATTCACTGATCAGTTTGTTAGTGCTATTACAAAACTGATTAAGCACGACACCTTAGTTTTAGTTATTTCTTTTAGTTTCCCACCCAAGATTATCTTCAGTGATGAATTGCTAATCCCAAAAATTAATGTATTTCTTTTTGTAAATATATTTATATTCGGTTCATATTGAGATGTAGATTTTCAAAATTCTGCGTTTTCGCGTTATATATATATATATATATATATATATATATATATATATATATATATATATATATATATATATATATATATATATATATATATGAAGCAATGTAGTTTTAAGGTGTTCTATAGTTACGGGATAAAGTGTTCGATATCAGAGAGAGAGCGTATGTAAATATAAATATAAAAGTGAACATTGAAGTCAACAGTCAGAGGCGCAATCGTCAGGCCCTCATATATATATATATATATATATATATATATATATATATATATATATATATATATATATATATATATATATATATATATGATGAAAAATATGGAAAAGACAAAACAAAATCCGAATATGCAAGTTTATTCTTTTAATGTTGTAAACATTCGGATTTTCTTTTGTCTTATTTTTCATCACACCGTCGAATCTACATCCACATATTTGCTTACACACACACACACACACACACACACACACACACACACACACACACACACACACACACATATATATATATATATATATATATATATATATATATATATATATATATATATATACTTTTTATATCACCAAAGAAATATATAAGACTGCGCCTTGTATGGAGACCAGCCTAGCACGCATTTGACTACAAAATCAGAAAAGGGATGTCTCGCGCCCTGTCCTCTCGTCATCTACGGCGTCTCTATTTATTTTACTCCAACGATCCAAGCCGCTAATAGGAATAATGATACTAAAATATAAGGCGCGTCTAAAATACTATCTCAACAGTAAGAAGGGACACAGTTTCGAATATCAAAACTGTCGACATATCAGAGGGGCAGCATACTGGTTATATCGTCCTGGGGTAACGGACTCCACGTGCGGCGATGAATACCATGCTGTAGGATGGCCCAAACATTGCGAGTAAAAATGTATAGAGAAAACTGTTTGGGCGTCGTCTTCTCCCTATATATATATATATATATATATATATATATATATATATATATATATATATATCCCTCTTTTCTCTCTCGTCTCTCCTCCTTCACTCTCTTCCCTATTTCTTCCCACTCTGTCTCCCCTCCCTTACTCTCTCCTCGACATTACTCTCACCCTCCCACATTCTCTTTATATCTCTCCTTCTCTCCCCCGCTCTCTATCTCATCCGCTCTATCCACCGCCCCCTCTTCTCTCCATCTCTCTCTTTTGCTCTCTCTCTCCATCTCCCCTATCTCTTTATCTACATCTCTTCCTCCTTCTCCATCTTTCCCCAGTCTATTTGCTCTCTTTCCCTTTCACTCCTGTCTCTCCCTCTCTCTAAAACGTTATCTCGGATTAGTTTCAGAATTAACCACATTAACTCTCTAGGCGCTAAAAAAATTCAAATATCCCCGAAACTTCCAAGCTTCTAGCTACTCCATGCGAATTGGTCACAGGAAATAGTCTCCTTAGTTCCACCAGTCCTAACCCACACGCCTAAGACACGCCATGCCACAGGGACTGTAGCGAACCAACCAGCTCCACTTTGAATCCCATGAGAGATAAGTAAGTTCGATTCAAACATCTTCTTCCAACGAACGCTCCTTGTTAGAACTGATTCCAAAGAGGGTGCTCACCCGACCACTAAAATTTCAACCTGTTCAAGTTCAGAGTTAATCGTTATATTTCCGACATAAACAACACATCTTACCGCTTATTCACACTGCTCTCTCACCTCCTTACGTTTTCCTATACCTCGAGAGGTTCTTTGTGTCAATATATTTTCCACTTAAATTTCCTACCTTTGACCTCATTGCGCTGATAATTTTCTTCGGTAAGCACGCAAAGAAAATCACCATACTTGCTTAATCGCATAGTGGTAGATTCATTTGTTGCTAAGATGGCCGTAATCGTGTGTTGATATTTTCTTCAAACATTCAATTGCGTTTATTTTGGTTTTGATTTTTACAGTGTGTTCGACCCCGCACATGGCAAGCTAGAGGGTAACAGAATAAGAGCCAGAGTTTATACGGTAAGTGCGGACGATAAAGATTAACATCGGACTTGAATAGCTTAAGATTGTAATGATCGGTAAATCTTCCACTTGGGAATCTGTTACGCAGATTAGAGGTTCGAAAGGAAGAATCTGCTCGAGTGGAACTTATATCCATGAAGGTTAGAAACCAATGAATGAAGTTCATCTCAGAACATTCCATCAAAGTAACGATAGAGGAGTTAGAGAGTAGCTACATTTCGTCAGTGAATAGAGCGGTTACAGAGTGGAAAATAATTTGTCACCCACAAGTATATGGAGAAAATACTAGAATTCATTAAATCATTGTTAATATTTTCTTTTTCATAATTTTTATTAAAATAGATTTATTTTTAAGGAATAATAGTTATAAATGTTTTGTAGATGAAGCGGGATATCCAAAGTGGTATGTTTAGATGGTTATATATATAATATATTCGATTCAAACATCTTCTACCAACGAACGCTCCTTGTTGTGATTCCAAAGAGGGTGCTCACCCGACCACTAAAATTTCAACCTGTTCAAGTTCAGAGTTAATCGTTATATTTCCGACATAAACAACAAATGAGACATAATTCGTTTTTTATTAGAAATTTTATTGTGAGAAAAAACACAAAAAAAAACACTGGAGACTGGAAAGCGAGAGACTTTGCAGCTTCTGTCCAAATATGATAGCAATACTCCATTTTGGGCCTGACCTGACTCTTGTAAAAAAACAGAATGCATGGTCATCTGTAAAAGCATGAGACCGAAATGTGATTTGCAGGTCGGTAACACTAAAATCAAGCAGACGTGGAAGTTTAAATATCTGGGAAGCGTTTTGAAAGAGGACGGTAAGTGTGACACTGAGGTCCGTAGACGTATTGGGATGGCCGAGGACGCGTTTCAAATGCTAGGATTACTTTGGTAACAAAGAAAAGAATTCTGAGCTGTTACGTGACATTTATCCTTCTTTACGACAGTGAATGTTGGTCGATTCCCTCAAAGATGAAGAAGAGGCGACGGAGACGTAGAAGGATGCTAAGGATATCCTAGACCGAGCCTGTGAAAAACGATGAGGTCTTAGAAAGGAAGCATGAGGTCTTAGAAAGGAAGCAAACAAGTCGGAGGCTTATACTCAACATCAGAAGAGGCATCTGACGTTTCTGGGACATATAATAAGAAAGGAGGACCTGGAGAATCTGATACGCTCGGGTCTAATAGAGGGAAAGAGAGACAATAGAAAACAACGCATCACATACGTAGCAGGCTTAAGAAAGTGGATGACAGAACGTGGTTTCTGAGAGGTGACAAAGGGAAGGAACTTGTTCAGAGCTGCAATGGATAGAGGGAGGAGGAGAGCCATACGTCCTGATGGGACATGGCACATAGTAAGAAAAAGAATGGTAGAAAATAGCATGAGTAGTTACGTACTTCCTGGATGGGTAGAGGGAAAAGATAATTTTTCCTGCATCGTTAGCGATAGATCCAAAGTACGAGGTCCACGTGAGGTCTCCGTTGAGTTTCAGGCCCAATAGTCGCTCAAAACACGAGGCCTCTGTGATATAGGATCCATTCATCGTGAATGGTGTTAGTTCAGGGTCTTATCGGCGTTATTAAAATAATGTATCTACTGCAGATCTAGTGTTTGCGGTTTCTCTCTGTCTCTCTTTTTTTAACACATACACACACACATATATATAGATATATCTTTTTAAAATATATATATAGATATATATTTTTAACATATTTATATATATATATATATATATATATATATATATATATATATATATATATATATATATATATATATATATACACAATATTCATTTCGATATCATTTTCAAATAAAAAGTCACATTAGAAAATATGAGGAAATTCAAAAGAAAATATGCGGGACTATGTTGTCTTTGACATTCAACACAACATGTTTAAAATATATATATATATATATATATATATATATATATATATATATATATGGATATATATATATATATATATATATATATATATATATATATATATATATATATATATATATATATATATATATATATATATATATATATATATTGAACGATAAAAATTATAAAAAAAAATTAAAATCTTCAGACATACTGGGTTGTAGATTAATAGTCTTACGTTTTTATTATTATTATTTCATTTAGAATCCTCGACTAGTTTCGGCCAACATGGCCATCATCAGAAGAAAAAAATGTTTCTGCTTGCTGGTAGCAGTAAACTACAGAAATCATATATATATATATATATATATATATATATATATATATATATATAGATAGATAGATAGATAGATAGATAGATAGATAGATAGATAGATAGATATTTCTCTGAGGAGGAAGTGTATACAGTGACTATTACTGCGAATAATCCAAGACTCTTCGGTAAAACGAACCGAGTTCTCTCTGTCACTCTGTCTTTATCGAAAAATAAATACGCTTAAATTCACCTTCATCATTGCCGTGCGCCAGCAGCTTAGGGGTAGAATCGCTTACTGACGTAAATTCACCGAGTCTTGCATTATCCGCAGTAATAGTTTCTGTACAGACTTCCTCCTCATACATATATATATATATATATATATATATATATATATATATATATATATATATATATATATATATATATGCAGAGTATAAGTAGTTTCCCAACACGATCACCAGGCCATTATAATTCTCATTGTTCTGAAAATGACTATCTTTTCCGGGTTATTATAAAAATTTTAAATTTAGCTCTGGTATCATATTCAATAAATATGAATTAATTATGGAATTAAATATGGAACCCAACCAAAATAAGAGCGGCTATAATTGATGTGCGACGACAAAATATTTTCGATTTGTCTTTCATAAATTTTCAATGAGTTTATCTGTATCAAATATCAAATCTAAGCCAAATAAGATTGTCTCGGATTGGCAAGATCTTTTCGTTTTATTTTTTATACATTTTTCAATCATTTTGTCTTCTCTGAATATGTAGTCAGAATGAAATACTGATGTCTTTTTTTAATGGAATCTCACCTCTTATTCTACCTCTCAGACGTTTCATGAGAAATATATATTTGTCAAGGAATATGTTTATTAGAAGCTAAATAAATAGCCTATCTTTGAAAGACGTTGATGAACTTGGCTCTCCAAAATTTCCTGTCATTTGTCGCTCTTTGTAATTTTGCTGTCTCTCCTAAAACCTGGTCTGCCATCCGTTTTCACATACCCGTTAGGTAGGGTATGACTTGTTTTCCTCATTCCCTCTGGCATTCAATCTGCCCTGTGAGTGTAAAATTTTTCGAACTCTCTTTCCTCACAATGTGCCCTATTTATTTCAAGTGTCCTTCTGATGTTAAGTATAAGTTGTTTTTTGTTTCTATTTTCTCTAAAACCTCGTCGTTTCTTAGATTTTATTGCCGATCGTATTCTCATCATCCTCTGTAGAACCACATTTCTGTTCCTTCAAGTTTTTTCTTCATCTATTATGTGATTATCTAGTCCGATAGGCCGACGGCTATTACGTAACATTTAACTACTTTTTCTTTTCTTTCTAACTAAATTTAATTGTTTCTTAATACTTTGCTTAGCTGTTGGAAAGCATCTTTCGCTATTCGAATGCGCCATAGAGAATTTTATCGCCAGAATTTTTTTAAAATATTTCTTTATAATGTAACATTGTATAATGGGTATGTGACCGAATGATTAAATCTTCGTATTCTGAACATGAGACCCGAGTTCGAATTTAATCATGGTCGATTTGTCAGGAAATGATATTGTCTGATGTTATTGGAATGGAGGGTTCGATCCCAGTATGCGGAACCTTTGGGAAGTGTCTGAAAGCCATACCACTGGTTGACACAAGCCTTGTCATTGAAATTGGATAGATGGAACGAAGTCACATGTCATCGTCGCCGAGGGCACATGCATTCAACTTGTTCAGATTTTTCATCACGCTAGATAACACGCTGTTTCCTAAAATCTGTAACTATGGTTTGCTTGGCATATAGTTGCAGTATAGCCCACCAGTAGGATCCGTTGGTGTTGAATAAACGGAAATGCACATGAGCAAGTTTCTGCAATGGGGATTGACTAGCCGTCCTAGTAGATGGGAATCCTCAAATACTAGTGTCCATCGATACCATTGAGTAGTATTTATTTATTGAATTTATAACTAATTTTCAGTCCATTATCATATACACCACAGTTCAAACGTTTGAAGCCATTAGCATGGGATGAACTTAACAGAAGAGTGAAAAAGATGAAGAAAAGTCTCTTACATTCGTTAAAAATAGAATGGAATCAATTATCAAACTTATACTTTTACAACGAATGCCAAAAATGTATGTCTTATTACTCAATGCAAAATTAAATTCTAAAATGCGTTTTTTGTGTTTTTGTCACAATAAAATTTCTAATAAAAAAAACGAATCATGTCTCTATATATAATAATTTTCTCATATTTAAATAACAAAACAACTCCTTTTGGAGCCAATTTAAAAAAAAAAGAATTACCGGGAGTTTCCTCAAAACTTTGAACTGTAGTGTATATTTTAAAATATATCAAACTCTAAATAAAATATGTGTACATTTGTTTGTTTATATATCTCTATATACAGTTATGCAAAAGTAAGTAAAGACTAATGAAAAACAAGACGTGCGAACGAAAACATAATGACAACAATAATAAACATACCAATAAATAAAGTATCAATGTCTCAAATGTCAATGTTTTTTCTCCCGTTATTCAAATATGCCGCTTTATCTACAAAACATTTACAACTATTATTTCTTAAAAAATAAATCTATTTTAATAAAAATTATGAAAATGAAAATATTAAAAATGATTTAATGAATTCTAGAATTCGATAAACCCTAGAGCCGCTCTTGTAAGACGGATAATACTGGTATAATACGAGGGTCATTCAACAAGTAAGCTGAATTTTTCGGTATGAGGACTTCTAAGACAGATAGAAGCTGAATCTTTTTTTATTTTTTGTTTTCCTTCTTTTTCACATGGATTTAATTTCTTTTGCAGATTAAAAAATAACTTTGAAAGTTTTGGCGATTAACAAAGATGGCCGACCAAGAAGCATGCTCCAGGATTGAACAGCGGTCAGTTATCAAGTTTTTAATTGTTGAAGGGTGCAAACCAGTTGAAATTCATAGGAGAATGTCAACTGTGTATGGTGCCACATGTTTCAGCCAAGAAATGTCTACAAGTGGGCTAAATTGTTTAAAGAACGACGGAGCAGTGTTGAGGATGAAGACAGGCCTTGGAGGCCTACAGAAGTGAGGTCTCCTGGGGTGATCGAATCAGTCAATGACCTTATTCAGTCTGACAGAAGGGTGACAGTGGATGACATTGAAAGGAATTTGAGCTTATCTGTTGGGACAAATGCAGGGGTCATCAGTCAGAAGGAGTCATCTTGCATTATGACAACGCAAGGCCTCACACAACAGCCCAAACGGTGCAGACCATCAGCGATCTGGGATGGGAACTGCTCCCTCAGAGCAGACCTTGACCCTTCAGACTTTCACCTGTTTGGTCCCTTGAAAGCGTTCACGAGACGCACGAAGTTTAAAAGTGACGATGAAGTCAAAAGTGTTTTGAGCGACTGGCTGAGACATCAGTCCAAAATTTTTACGCTGAGGGAAAACGGAAGCTTGTGCACAAATGGAAAAAGTCTGTGACAGTGCTGGGAGACTACATTGAAAAATAAAAAAGTAAGCTTCTATCTGTATTAGAAGACCTTATACCGAAAGATTCACCTTATTTATTGAATGACCCTTGTACTTACTGTATACACACTTTTCCAGCCTCCTGTACGTATGTTCATGTAAGATGGTTTACAAATGGATCACACAGTCCACTCTCTCAACCAGAATATTCTAGTTTGACACGATGATAAATTGGCAAATTTCTCCGCGAAACATCGCTTCTGACTTGGATCACCCTGAAAAGAAAGACAGCGTGAGGCATTAGCTGACAACGAACAAGTGTATGTCACAAGAAACTGCGTTGCATATCCACACATATAAACACGTTATAGAATGTGCATTACATTTCTTTACGAATAATGCTGATGATCGACTGACAATAGGAATCCTTGCAAGAATTATCACGTTTTCGAATATTCCAATGAAAAAGTTGGGCGGTGGTTGACCTTCAAACGTGACGTTGTATAAAATATGACCCCGCAGGGAGATAGGGTGACGCCGGGGTCCAGTTTTTAAGCAAGCCCCTATCGATTATTAGGTTTCGTGCATTCATTATGACCCCCAGCAGAAAGTGCGGTTTCAAAGCAAGGATTGGTGGAAAGAATGGACTTCTGAGAAAAACGAAATAGGCTGTTTGATTCATTTTCGCGGGACAATGCAACTGACAAGACAAAGGAGGCTTTTCCGGTATAATCATGGACCTCCGAACGCGCACGGTCAACTTCAACTTTAGAAAACAAGGTTAATAATAACTTTAAATACATATATATATATATATATATATATATATATATATATATATATATAAAAAAGTGGACATGGAAGTCAGCACTTAGAGGCGACAGTCTGTTTCATGCTAGTGCAATCGCCTGACGATTGCACTAGCATGAAACAGACTGTCGCCTCTAAGTGCTGACTTCCATGTCCACTTTTATATTTACACACGCTCTATCTCTGATATTGAGAACTTTACCCCATAAATATAGCACACTTTAAGACTATATTTCTGCATATATATATATATATATATATATATATATATATATTTAGTTTACAAAAACTAGGTAATCCGTATGGGTAGACCCAAGGAGGATAAAATCCGGAGAGATCAATTGGCTAACAAACATCAAATTAAATTCCTTATAGACTGTTTAAACATTCAAATTTATATCAAACATTATAATATTTATGAACTCTCAAAGTAAAGCTAAATAACAGCGCCTATTTCGGGCGTTTCATTCCAAAGAAAGTTAATAACACTTTCTCTTATGACTTCTTTCTCTCTTTTTCTCTTGATGCCTTTTTCTCCTCTCCCCCTTCCATATCAATATGTAACTTCCGTTGAGTTAACCGTTTTAATGTGTCAATGTCTGGATTTCCTCAAACAATTTAAATTTGAGAGCATAGAAATTTTTCATTTAAATCAATCATGTCTCTCCCCCCCCACTTCCTCACTGCGTTAATTTACATATGCTTAGTACTGCCCGTCAAAAATGTGTAAATTTTGTTTCATTTTTCATTTCAACCTTTGGAAGTAAAGTCTGATGATCCGCGGTCCTTTAAAAGGACTGTGGTGAAATAATTTATTACATGGAACCATAAAATGGTCTGTTTTTTTTTTATATAAAATATATATATATATATACATATATATATATATATATATATATATATATATATATATATATATATATATATATATATATATATATATTACAGGAAGAGAGACAATTAATCGGAATAAAACAATATGTATGAAAACGGTAATTTTCTCTCTTCTTTTAATACCGCCACTAAAAAGCTCATCCGTGAATATGAAGGGATCCTACTGAAAATAAGCAGACAAATGTTGTCTAAATTATTCAAGGACACTTGCCTCAATATATACATAACCTTTCGCAAACAAAATTTTAAAGTTGCATAAGCCTAAGAATAACTCGATGATGTTATTATCCTTGTTTTTAATAACTACAAGCTGTATAAGGTCTATTTTAATCTGCAAGTATTTCAACTGTAAATTCAGTCATCTTCAGGCATGGAAATTATTTCCCTTTATCTCAACTCTGCAAGTTTTACTTCACCACCGCTGTGGCCTGGTACTGAACTCACAACACTTTAGGTCTAGTCACTGGATTTAACCAACGTCTTTTTCCTCTGGGCTATGAGTCCTTGAGGACGTGAAACTAGAACAATCTCTCTATTTTTGTCTAGTTTATTGATGCGGATAAGGTTGTTGCATTTGTAAACGTTTCTCTTTGCATTTTGGCTGAAGTCATAAAGATATTACACGGTTTGGGATGTCTTTCCTATGCGTGCTTATTCTTTAGGTAGCACTTCATGATATTAGGAAGAAACCTATATTCATAGCAGATTTAATATTTTTTTCATCATTCAACCCCAAACAAGGCGGGAAGTCACTAGCACTCAGGGGGTTACAGTGAGTAAGAGCGAGAGCAAAGAGGAGTGATAGAGGAAATGATGAAGATTAGGATAGTGGATAGATCAAGGCATCTGGAGACGTCGTTTGACATTACATTTGAATAGTTGGAGATTATATCTATCAGGGAAACAGGAAAAGGGGAGGGAGTTCCACAGGCGAGAAGTGCGAGACGTGAAGCTATTGGAGTAGAAGAGACGGCTACATTTAACAATTTCGACAGTGAAAGGTTGAGAGCGACATTCCAGCCTAGTTGAAAAGATTATGAGAGTGATGGATATAAAATAATTATTTGAATATTACTCGCTCACTTTTGCCTTAGCAGATTTCGAATTATGGCACTTTGTGACATTCCCATGTTTTGACCGACATTTCAACCTCCTAACCAATATTAAAGTAAGTACTAAAATTTAAAAATCAATGACTTCCTTGCTCTTGTATAAGAACACGCGCAACAAAATAAATCCTACTGTCTGTGTGTCTATGTATTCACGTGCGTGTATCAAAATAATAGTGGGCAAATAATTGACAAGAAAAAAGCATGAATGTAAAAATCAATTCAAAAACATTCCGGAACATTTAAATTTAAATAAAGTATGATACGAAAAGTTTACCCAACGTATCATCCTTTTACCAAAATAGATCTAACCATAATTTAAATGTGAAGAATAAGGGTCTGGTTAAAAAATAAATAAATTTATTTATTTAATTATATTTAAAGGGAACGGGACATTTAAATTTAAATAAAATATGATACGAAAACTTTACCCAATGCATCATCCTTTCACCAAAATAGATCTGACCATAATTTAAATTTGAAGAATAAGGGTCTGGTTAAAAAAATAATAAATTTATTAACGCGAAAATATATTTAAAGAAAACGAATTTCGGAATTCTACAGAAAAGTTTACTTTCGGAATTATGTATATTTATACTTTAATTATCACTTAATTACTTACTAATTAAGTATTGTTCCCATTTTTATGTTTATAAATATATCTGACCAGGAACAAACGATAATCAAAATAGATTTTACCCAGCTAGATCCACAGCTGATGTCTTAACTCCGATTACTCGTAGACTCTTCGAAGCACGAGGAAATAAATTCATCACCATTGCCCTGGGGATGTAAAATATCTATAACAAGATGTTACATCAGGGACCGCTACATATATAATCCAGCTATGAAATCTTTAGAAGGTCTTTTTCAATTATGCTGTACATCCTAACAGGTAGGACCCAGAACGACGTTGTTAACTGCCAGTCATCGGTATCCCTAATGATCAATGCCGGCGTGCCAAAGGGCTCTCTCCTCGGCCCTATCCTCATTCTACTGTATATTAATTATCTTTCAAAGAGCACACTCTGGTCGTTAATGAATATCTATGCAGATGATACAACAGTTTATAGTTGCATATCGAAAAATGTGGATGACCTGAATTTAGCAACTAAACACGTAATTGACTAAGACCAGGCTGATGCATAGGAAAAAGAGATGTTGGTAAAATTCAAAATGACCAAAATCAAATTAGTAACGTCCCACCACTACAAAGCAGAAACACAAACTTTGACCAATCATGATGAATGGATCTTTTCACCATAAAGGTATTTTCCTTGAACGTCAATTGGGATATAATTTCTCACCAGACCACAAATGAAACTCCTATATCATATCTATTGCTAAATATACTGGAAACATGGCTAGTTCTGCTAGTAGCTGCAGGAAGTACCCGATACCCCATGAAATATCATGTCACCATGTGATTCAAATCAGGCAAAATATGGAGCGCGCTGTCATATATTGGCTGCATCTTCACAGGATTCACTTGCCAGTCATTATAGAGTTCAAAAGCGTCTACGCAGATTTCGGGTGATAAAATATTTCCCATACTAGAAACACTTTCCCACAGAAAAATCGTTTCGAGCCACTCGCTAAACTGTCACTTTGGAAAAATTAATTTCAAGTTGACTAGATTCTTCCCAAGATATTCCTTAGGTATGTAGATAAACTACATCCGTCGGCAATGACTCTTATCGGGAGATTGGACGTTTTGACGAGCGTGGAGCCACGGTTTAATTGCTCTTGTTCCCAGATTCACCAAGACCCGTGTTGTGAGGACCCATTAGGGTCCCGACTATTGGAAATTAGTGAACCCCCAAACGAAAAGAAAACACTATGAAAGGGCTGTGAAGTAAATTGAACAACCCATGGCGACTATTTCATAAAATAAATAGCTCCAGGGCAGAGGTAAGAAGAAGAAGGCGGTTGAAGCCTGTATTCAGACTGAGTAATACAGGTGACGCGGCAAGCTGCCGAAGCATTAGTTATAAGCGCAAGGAGCGGTTCGAAACTCAGGTCATTTATAACCGTTTTGATGGGGATTCGTAACTTTTACGACTTATAATAGTAACGAGTATTCAGGAACTCATACGAGTTGTAACAGGAGTTACAATCATATTGTAAACTCATATTGAAAGAACAAGTACGCAATATATATATATATATATATATATATATATATATATATATATATATATATATATTGATGCATGTTTCATTAAATAATATAGACAAGTTTTGTCTATTTGTTTTAAGAGATGTCCTTTTAAATTGTCTGATAAAGCTTAGTAACATTATCATTGAAAGACGAAAGGAAATCACCATACTGATACATGTTTAAATTCAATCTAAGCTTTCGGCTTCCATAAGCCATTATCAAAGATGACAATTACATGTTACAAAAACAGGCTATCATTATTGTTTCGTCCGTGTATTGGTTGATATATTGAAATGTAATTGTCATATTTGATAATGGCTTATGTAAGCCGAAAGATTAGATTGGATTAAAATATGTATCAATATGGTGATTTCCTTTCGTCTTTCAACGATAATGTTATTAAGCTATCAGACAATATGAAAGGAACTTACTTAAAATAAATAGACAATTATTTAATAAAACATGCATCAGTGAAAAACTTTTGCCTAAATATACACAATATATATATATATATATATATATATATATATATATATATATATATATATATATATATATATATATACGTACACACATATCTAACTAACCACTATTCTAAATATAAAAATGATCACTGGAAATATTTAAACTTTAGCGTTGCGACTTGCACGCTCCAAAACAACATAGCCGTTAATAAATAGCTCATTCTTAAAAACATCTCCTGGTCGGAAAAACACATTTATTTCGTCTTCCAGTTTTGATTCTAAATTAAAAAGTAAAGCCTGAAGATGAATGCATGATGCATTTGAAAGTACTAGCTGAATTAAAAGATACACCATATCCATTTTATACATAAGGATCTCATCATTCAGTGGATTATTATTAGTATAATGCTCATAATAATGTCTACTAACGAAGGGATTTCGCCAATAATTGCATTAATATTGCTAATTGATTCAAGGTATCATAAACTCTTTGTAATATGTATATATGTATATGTATATATATAAAGTCTTCGTATGCCGTCAAATTTTGGCTTTCATATTTACAATTTAATAACAGCAACAGAAACAGCATCAACAACAAAATTAACAGTTGCTACAACTCTGCAAACAAAAAAATCAACCTCTCTTACACCAGACTCTGTCCAAAACACCCCCTTAGAATTTGTATACAATCTGGATGTAGGTATGACTTTTTTGCTTATTTTCCTTGATATAAACAAATATTCACTCAGGAATACCGCTACTGGGAGATGACGTGAATAACGAGATTGTTCGTGAGGAAAATAGCTCTGATAGCGCATAAAAAATACTGCGAGTATATATTACCGAAAAAAAATCGTGTTTGAAGACACAGTACACACTCTGACGAAATTCTGTAGTGTCAGCAGCTGTCTGTTTAATGCTCGTTGCAGGTGCTTGAATCTAACCAAAAACTGAGGACGAAGATTTTGTCGCGTAAGCTGTTATCGTCATCAAAGAAGGTAAAAGTTTAGAATAAAGGAAATAACTACAGGTATACTCAATTGGCTAATTTTCTACCAGTGTTTAGCAGCTAAAAAAGGCGCTGAAAAAAGAGCGAAAATTTTTATGAAAATTGTGTAAAACCGCACTATTACACTGCCAGAATTAGTGGACGATGGCTAGATAATTCTAAATCTGCATCGCGTGCCTGAGAATTTCAGAATAAAAGTATGTGCATTGATACAAGTAAAGGACAAATGTACGAAAGGAGAATAAATCCTTGTTTCACATGTGGCAAATTACATCTTGGAAATGACTGTGCATTTAAAAATGCAGAATGTTACATGTGTGGAAACAGTAGAACATACGAAGTCACATTTAAACCAAACCAAGAACAAATTCTCACCATTCGTATACAGCATTGCGCCAGAAAACTGTCAAAAGGAAATTAGTGAATGGGGAAATAAATAATTTTGCTGTGAGAATGCTACTGGACAAGAGTAGTGATATTTCAATAATCAATGAAATCCTATGGATGGATATTGGAAATCTTTTATTAAAATTATTTCGAAAGTCGCTATTTCAGTAAGAAATTACGTTTTAGGGGATAAATGTTTGTAATGTCTTTTTCCGTAATAAGAATGTAAAAACTAAAGGTTATGTATTAATAAATGCTACTGCTTTATTCGGTATTGACTGGATGGAACTTTTTGAAGTTTGGAATTGACCGTTAAACGTTTATAATGTAAGTCGACAAGCGACCAGTTTAAAAAGTTAGAGTGAAAAACATACGGAATAATTAAAAATATTTTCCAGGTGTTCTGTGAAATGAACTGGGTCGTTGTTCAAAATTCAAGGCAGATTTTCACGTAAAAAGAATGTTCGGGGCAAGTATTTAAGACAAAAAGGAAGGTTAGCAGCATTAGAATAATTCAACGAAGATTGGGACAACCTCGAAATAATTGGTATAATAGAAAAAATGAACCAATCAAAATGGGATGCAACAACGGTGTGTGAATAAAAAAATATAATTCGTCTTTGTGCCGAGTTTTCGACAGATTAAAAAGTTGTTTAGAAACACATACCATTCCCAAGTCCAGATAATCGTCGGAAAAAGTATTTTCAAACCTGGATCTCTCTGAATCGTATTTACAAATTAAGTTTGAAAAAGAACGTTCAGAATTAACGAGTATACACACACCACACAGAGGTTTATAAAAATTCAACCGACTTCATTTTGGTATAAAGTTGGGGCTAGCTATTTTTCAACAAGCTACGGATAACCTGCTTGCGGTTTGCGATTTGGCAGTGATATATCTGGAAGAAATTTTACTCAAAAGTGTATATAAATTAAAAATTATATTGATGATGTGTAATGAATTTTGGAAAAAAAATAGAGAGTGCGGATTTAAGCTCGGTGAAGGAAAATGTGAATTGTCTTTGTCTAAAATTAAATAGACTGATCAAAATATTGATAAAAATGGTCGTCAAGGGCAGGTGCAATTTAAATATGCCTCTAGCAACAATAATGACTACCTCACAGGCTTTTCTAAGACTAGCTATCAAATATACGTACATAATATACATTATTTGTGAGCTCCGTGGAAATATCTAATTAAAATCAATAAAGTGGAACTGGAATAATAAATGTCAAAAGGCGTTCGACGAAATAAAAAAAAAGATATACCGTAATTCCCCATGTATAATACACCTTCGTCCATAATACGCTCACCTAAAATTGTGCTTAAGGTGTGGGGAAAATGCTTCTTCTTACGTTTAATACCCACACTTTGTTTGGTAATCAAATCCTATAAACTGTACGTCACCAATTTGCAATGGGTTATAATACCTAGTGTGTTACAGAAGCAAATAATGAAATATTTTCATAGTGGACATACTGGTATTTCAAGAAGTAAATCGTTGATGAGAAGTTTCGTATATTGGACCAGAATGAACCAAGACATGGAAGAATGTCAGAACTTACAGGGCTTGTGCTCTGGTAGCAAAACTACTTATCACAAAAACAGAACCTTAGCCAAAGACAGACACGCCGTGGTCAAGAGTGCATATACATTTTTCAGGTCCTATGAATGGATCACATTATCTTGTGGTAGTTGACAGCTTTTGTTATCCGTTTGTGTTTTTTGAGTAGGTAATAAATTATCGAAAACCGGATTTACTTTTCTAGCTAACATGAATTCCGACGGCGATATGGCTGATAGTGTTTTGGGGTTAGGTGTTACACGGCAAACTCTCAGAAAATTTTGAAGTGCTTTCTCATTTACTTTCTCCACAATTGCTTTTAGACTTTTGCTCTTTTAAATTTACTGAAACTATCAACTATCACAAGATAGGATCTGACTTAAATTTAAAAGTGAAAAAGTCCCACGCCTTAAGTAATAGTGAATTTCTTGCATCAGCTGTTTGTGAGATATGGCATACCAGATATCATAATCTCTGATAATAGAACTCAATTCACAGTTAAATATTCGAAATCTTTTGTAAAATGTTTACCTTTGATCATATTACTACCCCGCCATGTTATCCAAGGTCGAACGTACAAGAGGAATGGTTTGTGGGAACGTTCAAAAGAGCGTTGAAGAAAGCAAGTCTTGAGAAAGTAAATTAGAAAGCATCTTCAAAATTTTCTGAGAGTTTATCTTGTAACATCTAACTCCAATACACAATCAGGCATATCGCCGTCGGAATTCACGTTAGCTAGACATGTAAATTCGGTTTTCGACAAGTGGAAAAACACGAACGGATAACAAAAACGACACCTAAAATTTCCAGGTAGGCGAGAGATTATGCATTAGAGCTTGTAATGATGGCAAAGAAACCTGGGAAGCCGGTATAATATCAGCAAGAATCGGAAAGTTGATTTACATGAGGAAAGTTAAAAGATTTTAAAAAATAAAAGGCACCATAATCAGCTGAAAAATGGTTCATCGATAAAAGACATGAAACATTGGAAAAACCGATAAAATGCAATATGCGATGTGCCAGCACCACAACAAGTCTTTGAACCTACAAGGACAAGGTTTAGAAAAAGAAAGTGTACCGAAGATCTGGAAGTGGATCTGAGAGAAAAAACACAACAGAGTCGAGTACGTTGGTAAATTCTACAGAAATAAGAGGGGGATACTAATACTAATGACAAATAAAATCACTATAAAAAAAGTATTAATCTCAAAAGCAGATAATGTTGTGGAGTAAACAGTACACCCCCGGTGATTAAATGAACTCGTCCATAATTATAACTAAAGTGCGACATGTCAGACGTAAGAAGAAAAAGCCGTTTCAGACTGAGTAATACAGACGTCACAGCAAGTTGCCGAAGCATTACATATAAGCGTTAAGAAGCAAGTTATAACAGAAAGTATAAAAATATACTTTCATAGTTAAATAACCAGTAATACGTTTTATAAGGAGGCACGCTGGAGTAAGGTTGAGTAATCTGAGAGCCGAGTTCGAATTCCAGTCGAAATCCATTAAATTAACCTACGTGCTAATATCCTTCAGAAATGTATGAATCCTCTTCTTCTCCCCCCAGCTATAGATAAATAGCAAGACAGACCGGGTTCTATAGCCTTAGATGACAACTGGTCTACCGCAGAAAAAATGGCAAACTGCAGCGGGAAAAAAAATGCCTCGTCAGTGATGATCGCCTGAGCATGTATCACGCAAGGCACATAACTGACTAAATACATTTTATAATAGAATTATTAACAACAAATTTCATGGCCAAATGAACAACAATAACGTTTATCTGTCACTGAATGAATAAAATTGCGTTCAAAATTTATTAGTTGAAAGCATTGAATTGGATTCAAGAAGGCATACAATTTGATTCAAGATATATTTAATTGAGAGCATATAATTACATTCAAGATATATTTAGTTGAAGTCATTTATTTGCGTTCAAAATAGACAAGGCATAGAAATGTATCCAAATATATTGTTAGGTATTGGCATTAAATAACCCATACTGCGAAACGAAATCAGCCAACCAGCATGAATGAGATTTCATGACATTAACTCATATATCCTATAATTTCTGATATCGAACTGTATTCCAAAATATAAAATCAACAAAATTACAAAATAAAACAGACATATAATCGTCTCTAGTAATTATGTCCCCAGAAACATATATATGCAAAATATCTGAGTATTATCTACCATGTATTCAATTGCGAAAACAGAATAGCATGTCATATTTTATTCCCAAGAATATTAAACGGCAGTGATTGAAAGATAAAGTGTTGATATTCCGTTAAACACACACATGAATCAATCTTAGCAGGAACTCCTGCTTTGTGGAATATATTCGCGGCAGGATGTTTTTTCCAATTACTACAATCTTCAACTCTTCGGGTCTAGGGTTAACCGTTATCTTACTGGCATGAACTCCATGAACTTCACTTTTTCAGTTTTCCTTCGCTCAACCAACGCCACACAGTAACCCTCTACCTTATAACAAACGCTTCTATACTGTTTTAATTGTAATTTTTACATTGATATTCACTCTGTATAAAGCCGGGGAGCCACTCGAGCTAAGTGGAGTAGAGAGTAAGACATACAGTTTATGCGAAGAAATGAGGGAGATAAAGTTAACCATTGAACGGGTTAAAATTGTAGTGATCAGGGAAGCATTCTCTTGGGAGTCGCTTCCACAACACCACACAGTAACTTATAAAAAAACACTGTCAGCAAGGTGTCTGTTATTTATTACAATTCTTTCTGATTCTTTAACGCAGTCCACAAGTTTCGAAGAAAGAACGACCTAAAGAATTCATTAACGTGAAACCATTTGTCATCTATTATTTTCTCCGTAACTCCGTCCTGGGTATGACGATAAACTAGATCCGCGTCCTGGGTAAGACGATAAACTACATCCAACAGCAAGGACTCTGATCAGGGGTTTTTAAGGGAATAATAACTGGTGTTCCCAGGTCTACCCTGACCCGGGGTGGTAGCACCTGTTAGGGTCCCATCTATGGGTAAATAGTTACCCCCCAAATTGGGTTCAAAACACTATGAAAATGTAAAAATTATTACCAGCAATAAATTTTTGCGGAAAAGTATTACTAGCATAGCATTATTAATAGCAATACAATTTTGAAAAAAAAAAATTACCCGCAATATATGTTTTGAAAAAAAAAACTGCCAGCAATAAAGATTTTGTCGGCATAAAATAACCGATGGAAATTGATATGCCGTAAAACAAAACAAACCAAACCTCCGTGACTAACCTCATAAAGTCTCTGTGAATATATCAGAAACATTTTTATATATCAATGTCTCCGATTGCCTAACAACAAAAATACATCTCCGAATCTACTATTCATAAAAACAAAGATGTTGTCTTCGAATTTTTAATTCCCTCAAAACAGAATCCACATCCCCACCCTGAAGAAAGTTCTTATTTTCAGAGCATTTTTTTTGTCTCATGTTATTTTTTGTTGTTTTTTATTTTTATTTTAAAAGTTCGTTTATTTCGTTTTAGGCTTTCTTATTTTCTGATCTTCAACACGTCATCTTTCTATTGTTTTTTTTATATCGTGTTTCTTCTTTTATTTTCTTTCTTATTTTATCATTCTCGGTGGTTTTTTCTTTCTCTTCCCTAAGCTAATTCTATTTCTATTTTACTTCCTCGTTAACTATTTTCATTCTATTTCCCCTTTTCCAATCCAAGCCCTTTACCTTTATATGTTTCTATTTTTGACTGTCTCACTTTTACTGTCTTCGTTTTAAATATACACTTCAATCATTTTCTTCCTTTTCCTGCCTCTTCACAATGCGGATTACTTCTGAGTGTGCTGGTCAAACTCTCTGCCTCCAAGCAGAGTGGATCTCCAGATGAGGCTTTGTCGAAGGACAGAGTCTTGTCTCGGAAGACAGCTACATTGGCAGGCTCGGGTAGCCGTTATATACGGGATCGGGTACCCGACAATAATCTCGGCCTTGTGCCACATCAGACCTCGTAAGGCGGTTAGTGAATATCTTCCCAATTTTATTTCTACTGTTATAGCTCATTCTCATTCTTCTTCTTCTTCTTCTTCTTCTTCTTCTTCTTCTTCTTCTTCTTCTTGTATTCCTTCACTCTTTCTTTCCTGCTTTGCTACCTTACTTCATTCCATCGTCCCTTTCTTCGTTCCTTTCCCTTTGTAACTCGTGAAGATCATCACACATTTTAAATTGGAATCTCTTTTTTCATATTTTCTTTCAATGTACATATTCCCATCTATACTCTTCTTTTTCTTTCCCTTTTCTTTATTTTTCATTCTTCTTTTCCTTTCTTTTCCTTTCTTTTTTTCTTAATTTTTCTTTCATTCTTTTTCTCTTTCTTTTTTTTATTTATTTTCGTTTCTTTCTTTCTTTCTTACTATTTTGCGTATTACGCATCTTCTGAATACGATTCCTTCTTTTCTGTTTTCTTTTTACTCCTATTTCGTTATGTGTCTCCCCCACCATCATTTACTCTTCGAACATTTTACCCTGTTTCAATCTATTTCTGCTATCTTTATCCTATTAGCAGTTATCTCCCCTTTGATTAAAGTTTATTATTTTTCTCTCCTCTTCCCTCCTTTTCCTCTTCCCTCCTTTTCCTCTTCCCTCCTTTTCCTCTTCCCTCCTTTTCTCTTCCATTTTTACACATTCTATAGTTTTTATAAACCTCCCGACTCTCATTTCTTTTCTTCTAAAAAATAGCTCTCCATCTGAATTTTTTAATAAAACCACTCAACAACAACAATAAAAAAATCAAACAAACAAACAAAGATATGCATTACTGCTAACAAGATTTCGATTTTCACAAAAAAATAAAACGGTTTACGTATGTTTCAAACTATATCAATTTTTCTAACGCCATACTTTTTTTTGAAACGGTAATTGCCGTCTAGGAATAATTCGGTAAAATTTGTCAGATTATTTTTAGCAAAAAACAAATTTAAATTATATTTCTGTTCCATATTCTATCTGTGATATCCATAATTATATGAAGAAGATAAGAAAATGGACGCGCTTCATCTACTAAGAATTCAAATCAGCAGAATTTGTCCTTGGGCCAAAATTATCGGTACCTAAGCAAGGCACTGAGACATACACGCTTACATCCACTTCTATGTGCAGTATATTTTCAATATGTTGGTGATCATGGTTCTTTAAATTTTCCTTTCCTTTGTCGGTATTAATAAATATTGACTTCTTATTAACTCTCCTAAACCGTGTTCTACCATCCGTTTTATCAAGCTCGTTAGCTTTGTTTTTTGCCTTAGAATTGAAAATAAAACTTTGTTGGACTGTAAGGCGTATCGTATCCTGTGGGTATTCCCACATTTAGAAAGAAAACAACCGGAAGAATGAACTTTGATTTCAAGGTTTCGTTTGTTTTGTTTTGCGACATATCAACCTCAAATTGTTATTTTATGCCGACAACATTTTTAGGATAGATTCGTATGAATAGAATATGTATTCTTTGGTTTAGATTGGTTTGGTTTATTTTGTTTATTTTGTTTTGCGACATATCAACCTCAAATGGTTATTTAATGCCGACAACATTTTCAGGATAGATTCGTATGAATAGAATATGTATTCTTTGGTTTAGATTTGTTTGGTTTATTTTGTTTTACGGCATATCAACCTCAATGAGTTATTTAATGCCGACAACATTTTTAGGATAGATTCGTATGAATAGAATATGTATTCTTTGGTTTAGATTGGTTTGGTTTATTTTGTTTTACGGCATTTCAACCTTAATGGGTTATTTAATGCCGACAACATTTTTAGGATAGATTCGTATGATTCAGAATATGTATTCTTTGGTTTAGATTGGTTTGGTTTATTTTGTTTTGCGACATATCAACCTCAAATGGTTATTTAATGCCGACAACATTTTTAGGATAGACTCGTATGAATAGAATATGTATTCTTTGGTTTAGATTTGTTTGGTTTATTTTGTTTTACGGCATATCAACCTCAATGAGTTATTTAATGCCGACAACATTTTTAGGATAGATTCGGATGAATAGAATATGTATTCTTTGGTTTAGATTGGTTTCGTTTATTTTGTTTTACGGCATTTCAACCTTAATGGGTTATTTAATGCCGACAACATTTTTAGGATAGATTCGTATGATTCAGAATATGTATTCTTTGGTTTAGATAGGTTTGGTTTATTTTGTTTTGCGACATATCAACCTCAAATGGTTATTTAATGCCGACAACATTTTTAGGATAGATTCGTATGAATAGAATATGTATTCTTTGGTTTAGATTGGTTTGGTTTATTTTGTTTTACGGCATATCAACCTCAATGAGTTATTTAATGCCGACAACATTTTTAGGATAGATTCGTATGAATAGAATATGTATTCTTTGGTTTAGATTGGTTTGGTTTATTTTGTTTTACGGCATTTCAACCTCAATGGGATATTTAATGCCGACAACATTTTTAGGATAGATTCGTATTATTTAGAATATGTATTCTTTGGTTTAGATTGGTTTGGTTTATTTTGTTTTACGGCATATCAACCTCAATGAGTTATTTAATGCCGACAACATTTTTAGGATAGATTCGTATGAATAGAATATGTATTCTTTGGTTTAGATTGGTTTGGTTTATTTTGTTTTACGGCATTTCAACCTCAATGGGATATTTAATGCCGACAACATTTTTAGGATAGATTCGTATTATTTAGAATATGTATTCTTTGGTTTAGATTGGTTTGGTTTATTTTGTTTTGCGACATATCAACCTCAAATGGTTATTTAATGCCGACAACATTTTTAGGATAGATTCGTATGAATAGAATATGTATTCTTTGGTTTAGATTTGTTTGGTTTATTTTGTTTTACGGCATATCAACCTCAATGAGTTATTTAATGCCGAAAACATTTTTAGGATAGATTGGTATGAATAGAATATGTATTCTTTGGTTTAGATTGGTTTGGTTCATTTTGTTTTACGGCATATCAACCTCAATGGGTTATTTAATGCCGACAACATTTTTAGGATAGATTCGTATGATTTAGAATATGTATTTTTTGGTTTAGATTGGTTTGGTTTTTTTTGTTTTACGGCATATCAACTTCAATAGGTTATTTAATGCCGACAACTTTTTTTCCTGGTAATATTTTTGATTTTGTCAAAAGATCTATTTCTGTTATTACTTTTTATGTATAGCTGGTAATATTATTTTTCCAAAAACCTATAGCTGGCAACATTATTTTTTCAAAAACGTACAGCTGGTAACATTAATTTATTCAAAAACGTAAAGCCGGCAACACTATTCTTTCAAAAACATATAACCGGCAACACTATTCTTTAAAAAAAAGTATAGCTGGTAACAATATTCTTTCAAAAACGTACAGCTGGAAACATTTTTTTTTTCAAAAACGTATTATCAGAAGCCTTGCTGTTGGACGTAGTTTATCGTCATACCCAGGACGCGGATGTATTTTATCGTCATACCCAGGACGCGGATGTAATCTGAGTGTTAACTATTTGCCCATAGTTCGGACAATAACAGGTGCTAATTGATTTCCAGGATCAGTGATTATTGTAAAACTTATTCAGCATATAATAAGGCCTCAAAAATCAACAACAACAAAAAAAAAACAATCTGAAATCAAGATGTCGAGGATCGAAATGTCGTATCGGCTGCAGCAGTAGTAAGTCAGTTAGACGACGGCCTGTGGTTTCGGTAGGCCCAATCCAGCTCCGGCTGTGAGCAGCGGCTCCAGCAGGCCTCCAGCACCAGCTAGCCAGCCTTTCTTGCCAGTATCAACGATATGCGATGAAAATGTCCTTTTCTTGACTACAAATTCAACGACTACAAAACTGTCCGTTTCAAGACATCGCTTTTCAATGACTACAATTAATGGCTTTTCAAGAAACAATTCTCAACGACTACAGGGCAACAATTCTCCACGGCTAGAAAATGTCCTTTCTGAACCACAATACACATCGGCAAAAAATCGTCTTTTTCAGGACAACAATTCTTAACTGCTACAAAAATCATCTTTTCAGGACAACAATTCCAATCGGCTGTTAAACTGTCCTTTTCAAGACAACAATTCGCAATGTCTACACAACTTTTCTTTCCCAGGACAATAAACCTCAACGGCTACAAAACTCTCCTTTCAGGACAACAATTGTCAACGCCTAAAACTCTCCTTTCAGGACAACAATTCTCAACGCCTAAAACTCTCCTTTTAAGGGCAACAATTCTCAACGCCTAAAACTCTCCTTTTCAGGGCAACAATTCTCAACGACTAAAACTCTCCTTTTCAGGGCAACAATTCTCAACGCCTAAAACTCTCCTTTCAGGACAACAATTCTCAACGCCTAAAACTCTCCTTTCAGGACAACAATTCTCAACGCCTAAAACTCTCCTTTTCAGGGCAACAATTACCAACGCCTAAAACTCTCCTTTCAGGACAACAATTCTCAACGCCTAAAACTCTCCTTTTCAGGGCAACAATTCTCAACGCCTAAAACTCTCCTTTTCAGGGCAACAATTCTCAACGCCTAAAACTCTCCTTTCAGGACAACAATTCTCAACGCCTAAAACTCTCCTTTCAGGACAAAAATTCTCAACGCCTAAAACTCTCCTTTTCAGGGCAACAATTACCAACGCCTAAAACTCTCCTTTCAGGGCAACAATTCTCAACGCCTAAAACTCTCCTTTTCAGGGCAACAATTCTCAACGCCTAAAACTCTCCTTTCAGGACAACAATTCTCAACGCCTAAAACTCTCCTTTTCAGGGCAACAATTCTCAACGCCTAAAACTCTCCTTTCAGGACAACAATTCTCAACGCCTAAAACTCTCCTTTTCAGGGCAACAATTCTCAACGCCTAAAACTCTCCTTTCAGGACAACAATTCTCATCGACGACAAAACTGTTCTTTGCATGACAACAATTCTCAACGCCTAAAACTCTCCTTTTCAGGGCAACAATTCTCAACGCCTAAAACTCTCCTTTCAGGACAACAATTCTCAACGCCTAAAACTCTCCTTTCAGGACAACAATTCTCAACGCCTAAAACTCTCCTTTTCAGGGCAACAATTACCAACGCCTAAAACTCTCCTTTCAGGGCAACAATTCTCAACGCCTAAAACTCTCCTTTTCAGGGCAACAATTCTCAACGCCTAAAACTCTCCTTTCAGGACAACAATTCTCAACGCCTAAAACTCTCCTTTCAGGAAAACAATTCTCAACGCCTAAAACTCTCCTTTCAGGACAACAATTCTCAACGCCTAAAACTCTCCTTTTCAGGGCAACAATTCTCAACGCCTAAAACTCTCCTTTCAGGACAACAATTCTCATCGACGACAAAACTGTTCTTTGCATGACAACAATTCTCAACTGCTACAAAACTCGCCTTTTCAGGACAACAAATCCAATCGGCTGCAAAAAAGTTCTTTTCAGGACAGCAATTTGCAACAGCGACAAAATTCTCATTTTCAGGACAGCAATCCTCAACGGCAACAAAACTCTCCTTTTCAGGACATCAATTTGCAACAGCTACAAAAACTCATTTTCAAGGCAAAACTTCTCATCGGCTACAGAATTGTCTTTTTCTAGACAACAATTCTTAAAAACTACACAACTCTCAGTTTTAGGACAACAATTCTCATCGGCTAAAAAACTGATCTTTTCGAGACAACAATTCTCAACGATCACAAAACTATCCTTTTGATACAGCAATTCTCAAAGGTTACAAACCCCCCCCCCCTTCTTAGGACAAAAAATCCGTATCTTTTATACTCAACTTTCGTCTATGATAACGTCAATACAAGAACAATAGACGAAAATATATAACGTTATATTAGCAATACTTCATTTCAAGATTGTAACACAAAATTATCAAAACCAGACAAAATCTAAAATACAAATTTTGTGTTGCAACGAAAACTCGTGGCCTTTTTTGTGATGTCAACGAATATTCGTTATCACTTTGGAAATGCTCCTAGTAGTAGAGACGTTGTAATCGCAGATATAGTAACTCCATTGAAAAATACTGGTGTCAGATGCCTTCGACTATCACTCGCACTAACAGTACTTATTCGATAATATTCGCTCGAAAAGTAATCCTTATAGTGATCCGATTAGAGGAATAATATAGTAATTAGAGTGGAGAATAGCGGTCCGTATAGTATTGAGGATAGACTAGAAATAGTGATCCGAATGGTAATAGAGGATAGAATAGAAATAGCGATCGTTAGTCGTCAGCTACATATATGGGTTTCTTCTATGGTCACGTAGTCTATTTTAATTCAATCGCCTGTATTTGCTCGCTGGCGATCTGTGCTCAAACTCAAGTGTCGACAACGATATTTATTCCTATATAACAACGAAGATACTAGTGTAAGAAAAAAGTTATCCGAAATTATGGCATATCATTTCGACTTGATGCATAATACGAACAAGGAGGTCATGTTTACTCTTTAAAAGCAGCAAGACAGCTCAATATTCGATCAAGTGACCAAAATATTACAAACGACGATTAAAATACAGTTTGACAAGCTTAAATATGTTATGGCGAAAGACAACACCCTTTTTGACTTACCCTCATATAAATATAACCGAGTTTTTGAAGTGCGGAAGATAATAGACGTAATTTAGATTATTTACTGTTGTCCTTATCTATGTTTTTATTTACACAAATTTTCAGCTATTGTGCCCTAAGATCCTTTCTTGATTCTCGTCGAACAGATTAACTATCAGGGAAATTTGAACTTAAGCCTTCTTCTTTCACTGGACAAGAACCTAATGGACTGAAGCGTTGTTCTTCCATTAGCTAAAGTATTAATTTCGAATAAAAAGAAAAAAAAACTACAACCGATTAACTCAACTGAAAAAGTAATACTAAATAAGAATAGAGCGAGGTATCACGAGTTACATGCAATGTACATTGAGAATATCCGTTTCTTTATAGGCAAACACTGATAGATAGATAGATAGATAGATAGATAGATAGATAGATAGATAGATAGATAGATAAATAGATAATGTTTAACACATTGCAAATCAAAATATTGCTAAAATTTTCAAAATAATGATAGATGAATATGGATGTATCCTGCGTTGAATATTTTTAGAGTTAATCAAAATATCTCTCGACATCTTATATGGCCGCGTGTTTATTTATTTATTTTGTCGGAAAATGAGAGAAGGTTTGGATCGGAAGAATAAATGTGATTGTCTGAACATTTTTTTTTCGTTTATTTAATTTTACATTGATTACTTTAATTATTCGTTTAATAGAAACTGTTCTTAAAATTGCGTACGATTTTCTCTTCCTAAGAAAATCTAAGCTTTTTTTTCTACTTCACCCCTGATGAGATAATTTGCTCTCACAAATAGCTAATGGTGTGATCAAACCAATAAGACACTTGAAATGTTTCAGAATAATGAGTGATGATTTCTTTATAAATATTTCTTCTTTTTTTTTCTTCCTTTAAAACTTAATTCTCCTGTTGGAACGCAAAGAGCTCTCAAATAATTAGACTCGGAGCCAAAGCGCTGTTTCATTTGATTATGTTTTTCAGTGTTAAGAAATTGGTCAACTAAATGTTTTTGATTACGCCGAGATCCAGAAATACTTGAATAATCAATTCGATCAAGAATTAAGAAAAAAAACGCAAAAAACATAAAATTAATATACGTAGAGATAGAAATGCTCACGAAATAAGAATTAACAAAACAGAATTAACAAAATCGTAATTCTATTTTTTCGATTAACCGGATTTGAAGATAGTGACTACAGATATTTAAGGGGTTCACCTAGGTCGGAAATTCATCAAATAGTTACGAACTGATGCCCCTAACCTCGGCAAAGATTTGGAAACATTCTTATTCCAATACACTCTCTTATTAATATTCTCAGGAAGTTCCAACCTGGTTGAATACCAAAACGTGTCTTTAGAAATAAACGCCTAGTCATTTTTTGGTTAAAATCGGGATGACTCCATTTCAATTTAAACGTATAATATTTTTGCCCGTTTCGAACCTACATAATAGAGGATGGAAAGTATAAAAAAGAATTAGATAGATAGATAGATAGATAGATAGATAGATAGATAGATAGATAGATAGATAAGAACAGAGATACATGTGAACATAGATAGATAGCCAGATATGAACAGATATACATATGAACAGAGATAGATAGATAGATAGATAGATAGATAGATAGATATCAACAGATATACATATGAACATAGATAGATAGAGAGAGAGAGAGATAGATAGATAGATAGATAGATATGAACAGAGATACATATGAACATAGACAGATAAATAGATAGATATAGACAGAGATAGATAGATATGAACATAGATAGATTCATAGATAAATATGAACAGATATACATATGAACATAGATAGATAGATAGATAGATAGATAGATAGATAGATAGATAGATAGATAGATAGATAGATATGAACAGAGATGCATATGGACATAGATAGATATATAGATAGATAGAGCGAAATGGAGAGAGATATGAACTGAGGCAGATAATAGATAGATATGGACAGAGATAGATGGATATGAACATAGATAGATAGATAGATAGATAGATAGATAGATAGATAGATATATAGATAGATAGATAGATATCAACAGATATACATATGAACAAAGATAGATAGATAGATATATATGAACAGAGATACATATGAACATAGATAGATATAAAGATAGATAGAGAGAAATAGAGAGAGATATGAACAGAGGCAGGTAAATAGATATATATGGACAGAGATAGATGTATATGAATATAGATAGATATGTAGATAGATCGATACTTTTTTTTAAAGCGTATCACCCCAAGCAAGGCTTGAGGCCACTATCACGCAAGGGGTTATAGAAGGGTTGGAGGAAGAGCAGATGGAAGTGGTAAAGCAGAGGATGTGGAGAAAGAGAAAGACAGTGGGTCGATCAAGGCAAGGGGGTTACAGAAGATTTTGAGCGAGAGCAGATAGGAATGAAAGATGAAAGGATGTGGAGAAGGGAAGTGGATAGATCAAGGCAACTGGAGATGTCGATTGACGCTACACTTAAACCGTTGGAGATTGTATTTGTCAGGGAAATAGTAATAGGGAAGGGAGTTCCATAGGCGAGATGTGCGAGACATGAAGCTATTGGAGTAGAAGAGACGTCTACATCTAACAGTTTCAACGGTGTAGGGGTGGGAAGGGGATGCCAGCCTCGTAGGACGTTTAAATTCACGAGGCCTAGGGACAAGCGAAAGCAGCTCATCGGAGCAATTACCGTGAAAGTACTTGTAAAAAAGGCAGAGAGAGGCAACATCGGGTCTGTGAGAGAGCGACTGCAGACGAGATGACAGATCAGGGCCAATCACATTGCATATCTGTCTCTGAATCTTATCAAGAACCCTGAGGCAAACAGCAGGGGCCCCAGACCATATATGGCAGCAATACTCCATGCAAGGTCGAATGGTCGATTTATAGACTTGGAGGATCGATTCCGGGCAGAAAAATTTCCTGGCTCGGCACAGGGAAGCAACTTTCCTTGTGGTGGATGATGCAACTGACTCGATGTATTTGTTCCATCTCAGATAAGCGCACAGCGTGAGACCGAGCAGCCGCAGAGAGGAGCTCTCGAGAAGTTGGTCTTCAGACATTCTAATGGGATGCAGGGATGGATACATAGGTAGATATGAACAGATATACATATGAACATAGATAGATAGATAGATAGATAGATAGATAGATAGATAGATAGATAGATAGATAGATATGAACAGATATACATATGATCATAGATATATAGATAGATAGAGAGAGATGGAGATATATATGAACAGAGGCAGATAATAGTTAGATAGATAGAGAGAGAGAGAAATAGAGAGACATATGAACAGTTAGATAGATATGGACAGAGATAGATAGATATGAACATAGATAGATAGATAGATAGATAGATAGATAGATAGATAGATAGATAGATAGATATGAACAGAGATACATATGATCATAGATAGATAACAATGCAATTTTGAAATATGACCGATTCAGTGAACTAATAAAGAAAAATATCTGCACTCCTGAAATTTCGGATTTCCAAGTTTTCGTTACTGTGATTGTTTTCGGCTATTTTTTTTTAGATGCATTTTTATTGCGATTACAATTTTTTATAACTTGGAAATAAACTTGGGAATAATCTAAATTAATTGAGAAATTTCGGATTTCCAAGTTTTCGTTACTGTGATTGTTTTCGGCTATTTTTTTTAGATGTATTTTTGTGCGATAACAATTTTTTATAACTTGGAAATAAACTTGGGAATAATCTAAATTAATTGAGAAATTTCGGATTTCCAAGTTTTCGTTACTGTGATTGTTTTCGACTATTTTTTTTAGATGCATTTTTTGTGCGATAATAATTTTTTATAACTTGGAAATAAACTTGGGAATAATCTAAATTAATTGAGAAATCCAGCGAAAGTCACACATGGAATGAAAATATATGTTTGTACTGAAAGTAAGGACCTACGTACATAAAATTGTCTTTAAATTAAATGGCGACAGACAAATTATCGTTGAACTTTCAAAAGGCAAGCTTAAATATTAATGCAATATTTCTTCTGTAGTTCATCTGTGGATTACTTTTGCATATCGCAATTACGCCTCCCTACATATTTTGATGAAGGCCCGATCACGAACCCTCCTCAGGAGGTAGCTTAAATGCCGCCCGATAAGCCGGCTTTTAAGTTAGTTTCTAATATGTTCGTATATACAAACCATCTCTGTCTTTTTCCAACACACCAGCTTATTCTATTTTAACATTTCATTAAACATTCTAATCTTACAATCAACCAAGTTATCATATTTTAGCATTTCTTTCAACCTCCTACTATTGATATTAAACTGCTTAGTATATATTAGTGTTTCGTTCAGCCACCCGCCATTACATACTATCTGCTTATTATATTTAAGCCATTCTTTCAATCACTTACTATGAAATGGTGTTTCATTAAAACGGATTGTATATAAGGGTGTTTCATTAAGACGGATCAGCAGTAAATAAATCAGTGTTAATAGTGAAAACTTATTTATTTCTCTATTGGATCATGTTATTTAAGTAATGGCAATTATGTGTGAAAAATAATATCGCTCAAATATCCGCCAAATCTGAAAAGAAAAAGAAAAAAAAATCAGTAGACGCTTAAACTTAATTCACATTTAAAATCGCTTCAAGTTATTGGAACAACTTTTATAATCACACGATTGCTATATTTTAACCACTATGTTTTTTTTTTATATTTGCATCGACAAGAGTATACCTTTTGATAATTAAGGGTGCAGACACTAATATTAGTTTTATTTCTCGAATTTTAACCTTCCGTTATTAAATTAGCTTGATCCTGCGGCAAGGAAATAAAATAGCGATGAGGGATCACATGGCTACACAATCGTTATGTATGTATATTATAACTAGGTTATCACAGAAATAGACATGTGTGATACATCCTGGTATTATTCGATTTTTTATTCTTAATTTTAAAGTTTCTCCCAAACCCCAACAATTACAAACTATGCGTGTATTTATGAGCATTTATTCGAATGCCTTACCTATGCTAATTACATGCTTATTTTTAACTTAATGTCGCAACCAAATTACTAATACGCCAAGTATCAGATTATGATATTTAACATTTAAAACGGCTTTCTATTTCTCTAAACCATACGTTTATTAATTTCTTTTCTTACACAAACTACTATACACATTACCCGGTATATTCGAAACACGTGATTAGAACGCAATGAAAGATTACGTCAGTAACTGTCCTGGATATTCTATATTGGACATCATGGCATTTTGTTCGGAGTTGATAAGTCAATCTTCTTGCAAGAAATTTTATTGTAGTGCGATTTATTTTTTTTATTATCGACAGAGACAAATTTTCCCAAGGGAAAAGAGAACTGCTATCCAACATTAATAGTTTGCAAAATGCTTCATTGGCTGGCGATGTTCTTGCTAACAACGAAGTTGTGTTCTCAATATTTTTTTGGCTTTTTGTAAGCTCTGCAATAAACTATGCAGTATTTTTTTAATAGATTACTAGAGTTTTATTTAGAATGGAACTGCTTACAGTAAAATAAGATATTTTAATCTTTATTGTAGTTTAAATTAATTTTATTATGCAAGTCACTCCAATACGTTTTCGATAAAAATACTATTATTTTTTACATCGACGATGGGATTGTGCAAGAAATTATTACTTATAGTATATTTAATACTGAATAATTCCTATAAAGATTATTATATAGAATGAGTTTAAATTATCAAAGTTGATAATGTTTTTTTTATGTTTAATATCTTGCATCGACAAGAGTATACCCTTTGATAATTAAGGGCACATACACTATTATTAGTTTTATTCCTCTAATTTTAATCTTTCGTTGATAAATTAGATTGATCCTACAGCAAGGGAATACAATAACGATGAGGGATCCCATGGCTACACCATCGTTATGTATGTATATTTCAACTAGATTATCACAGAAATAGACATGTGGGACACATCCAAGTATTATTAGAATTCGACCATGCATTAAATATTTTTGTCACATCTCATTTGGTAAATCACTCATGTATTTAAAGATTATTGATAAAATCCCAAGAAGAATTTGTAATATTATTGGTTCTGGTCTGGCATCTCTTATTTTTCCACCGTCTTCACGTAACTTCCCTGTGCCTTTTCTGTAAATATTTTCATGGTAATTGTTCTGATAAACTTTCCTTGATGGTACCTAGATATTAGGTTTACAAAATTAAGAAAATATTTATTAAGATCTATGACCGAAAAGAAATTGCGGTGACCCATTATCGTTTAAAAAAGAAGGTGAATTTTGAAGCAGGAACGATTAATAATTGTCGTCATTGGGACGAAAGTACACAAAAAGTAACACAAAAAACACAGTAACATCACAATACATAGCCGATATCCCATGTTAGCCAAACAGACACGCGGTGATGCATTTTATTAGATTGATTTATGATATCCATTTGTATCCATTTTGTTCTTGAAAAAAATAAAGTGCAATAAAACTTTCTTCAGTTATATATTCGCCACTATTTTAAATTTCTTATTGCTACGTAGCAGACAGTTCTCTGATCTCGTGAGAGTCAAGGCTTTTAATCTCGTTTACATTAGAAAAGGCTTTCTTCCTCTAGCTTTTTGTAGTTATAATTTTATACTCTATTACCTTGCTGTCTTGGGGGTGCAGTGGAGGAGAACAATTGTTTCCCCTTTGACAATCGCATGGCCCTTATACACCAAACTTTTATGGACGTAATGCTGGGGCTGGACATATACGTGGGCAAGTAAAAAAATTATCCGCACTTGCGCCGTATCACGTCTTTACGATTGTCACACCCACTCCGCTTATGTTTACCTCTAGTTGGTAGTACTATAGTGACGTGATCAAAGTTTAATCTTGATGGCACCAGTTTTTCTGCCGCTGATACGGTGTAAACATGGCCGCTCCGCTAGCCGTCTGCACCAAGGCGGAACAAAGAGCAAGGTTTTCATTTCTCTAATCGGGAGGTGTGTAAGCGGGCTGAAATTCGTCCGAGGATTTGAGCACAATACATCGACAGTGCCGGATATAAGTGTGTACGAGAAGTTTTAAATTGTCCCGACACAGGTGACACACAAATATGGAGCCGAATGCCTGTCAACGTCCGCCAAAGACGATAACGGATAGAATGGCGAACTGGCGAGTGATGGCAAGCAAGAGGTATGGTAATGGCGAACTGGGCAGTTATCATCGACGCGGTAGCATATTCTCTGAAGATTCTATTGTTCACTCTTAGTGCACACTGCTAGCGGAGCAGCCATGTTTGCACCGTAACTGCGCGTCTGGAACTCCGCTCTCCGATTACCAATTACCAGCTATAAACCATTACACCACCCGCACATCCAAGCGTACACCACCTGGTATTTCCCAGTGACAAGCTATCTAAATACTGATCAAACTCGACGTTGCATAACTTCGGTGATCGTACGAAAAACGGTAGCTCAACGTGACGTAGCCTTAAGCCGTTTTGTGTTGACTATTCTCCCTTGTAACGGAGTTTAATCTAACCACTTATTAGATGTTTAAGAAACGATAAGCTAGCATGTAGATTCTTCAAAATAATTGGTTCCCAATGACGAAAATTAATTATGAATCTACCCAATACTTATTCGTAATCAGTGTATCTGTTTTTAACATTCATACAATCTGAATTCGTTTTATGTGTTTCAGACTTCATTGTCGCTTCCCTTGATCCTATTGACGATTAAGATTCCCATCTGATAATGCCATAATTAACACCATACGTATCTTTTCTGGAAGTTAAATATTGAATTTAGTTATCTATGAAATCCGAAGAGACACAAAGCGATAAAATCGGTAATGTAGGAATTCGGTAAATGAGTTAATTTGAAATCATGAAATAGGGGACGACAGGCATATACATCTTATCACTTGAATTCCTTCTTTAGGAATATCGAATCAAGAGATTGTAGATATCTCTTTGTTCTTTGCCTGTAAGCGAATTGTTTCCAAGACAATGGATCGACTGTATCGGGTGAATTTAATGACTGTAAATGCTGTGTTCATTCGCAGAATAGACATATGCGAAAATTGTCTACAGATTTTCTTATTTAAGAAACAAGAACGTTTCTTTACGGTTTAAACTGCAAAATGTAGTTCTGAAATGGTAAAAGTCCTAATGTATATCATATACTGCGATTTTCATAAATACGTTTATTTCTGTTTGGCCTCTTTTGACTGCCACCAGAGCAGCTGATCCTAAACTTCAGGAGAGCAGTTCTATACGCCTTCTTGGCCTTGCGTTTTCTACTGATATAATGAAGAGCGACGATATCGAGTAAGTTGCTACATATAGTGTAAGAAAAGCTAGTTCACTGTGTCGTGCAAGAAAAATGTTTCTCCTCAAAATATATCTATAAATGTTCCTGTATTGAATACTATTGCCAGATATGGTTTGGTACTCCTGCTGTACCTCTTGAAATTCTTGACATAATCTAAAGAAGAATCTGCAAAGTTATAGATCCTGACCAAGCATCTCGATAACGTGGCATCCCTCGGGCTTTTCTAGCAATATTTTCATGGCTTGTGTTCTGATGATTTGTTTTTTTGATTTTTTCCTGATTTTTATAGTGGAATAAAGTGTCGCTGCCGACACGTGAGTTTGAACATATATCACAAGTGAATAAACACAGGCGATCCCATTATTGAATTAAGTAAACCACGTGACCATCGAAGAAACGCATGAGTAGGAATTTGCGTGACGTCTAATTGATCGCGATATCTATTCTATCCTCTATTACTATTGGGATCACCATTTCTAGTTTATCATCTAATCTTCACTTCAAGTCTGTATTCTTACGTTTAATGCACTTATGTTTCTATCTCAATTACTGGCGTTGTTTATTTATTTGTGCAGGATTCCATTCCCGGAATCGACAACAATTATATCGACGAGGCATCCACAGCACCGGTTGCAATCATAATAATGAAGCCGAGTTTACTCAGAGTGTGCTAGATATCTCTTATACTTGGACACGTTAGTCGAAAGGTTAGTACTTTCGCTTTCGGAACAATGAGACATGGGTTCCTTTCTCGTCATGGTCGATTTGTCAGAAAGGAGACTTTTGGTGTTATCGGCTTTGGGGAAGCGATCCCAGCGTGCAGCATCGTTGAAAAAATGCTTGAAAATCATACCAAGGTGTCACCCAAGCCTTGTGAGTGAAATTTCTGGGGGCTGTCGATTCTTGTGCTCGTCATAGTGACATGCTCAACGTGCCTAACTTGTTCCGACTGTTGGCCACGCCGGACAATGCTCTCTCTCTAACAGAAACACTGAAGTTGCTGTATAAAGCGCAGGTAGGATCTGTTTGTGTCTGCAATGGGGATTGGCTAGCAGCCCTCGTAGGTAAACTCGAACAGAAGCAGCCAGCCAGCCATCCCTTAACTCTATAAAACGGATCATCTGTCCTTTTACAGCTCTTATTTTAATCTTGTTGCATGTCTAGCCACTCTCGTCATCAGAAAAGGCAGGTGGGGAATCCGGTTTATTCTCCGACGACGTGACAGTTCAGGAAATAATTTTTCGTTTTTAAGATTTCCTCTTGATAATACCATAATTAACATCACACGCATGTTTAATGAAAGCTAAATATTGAATTTATTTACCTATGAAGTTCGACCAGCGTTGAACTCTGTAATGCAGAAATTTGGTAAATGAATTAATTCGCAATCATGAAATGGAGATGAAAAGCACAGCCGTTGCGTATGAGATAAATTCTTTCTTTTAGCATATCGAATCCCGAGATTATAAACTTTCGCAGAATGACCAGGTAAGATTCAGATATAAGAATGAAGAATAAAGAATAAGATTGCGCTACAGGTACATTTTCAATATATTTGTTATCCTTGTCTATAATCTTAAATTGTATATTTTCAAGTGAGAAATGCTTGATACTACCAATAATCTTTCTCTCTCTAGCACCACTTGGAATATTTCTTCACGGACCACTGAATAATGATCTGAAACGTTTATTTGAATCCATTGTCAATCCACAAAGAATCCCAAGTTGTTTTCAAAAAATTAAAATCATAATTACTCATACTAAAGGAACTGGACAAGAATGGTTTACATTAGTATAACGAATGTCCATCGTTTGCAAATGGAATAAAGTGTTATAGAAATACATTTGTCAAATAGATATAAGATGCGGTATTAATTGATAAAACAGGAACCTTATTAAACAATAGTTTACAGCCTGTAATGATCACCCCTTGATTATGATTATCCCTTGTCAAGGTTAGGAATGAGTGAAACAGCTTTTTTTAATTTCTTATTCATCTTCTCCTTTATGTTCTGTGTCTCATCAGGATGTAGGTGATCATAGCTTTCCACAATTTCCTCTCCTTTGTCGTTCTTTATTGTTATTTGATCTTACCTGTAATGACAATGAACTCTTCCTGACACTATAAAGACTGCGCCTCCCAAGAGAGACGTATATGAACGGAAGTGGAACGAGTCAAGACGGAACGAGTCGAGTCAATAGTAGTTCACTCTAAACCAGACTGACAGTCATACTATCACCTTCAACTTCTTGTAGTATTATTATTCTGTTTAATATATCTTTGTTATTCCTAGTCTTGTGTTCGTGTTGTTCTTCCTTGGTCCTAACCTTGGACCCTAACAGTGGTGCGAGGATATTGGACCATAGCATTTATGTATGTTGTATTTTCGTTATTTCTGCTAAACCCTGTTCTGCCATACATTAACTTAAGTATGTTATGCGTTGTTTACCTCTGTCACTCTGGCCTTCAATCTGAGTATCAGATTTCTTAAGCTATCCTTCATCATTATATGCCCTATAAATGTCAGCTGTTTCTTCTTGATGTTATGTATAAGTTTCCTTTTTGCTTACATTTTCTCTAAATCCTCATCGTTGATCACATGTTCGGTCCATGGTATCCATAGCAACCTTCGGTAGCATCCAATAATTCCAGCTGCCTCAAGCCTCATCCTCATCTTTGAGGAGTTTGCCATGCATTCACTATCTATCTTATCGAAGGACAGGTATCAGGTATCTGTGGTCGTTTTTTTTTGTATCTAAAAAAGTTGTTTTTATCTCTTAATAATCTAGTAACGATAATGTGTGAAAAATATATTTTACAAATAGATGCATAATAAAGGTGATTATATAATACTGAATTGTGTGTCCTAGCTGTAAGGGTTTTAACTCGTTTCAACTACGAAATGTAGCGCGTCTGAACTTATTCCGTGAAAAAATTAATGACACATTAGCGACCGGTCCAGGAATTTGTGACTGTAAAATATGGCCGGTTGTTTTGAAAAAATAATTAACCACCTTCAAGTTTTTTTTTTATCATTTCACCTCAAGCAAGGCGATAAAGCCTCTAAGATGCAATGGTTTGCTGTCTGAGATAAACTGCGAAGACATTAATGAGGGAAAAGGGCAATAAGAGAAGAAGGCTCTGGAAGACAGATGATGACCATTTTATTTTCAAAATCGTACTTGAGAGGAAAGTAAAAAGGTAGTTCTACAGGCGAGGGGAGAGAGAAAAGAAAGATAGAGTTGTATGTACCTATTTCAACAGTAAAACGATGAGACATATTTGATAGTCTAATACAACACTTTAATCCATACTGTTGGTTACCAAAGGTGATAGCTCATTAGAATAGTTGCCATGAAGTATAGAGTGAGAAGCCGCCTTACAGCGGAGGAATAGTGACTGAAGTTGAGATGCTAGGCCAGGAGGTATAATACTGAACAACTTGATTTTTCAAAAGTCTGGCGTTAAAAATTAGTGACCTTTGTCAAGACAGCGGAGTAGGGACTGTGTAGTACCAGTGCATATATGTAACAATACCTCACTAGGATTTATCGTTTGATTTGACTCCTATAAAGATTAAGTAACTGAAGAGCAATCATATCCTTCTAGATCGCTATTTAGGGAGCCTGCTTAATTTCCACAAACATCAGGAATGGATCGTCGATATGTATTCCTCTTGAGATCTTGGTTGAACTTAAGTCTCAATTGTCATACAAATCCATGAGTCACATTGAGAATGCAACTAAATATTTGGAAAGGACCTAATAGCGAAAGTTACTATTAGTGTCAGAAAAAAGAAAAATTTCCAAAGTTCATTGTGTTCAGCTTTTAGCATTAAGCCACCTAAAGTATATTGTATATTATATTTAAGTATCGTGTGATTATTGAAAAATAACCCGCGTTATCGTGATTAAAAAGGAAAAAAATCTCGGCTTAAGCATAGGTAAACGGTAACTAAAAGATCGCATCCAGTTTTTGATTTATTACAAAGAAAAGGTATAAAATAAATTTGACGTACCGTTAAACAACAAAGTCAGTCCTATCGGCAGACAGAAACTTTTGTCAACGAGCCTCCAGCTGCGCTATGCCCTGTTGGTAAAAATCAGGTGTCTTCAAGGCAAAAACGATCTAAGATATGAAACATGTCTGACTAAAGACGCAGTTCATTGTACGTTGTGGCAATAACCACAAAGACGTGGAATGTCGTCCGGGCATATTGCAGAAATTATATGTATTCGTGTCTGCATTTTCATTTTCTTCATCGTTTCGATTTTGATTTCGAGATGCAGTATTATTCTTTTTGTTGTTGTTTTATTGCCTAATGTCACTCTTTATATGATACATTTTTCTTTCTTTCTTTCTTTCTTTCTTACTTTTTATCTTTTTTCTTTCCTTCATTTCTTTCTTTCTTTGTGTTATTATATTTTTCTTTCTTTAATTGTTTATTTTCTTTCTTTCTTTTTTCCTTCTTTTCTTCTTTCTTTCTTTCTTCCTTTCTGTTCTTATATTTTCTATTTTCTTTCTTTCTTTTTATCTTTTTTCTTTCCTTCATTTCTTTCTTTGTTTGTGTTATTATATTTTTCTTTCTTTAATTGCTTATTTTCTTTCTTTCTTTTTTCCTTCTTTTCTTCTTTATTTCTTTCTTCCTTTCTGTTCCTATATTTTCTATTTTCATTCTTTTCTTTCTTTCTTTCTTTCTTTCTTTCTTTCTTTCTGTTCTTATCTTTTCTTTCTTTTCGTTTTCTGTTACTATATTCTTTCTTTATTTCTTTCCTTTCTTTTTCTTTCATTTTATCTGTTCTCATATCTTTCATATTCTTTCTGTCTGTCTTAACTTTCTTCCTTCCTTCCTTCCATCCTTCCTTCCTTTCTTTCTTTCTTTCTTTTGTTATATCCTTTCGTAAAAGAAGGATTGTGGTCTTTTTTTTCTCCCATTTCTAGTCCTCACGATTTATTATTTTTGCCTTTCTGTTTGATTTAATTTACTTTCTTCTTTCTTTCTTCTTTCTCTTTCTTTCTTTCTTTCTTTCTTTCTTTCTTATGATTGACCTTTTCTTAAAAGAATCATTTGTTTTTCCTTTTTGTACTTTTTTCGCCTTATTTTTTCTTTCTCTCCTCCTTTCTTTCATTCATACGTTTACTCCTTTACTTTAAAGAAAATTGTCGTTTATTCTGCTAAAAAAATATTTTATTAATTTTCCTTACTTTCTACTTTTTGTCTGTCTGCCTGTCTTTTTTCTGTCAGTTTACTTTCTTTCTTTGAAAGAAATGTTTGTTCTTGTTTGATCTTCGGCTAAATTTATTCCGTGTCTATTTTTATCTCTTACAACTTATCTCATTTTGTTTTTCTTTCTTTCTTTCTTTTTTTTCTTTCTTTCTTTCTTTTTCTTTCTTTCTTTCTTTCTTTTTCTTTCTTTCTTTCTTTTTCTTTCTTTCTTTCTTTCTTTCTCTCGATCTTCTATCTTTCTCTTTTTCTGTTTCACTAGTTACTTTTTTTGTTTGCATTGTTTGTTTCCATTTTCTCTCTTTCTTACTTTCTTTCTTTCTTTCTTTGTGTCTGTCTGTCTGTCTGTCTGTCTATCTGTTTTCTTTAATTATTTGATAGAAAAATTTGTTCTTACTTCATCTTTGATTAATTTATATCATCTTCCATTTTTAATTTCTTTCTTTCTATCTGTCTTTCTGTCTGTCTGTCTGTCTGTCTGTGTTATCTGGCGGCCTTTCTGTCTATTTTCTGATTTTCTTTCTTTGGGAGAATATTTGTTCATGTTTGAACTTTGATTTATTTTATTCTTTCATCTGATATTTTAAGACTATATACTCTTTCATTTTTTTCTCATTCAATATTTTCTTTCTGTCCATTATTTAAATTAACATTTCTTGATCGTCGACTAATTTTATTCTTCGTTCATGTTATTTATATATCTCTTTACATTATTTCTTATTTTTCCTTCTTTCTTATTTGCCTACTGATATACTAACATTCGTATTGATATGACTACCTACACATCGATTCTTTTAAATATTGTACTTCCCATTCGCACTCATAATGTTTTACCCTTAACTGGAGAGAATGTTTCATTTCTCTTTATTTTAGTATATTTTTTCACACGAATACTTGCAGCGTAACTGAATTTAAGAAAATAAAAATAAAAGTAGTAAAAAAGATAACAATGTGAGAAAAAGATTAAAAAAACAAAGGTGCATCGTCATCTTTGCAGTCGAATCACGTTGTCATCCATTTGCAAGCCAATATTCACCGCCAGGTGGAGCCAGCGCGTGCAGAGAACTATTGACGCACCCAACATGTCGAGCACGGAATTCTTAATTCAAATAAACTCTCCTAAATTGATTCAAACTCGGATAGCAGACTCCATGCCAGATTTTATTCAAAACGAATGCCGGACAATAACGAATAAATTTATACCTACATTTGTGTAGACTGGAGCGCAGAAACACACACAAACAAAGAGATACATTATATTGTCTAAAGCCCAACACATTTAAGAAAACTTTTTGGAATAAGTGAATTAAACGCACTCACCACCCCATATATATATATATATATATATATATATATATATATATATATATATATATATATATATATATATATATATATATATATATATTTGTGTGTGTACCCTATATTTATGTCTGCACATTGTTATAACACTAAAAGGCATGCACACACACCTTCACATACTTATGGATATGCATATGTGTGTGTGTGTATTTGTGTTTATGCGTATATATTTATGCATAAGCAATATTATTTCCCTAACGTCTTTCCCTATAACTCAATATATATATCATATATATATATATATATATATATATATATATATATATATATATATATACGTATATATATTGACGTATAGGAAAAGATTGTAGGAAAATAACAGTGTTTATATATATATATATATATATATATATATATATGAGTATATATGTCAGTCATATATATATAAAAATATATATGCATATATGAGTACATATATGAGTCATGTATATATATATTTATATATATATATTTAAATATATATATATATGCGTATATATATATATATGAGACATACATATTTATAAATATATATGTATATGAGTATATATATATATATATATATATATATATATATATGAGACATACATATTTATAAATATATAAGTATATTACTATATATATATGAGTCATATATATATACATATATATATATATATATATATATATATATATATATATATATATATATATATATATATATATGAAGTAGCAGCATTGCCCGGCGTTGCCCGTGTTTGATTAAAAAATCATACGTCTCATACAGCGATCGCTATCACTTGTCTTAAAATATTTTTGCCCTTCCTTGCCTTTAAAGGAGTGCCCTTTGCCGTTCTGATGTTGCTACATGCCTTACTTCTAGACACTGCGGAGTTTTTCTAAGCTCTATACTAAACATTAAATCTTTTACGAAAAATGTATTAAACAAAATGAACACAAAACGATCAGCTTTACAAAAAAGGACTCATAACTGGAAAAAAACGAATGAAAAGAGATTGTTAACAACAAATACTTTTTCACACCCAACCTAGTTCTGCGGAATCAGAATCAACATTGAGTTTAAGCAAGCAAATGAGCTAATTGGAGCAAAGTGCCATGCAGATTTAAATTTGTCCCACTTGTGACGAATGTAACTATCGATTTTTTTCCATGATAGCATCCAAGTTACTATTCGTGTCAGTAGAATGGCCAGTAGAATCTTCCTGTCTATTCGTGGCAGCCAGCTATGGGCTTTCGCGCTGGCCAGTAGAAAATGGCCACAAACTACATGAAAACTGCCGTAGAAGGATGAAAAAAAGATTATTTCCACTATCGATGGGAGTTGGGAAATGCAACGTCGGTCTTGGCCTAACTTGGAGCATGTGCATGTAATTTTGGTCCAAATCCGTCGAAAATTGCGTCCGTGCATTCGTTACACACACGAACCTCCCCCACACACACATACATCCTGCCTTATATAGATAGAGATATATGAGAATATATATATTTGAGCCATTCCTATATATAAATATATATATATATATCTATGAGTATGTACATATATATATATATATATATATATATATATATATATATATATACATATCGAAATTTGTTCGACTAATGTCAGCTCAAACCACGGCTTCTCCAGTCAAGACGGAAGCAAGTTCGAATCATTCCTGAGTGCACGTATAATTCTCTCATAACATTCCTCGAATATTCCGGCCCGCTAAATCAAATAAATATGCTATCTAATAAATAAACCGAACGTTTAGTCAAATACGATTATCCATTCAAAATAAAGATTTTAACGGATTAATGACTAGAAAACATGACCATTTTAGAAATCCCTCTCACTCTCACAATATATATATATATATATATATATATGATATCATGTCATATCATATAACGATATATACAGTTGTCTAATTCTGTATATCTACGGACATTATTTGGAAAAATAGTATGATATATTGGGAAAAGTTCTTCTGGTGTGGTTCATCTGATTTCATCGGACTCACCTCTTTTTTTGGAGGTGACACGTCTACATATGCGCACTAAACAGGAGAGTCTGGTAGTTTCAAAATATTTGTAAGAATTTTTTTTTTGAATACTTTTTCCATCTTGCCAAAGTCAACATTGTAATTGTTCGTTTTTCTTATTCTCTTCATTAACTTTGTCCTGATTATCCCACATTGTGATAACATAAAATCTACCAAGAAAAAAATCATTCTTTCAAAAATATTCTTTTAAAAAATATGAAAGTACCAACGGCTATCGTTCCGTGCACATGTAGAAACGTGGCAACATCAACAAAGCCCTGTCCGATGAAATCCTAACGGCCGAATACCACTCGAAACAAAATCTCTATATATTTTTTTTCTCCATTTTGTCATAATATATATATTCATAGTTTTTATATATATATATATATATATATATATATATATATATATACACACATATACATATATATATATATATATATATATATATATATATATATATATATATATATATTATTAGACGTTATTTATATAGACACAAATATTTAAATAAATGATCTGTTTATAATAAAGATTATTATTACCGGCATTTACAAGCCTGAACGTCCGAGAAATAAAACAATAAAATATATTAGAATAATTGTCGGACATTGTCCATTTCGTAGTGCCTGATGTCGTTAAGACACGCTTTGAACAGATATAAACGTTCAAGGGAAATCATGGAAAGGTTGTAGTTTAAAAGCAGTAAAATCGACCTTGCTAATATGACGCTCCTTCGTAACTAAACGGGTATAGCACATCAGGCAATATGACAATTCCGTGTAGAATACAGGTTCGAATCCTCTCGAATGGTGTATATTTCAGGTCAGTGTATGTTGTTAATACTATTCATTATAAACAGAGCATTTGTTTAAATATTTGTGTCTGTATAAATACCGTGTAACAATAAAATGTATTAAAATAATTGTCAGACTATATATATATATATATATATATATATATATATATATATATATATATATATATATATATGTAAGGAAGTCTGGGTTTGTAAATAGTGACTATTAAAGCTGATATAGCAAGATACTTCGGTAAAGTGAATTGAGTCCTGTCGGTCACTGTGTCTTTATCTAAAAATATATACGCTAACGGCTTAGCGGTAGAATCTCCGACTGACGCCAATTCCGTCGGGTTTCGATCCTAGCTAGAGGCAACCGGACGTCTAGCCACACTGAAGAGCTGTGATACAGCGAAACAGTCTGTCTGTGGATGACAATAATATAGGCACCTGAAAAATTAATTTGCGTTGAGCTCTCTGGGGAAGGAAATGTGGGTTTGTAAACAGTGTCTATTAGGGCTGATATAGTAAGACTCTTCGGCAAAAGCGAATTGAGTTATGTCGGTCACTGTATGTTTATCTAAAATGAATACGCTAAAATTAACCTTCATCCCTGCCGTGCACCGATGACGTAGAATTCCCGAGTGACGCCAATTCAGTCAGGTTTCGATCCTATCTAGAGGCAACCGGACATCTAGCCACACTTAAGAGCTGTGATACAGCGAAACAGCCTGTGGATGACAATAATTATATATATATATATATATATATATATATATATATATATATATATATATATATATATATATATATATATATATTAAGACTATATATATATTAAGACTATATATATATTAAGACTATATATATATATTATATATATATATATTAAGTCTTTTTATAGATACAACTATTTAACTAAATGTTCTGTATATAATAGACAGTATTAGCATCATTTACCGGCCTGAAAGTCCGAGAAATTTTCATAGAAAATATTCGTCCTCCGACAGGAATCGAACCTGTCTCCTATACGGAACTGTCATATAGCCTGGCGTGCTTTACTGATTTATCCAGAGAGGAGCATTTCGGGTAGCAAGGTCGATTTTACTGTTTTTAAACTGCAATTCTTCACGAATTTCTCCAGTACATTCATATCTGCTCGACGCGTATCCAAATGTAAACAAATGCCGTCACACATTATTAAATGGACAAAGTCCGATAATTATTTTAAGAAATTTTTATATTTATACATTCATTCTTTGTACAAAGAACCACTAGCAGTAGAGGGTTAAAGAGCATGAAGCAAAAGTTATGTTGGGATGATTGCGGTTAACCGTAGCCATAAACGCGGTATGATTGTCGTAATCGGGAAACATCTTTTGAGAGATGGTTTCACAAAGTCGTTGTTCGTGGAAAGAAGCGGCTACATTGAACTTATGTCTCGCCAATGGTTTACGAAGTGAATGACGGTGGTATTTGGTAATGATAGAAGTATTCGTGAAGACACATGGGACGCTGGTTTGCCCGCTAGATAACTGAGAATAAATCATAATATAAAAAAAGATGTAATAAATACAAAAAAAAGATCAGATTTTTTGTCGCAATAACGTTCATCCTACACAAGCTCCAAGAGCCACTTGAAATAGAGTGTCCTGAGTAAGAAGCACTATTTATGGCGCTATCTTGTGTGATATGACACTCGTTATCTAAAATTATTAAGGTTTTCTTTCATTTCTTTCATTCTTTTAGTGTATTTCTTGAAAATACGGCCATGATCGCCTTTGACTTGGTTCAACAGTTGAATTGTTAATTTTAGATATAGCGTTCAAAGAGTGTTGAAATTCATAGGTTGCTTCAACGGTGGGTGGCGTCACGAGACTAACTTGTCCG
>OZ038502.1:15405219-15420219 GCA_964036315.1 Acanthosepion esculentum
CTCAGAAGCGACAGACTATTCAATTCTATACACAATCGTCAGGCTCCTCTGAGTTTTAACGTCACTGTTCATGTTTGTATATATATATATATATATATACACATATATATATATATATGTGTGTGTGCGCGCGTGTATTTTTGTTTCTGTGTGTGTACTTACGCATACATACATACAACACCCAAACACACACGTATATATATATATATATATATATATATATATATATATATAAATTACAGGTAATAAATCCGTTGGTATATAATCGGAGTGGATCCTAATAATATAAAACTTAAATTTATTGTAACAGAGTATATAAATTTGGGTATTTAAATTCTCTCTCTCTCTCACACACACACACACACACACATACACACACACACACACACACACACATATATATATATATATATTAATTTATGGTTAAATGGCAAAGTATATGTTTTTTTATATGTCTGCACTACCCAATCATTATTTTTTTCTAATTTAGCAGTTTCCGTTTAATGCGTTTAGTGGTGTCTTAAATATTAGATTACTAACTGTGCAAGTTTAAATCTATAAGACCATTTTTTTATTTGTTTTTCTTTCTGAATTTAATTATTTTAACTCTTTGTCTAAGTCTACATGACAGTTTTTGGTGTTGAATTTGTATGGGTCTGCATTTTTTTTAATAATTTCCCATTTGATTCCGGCCGGGGATATTGTTTTCTGTCTTGGTCTTTTGTGTTATACTGTTGCGGATATTTCTCTGGCAAAATACATCTTATATTTCCAATAATTTTCTTCTTGTTTTTTTCTTCTGTATTACATATATAAACTCTTCCCGGTGTTTTCCCAATTTTAGTTACGATAGCTTTGCGCATTATGTCACTGGTTAAACATTTGTCATTAAGTGGGCATTTTTTATTGTTTCTACCATTTTAGTTGATTATGTTGTTAACAAAAATATCAATTCAACAGCAATCAAAGGGAAAGTTAAAATTACTCGATGTTTTGCTCGTCAATGTCCTGGCAAAATATTGCATACGTTATATAACCACTTATAATTTCATTTTATTTTGTACATGGAAAACTAAAAACCCGTAGCTATATTACAATATCTGAAAATTTAAATATTCTATTTTTAGTACTTAACACTATATATTCATTTGAAAGCACGTTTTCATGATTTTATGTTAATCAACAACAATTAATAAATTACAGACAATACATAATGATTTAAAAAAAGCTAGCAAACAACGCTATAAAGTAGATACATAACTGTATTCGTATCTACAATGTTTTGTATTCAATATCCCTTAGAATAATTTGAAATATAACTCTTACCGCCAACCCAGTTGTCGTTAGAATAATACAATAGACCTACCCATAAGGAATTATTGACCAACAATAATCATACGAAAACAGCACACATGGCCTGAATCTCGTGCTAAAGTATAGAATAGCGTGTCGTCGCTTGGTATTGATGTCACTTTTATATTTACATACGGTCTAGCAACGATATTGAGAGCTTTTACATTTAAATATAGTATACCATAAATTTGATGTTTTGATGTAAAATCTGTTTAAAATCTATTCGCTTCTCATCTCTAGAATCCTTGCTTGTCTTTGCGCTTTGAACTGAATCTCTTTTGTGTTACATGCATATAAACCCTTACACGTTTTCTGCTATCATCTCTAATCTGCCTCCACGAAAAGTAATAGAAATAGTCTCTTGGTTTCCAGCTTCTTGTAAAATTTCATCAGTTAATCTAGTTTTTAAGAAATCAAGTCAAACTTCCTACCTTCTCAAATAGCGGTCTATTAGCTTTCTACCTCTTTTTTGGAAGCTAGAACCCCTACTTAATGCTGAATCTGTAAGCATCTTACACCACTATGCCATTTCTCAGACAAGCTGCTTGTCTTTCTTTACTCTAGGTCAACTGATGATGTCTCGGCTTTCGTGTATTTCCCACCGCTGTAAAATTGTTTCTCTGTGCTTTTTCTATAAATGCTTTCATGGTAATTGTACAGTGAAGTAAATTGGCTATGGTATCTAGATTTTACGAATGTAAGCGTAGTACTAGTTTGGCGGCAATAGCTCATCAATTTACAGTTGAATTGGCTAGGTGTAAGCGTAACTTGTTGGCTAACAGTTTCCTATCTCGTGCTTCTTTCAAGTCAAGTTTGATTTTCAAAAATGTAAATCCAGTATCAAACGTTATTTAGAGTCTTCATGATTACACTTCTGTTTTCACCTACCTCAAGGATACTAGATGAGTGCATGATTCTTTAACAGGCAATAATTCCATTGTGTGCCTTGCCTGGGATGAATTAAAATTAAAATGGATATATATATATATATATATATATATATATATATATATATATATATATATATATATAGCATAATGAGAACAATCGGATTCCCATGGTTTTTAACCACAATCAATATTCCCACACACTTATTCACAATTTAAAAAAAGATTACAAGAACCTCCAATTAAACAAAAAGATCAAAGACATTTTCGCTAAACCACCCATCAACGCAAAAAAAAACAAACACCTAACGTATCAGCTATCCTCACCTCAGCCAAATATCTAAATAATACAAACCAATCAGGAAACTATAAATGTAATAAAACTCGTTGTCTAGTTTGCAAAAACCTAATAACCGATAGTGTATTTTCTGTACCCAACTCCATATCAAAATACATCCACCTCGCCTCACCTGTGATAGCCATAATATAATTTACTACTTATTCTGCACAATATGTCCTAATAATGGATATATTGGCGAATCTGGAATTAATTTTAGATTTCGTTTCAACACGCACAAACTATCCATACGTCAAAACAACCCGTATTCACCCATAGCTGAACACTTTAAACAATCAGGACACTCATTAGACAACTGTAAATGTTTATTGATAAATTCAGGTTTTAGTTCAACATACACACAAAGAAAAAAAGAGAAATACTGGATTTTAAAATTAGACACATATAAACTAGGGTTAAACAAAAACTTAGGTATTTTAAATCTGTATAAATATTTCAAAAGTTAAAAAATTTCTTTAGATATAGCTAAAAAACCTTTTTAAACAACATCTAAAATACTATCGTTAGATTTACGTTAGAAATATTCAAACACAGTTGCATTCCACATCAAGTGACGTCCGCGTCACGCGACGGACGCTACTTGTAAACAAACTTCCGAACACAGTTATTTAATTAATTTCTGAGGAAGGACCGAGGCGGTCTGAAATATCAAATATATAAAAACATATAAATAAATACTTCGCAAAAAACACCCAATTTTTTTTTCTTTTAATTTGCAACTTTTCAGTTGTTTTATCCATATTATATATATATATATATATATATATATATATATATATATATATATATATATATATATTATATATATATATATATATATTAATGAATATCGAACAATGATTTCTTGCAAATTCCATACGGATTAACATTATAATCTATTATACATATATATATATATATATATATATATATATATATATATATATATATATATATATATATATATATAGCCAAATATAAAGTTCATCAGAGGACAAACTACGACAGTGATATATATATATATATATATATATATATATATATATATATCCTAAATTCCTGTGTATGATACGCAATGAGTGGGTTTAATTACTGCATTGATTGAGCTGAATTCAATTTATAAAAGATATAATATATATATATATATATATATATATATATATATATATATATATATATATATATATATATATATATATCTGTGTGTGTGTGTGTGTGTGTGTATATAAACAGAAATATACTGATTTAATTAATATTAATAAATATATAAAATATATCTGTAAAAAGACAAAATCAAAACTTTTCTTCACTGGGGTACTTCGTCCTCTGATGGACTTTATCTAGCCAAATATAAAGTTCATCACAGACTGCGACAATAATATATATATATATATATATATATATATATATATATATATATATATATATATATATAGACAGATAGATAGATAGATCGATGGAGAGATAGATATAAATATATTAAGATGTTTATTGTTTCAGTTATTTTAAGAATATCATATTTTTAGCTATTGCTTCATCAAACAACAGGATATATCCAATATAGTTTATTTGTGTATCGTTTCTCTCTGTCCTTAATTTTTATTGTTTTAGAGTGCTAGTATTTTTATGGAAGACTTCTATTAGAAAAAAGATTAAAAAAAGTCTATACTGAGCTTGCAATTTCTTTGTTGTGTTCTTTATTTTTTAAATTTGTTTTTTTTTAAAGTTTAATCTTTCGTATTTGTCGATTCAAGCATAAGTCTCCAAATTAAACTGCCAACGCGCATGTGCTTCTGCCAATTGGATTCAATGTTTTAAGATGATTCTCATTTACTATCCTTTCAGTTAATCCGACGAGAAAAAGAGATTATGCGAATATATCTTAATCCGCTTTCGACAGAAACTTAACTATAAAGATATTTAGTTGACGTCGATCGAAGGAGATAAACTTATGGAGGAAATAGAAGGATAATTTGCCATGAAGATAGCTCTTTCATGGTTTACGCATATTCTGTAGTATTTTGAAGTCAATGTTCAAGCATAAAGAAGAACCCGGAATTTGTAACTCGATTCTGCAGACGAGACTGTTATCTGAAAAGGAATGGCACCAGAAAATTTCTCATAATCATCCAGACATTTGTTTTTCTTCTAAACTATCTCTGGTAAATAATGAAATGGCAATGTGATAGAAAACATATCAAGAAACGAAGGACAATAAAAGTAGACATTTAGTAGAAGGCATTAAAAATCAGAAGTAACATATTTGGCATTAATAAAATAAAATGAAAATAGATAAATAATACTATTGAATTAATTAATCGGTTAGCTTGGTGGGCTTTATAAGAAATTTACTAAGGAACTACTTGCCAGTTTCAAGCAATTGTCCCCTTCGGAAAATTCACTTATATTCTTTACTCAATTCATAAATACGTCGTACAAGTTCCAGGGTGTACCAATTTAAGTGCCAATGTGAAGCTGACTACATAGGTAGGATAACACAGATAATTACCCAAAATTTACCTGTGTTTATTAGAAAACGTTGATTAAAAAAAGAAAAACAAAACGCTATATCACACCGGGCTGATAATCACAGGATATTTTGATAAAAATGTAAAGCATCCTTTCTGAGTTTTAAGATAAATACTACTAGCACTTAAACATCCGCGAAACAATTTATATCAAATCAAAAAGTATTGATTATTAGAAATCGAATGCGATATATATATATAATAAATAATACACCATATATATATATATATATATATATATATATATATATATATATATATATATATATATATTCCATTCGTCTTTCAACGATACTGTGATTAAGCTTATCAGACAATACGAAAGGAACTTACTTAAAATAAATAGACAAAACCTGTCTATATTGAAAAATGCATTAATATATATATATATATATATATATATATATATATATATATATATATCGTCATCTGATTCATCTTAGTACTATTTAAAAACATTTATTAGAAAAACATACCCATGTACATAATATTAGACAGATATTAGTTGATAACACAATAATACTCACACATACACACAGTAAAAAGAAGCTTCAGATATTGAAGGCGATCTACATTAAAAGGAAGCAAGTCATACGCAACATAATTACATTTCAATCTAGTCACAACACTTTACATTGCATCTAGACAAATGGTTCTGTTACTAAAATTTCGGCCTCTCGCTTGGTATGACGACATAGGACGGAATCTTACGTTCTGCGTCAGCTATTCCGCGACCATTATCGTCGCATAGCAAACTTCTATTTCAATATAACAAAATATTATCGTCGTTGGTGAATATCTTTTTTTTTTAAGTTCCCGTATAACATCTCTGAAATATCTCATGTGAGCCGAAAAATTAGATGGAGTAACACCTTAATAAAAAATATCCAAATGTTGGACAATTTTTTCTTTATTTTCACCTGAAATTAAGGCAAACATACGATCAATAGAACGGCTCATGATCAGACATAATAGATATTCATTGTCTGTTTTATTTAACAATATGTGTTTAAATATGCATACATACATGTATATACATATATATATATATATATATATATATATATATATATATATATATATATATATATATATATATATATATATAGACACCAATCCCTATTTTATGCACGTTTCGTTGAATACGACATACAAGGTTCCTTGATTTAGTTTTTTATACAATTTATAAGATCATTTGAGAAATTAGAAAAAACTAAATCAAAGCATCTTATTTGTGCATGAAATATATATATGAAATATATATATACAGGGGTTGGACAAAATAATTGGAACATGTGCAAAATCCACACTTATATTTCAAAGACTTATTATATTAATAACTTTAACTAAAACTTCGTAATTGCAGGTTATATCTATTGTGAATACATCTATTTATCTACTTTACTGTCTTTGTCTTATTTATTTTTAGAATTTAGTAAAATTTAAACTAAATGCGTGACCTCTCCGAGTTCGAAAAAGGGCAAATTATTGGAGCTCGCATGGTAGTAGGCACGATCAATAAGGTTGCTGAACTGTTTGGTTTTTCAAGAGCTACCATATCAAAAACTATGACGAAATTCGAGAAACACGGCCAAACCTCAAGCAACCGTAGTACTTCGGGCCAGACTTGCAAACGTACTGACAGGGACCGTCGTGCATTGAAATGCAATATGGCAAAAAAACCATCGGTCTACTGCGAGTTGAATAATCATCTGAATATTCCAGTTTGGATATCATGGAAGAGCCGCCGTAAGGAAACCTCTTCTCTCCACTCGCAACATTCAGAAGAGGTTGAAGTGGTGAAGAGATCACAATGCCTGGTCTGCAGACCAATGGAAGCAAGTCATATTCTCAGCCGAGTCCAGTTTTTTTCTTTTCCCAACTTCAGGGCGAGTTTATGTGTAGAAGCAACCCAAACAATCTTACAACTTTGACTGCCTTCTTCCAACAGTGAAGCATGGAGGTGGATCAGTGATAGTTTGGGCTGCCATATCATGGAAATGTCTTGGTTCAATAGTTGCCCTGCATGGTAGAATCAACAGCAAAGTGTACCTGAACATTTTGGGAGATCATGTTGATCAAATGGCCCAGAATTTATTCCCTGATGGCGACTGTATCTTCCAAGAAGATAATGCTCTAATACAAATCTCTCGAGTGGTTAAGAATTGGTATGAAGAGCATGAAAGTGAGCTAGAACACATGGAGTGGCCTCCCCAATCACCAGATATCAATATTATTGAAATTTGTGGTGCATTTTGGATTGACAAGTTAGGAGCCGCTATCCTCCACCGTCGTGTTTTAAAAAGCTGGAGCAGGTGTTAATGGAAGGATGGCTGAAGATTCCTCTGGATGAAGTCAGGAAGCTGTATGATTCCATTCCTAGACTATTAAAGCTGTATGTGAAGCTAAAGGAGGACCAACTCCATATTATATAAATTTCCTTTGAATTTAACAATGTCCAAACCCTATATATATATATATATATATATATATATATATATATATATATATATATATATGTATTACCATTCTAGATCTATAAAACTCCCTACACTATTATAGGCCAATTCTTACTCCCTCCCCTTTGGTACTTTCCGTTTTCCTATTTTCCTTCTTTCCTTCCTTTACCCTTCAAATCTTCTGTGAGAAACGTTTGATTTTATTCATTTAAGTAAATGTATTTCCATTGATAAGTCCAGGGAAATAATATTTTCCCGTGAACGAAATGATCATCTCTATGAGGTAAATTGTTTGAATCACTTATAAGCACTATAATAAAAACTTAAATTGTTCTCATTTTTGTGGATCAGTTTTAATATTTTATATTAATAGGAGATACTTGGATTACTACCCACGGATTTTGTTTTAACTGTTATATATATATATATATATATATATATATATATATATATATATGTGTGTGTGTGTGTGTGTGTGTGTGTGTGTGTGTGTGTGTGTGTGTGTGTGTGTTACCATTCTAGATCTATATAACTCCCTCCTCTATTATAGGCCAATTCTTACTCCCTCCCCTTTTGTACTTTCCGTTTTCCTTTTTTCCTTCTTTCCTTCCATTACCCTTCAAATCGTCTGTGAGAAACGTGTGATGTATGTATGTATATGTGTGTGAATATATTACTGATATCTGTGTATTTTCTTTCTTGAGTCTTCTTTTTGTACTCAGTTCGAAAAATATTTTAAATTCTCGATTGAGTTCTGGTGAGTGAAGAGCGATTCTTCGTTATTACGTAATTATTTTCCTTTTTTTGCATATTGCCAACTCTTGTAGATTTGTCTTCCTCGTATTCCTTCTTGTTACGTTCATATTGCTTTAACTACACTATGTAGTATTAAGAAGATTATAAAGGTAGAGCCATTGAAAGAAAATTTATTCTCCCATTTTACCCATTATTGCCATTATTATATCCGTGTTATAATAAAAACGTATTTCACGGACGGGACATAATAGCTGAAAAGGAAATGAATGACAAGCATTGTAGGTTTCTCAGAGAGAGTTTACTAATACTACGTCCTACACAAAATTATATATATATATATATATATATATATATATATATATATATATATATATATATATATATATATATCAAATATGTGGTGAAGTTCAATTTATATTACATGAATCATTCATACAAAAAGCAGAATAGTGAAGTTAATGATATAAATGGCGAGAATACATCTTCGCAAACAAATTTATTAAAATGGCATTAACCCACGAACCTCTAGATGAATGTTGTGATCCATGTTTTTAATAAATTCAAGTTGTATAAGGTATTTTTGCTAGTAGTTTCACCTGTTCATACAGACATCATCAGGCATGGAACTTATATATATATATATATATATATATATATATATATATATATATATATATATCTGCGTGGGACATATATATATATATATATATATATATATATATATATATATATATATATATATATCTGCGTGGGACACGTATATATATATATATATATATATATATATATATATATTTAATAAAAGAGTGTGTAAAAATCTTGTCATATTTCTCGAAGGGAAAATGTAAGTTACTGCTGTTTCTCAATCAACCTAGTGAGGCCTTGTGGTTTTTCCTGTTAAGGTCCACCGCTGCGGCCTATGAAGATCTTTCTTCTTCTGTCTCTACAGCGCAAATGCCCTTCGTTATCCTATCCCCTGACGTCCTCTCGTGACTGTATCTCAAGGAAAGCGTGACAGTCGCATGTTGTATCCTTCAACATCATTAGCCGAAAGAGAATTTAAACAGTGAAAAAAGATAATGAAAAAAAATTGTTTGAATTTCAGAAAAAGAATCCTACGGAAGTTTATATAAATAATAAAAAAAGAAAGCAAATGCAAATGCAACCAACCAGAAAGAAATGATGGCAAGTTAAACCGCTTCACAGTCGGTACTCTGCCCGTACCAAACACGCTGATGTAGACACACCCCGTACCGATCAGTGACTAAGTAGTACAGAGTTAAAAGCTGAAACCTAATGTTTTATGCTGGCTGCACTGGACCAATGCTTGCTAACTAGAAATCATCAAGAACACATAGGGAAAATGTGTGGTAGCCCAAAATGCAGATTCAATATCCAGAAACAATTGACCATCTTGTACCAGGTTGCACAGAATTGGCACAAACTGAATATAAATCTCGACATGAAGGTGTTGGCCAACATCTGCACTGGAAAATCTGAAACTTTTACGGAAAAGAAACTGTTTGGAAATTGCTATGAACACCACCAAGACCCAGTTACGGAGAAAGGACATGAAGAAAAATTATGGAACTTTCAATACACAGAGACAGAACAATCAAAGATAATCACCCAGGCATCATGATCAGAGACATCAAAGACAACATGTACCTTCTTAGTGACGTAACATCCCTGCAGGGTGCAATGCCCCTTAGAACATTTTCAAAAACTATCAAAATACAAGGACCATGAATTCCAAATCTCAAAAATAGGAGGACCTCAACAGTTGTAGTTGGAGCCCTTGGATTGATAGAAAAAGATTCCGATAGAATCATTGAAGGGATTTCGGGTAAGCCATGCATTAAATAAATACAAAAATGATCTCACAATTACAGCCCACACATTACGAATGGCTTTATCTATGTAAGATATGTGGGATTTTCTTTCTTCAAAATTGCTCAGTGGAAAATGACATGATACCATTTCTTACCTTAGGTCTCTGGTTGGGACCCGGAAGGAAATGAGCACACAGGATAAATCAAGGAAAATAATAATAATAATAATAATAATAATAATAATAATAATAATAATAATAATAATAATAATGTGGCATATGAGGACATCCAGTTCCAGTTGTAGTTCAGATTGATTAGAAAAGTTTTGATCCGGGCACTGATATCGTTAAACTGTCTCCTTATTCCCTTTCTCTCCCCTGGTGGAAGAGATAGCTGTGAATGAGAGAGAGTCTGTTGAGGCTGAAGATAAATCTGTGTCCCCAGCAGATTACAAGTCGATAGCGCCGTTCCCCTTGGGAATATGTCTTTCCCAGATATAGAAAGAAAGTACAGTTCGCAGTGTTCAGTTTAGGAAAACTCTAGACTTACTCTTTTCCTGCCCGTTTGAATCTGGAGTCCTAAACATGTCTTCTCCAGACACAGTGTTATCTCCATATAATATTTAAGACAATTCCTCTTCGTTTTTCCTTACACTCCGGTTTGCAATGTAAATAAATGTGATGTACTATTCTCTGCGTGGGATATGTCTATATATATGTAGATATAGATTTGTGCATATCTTAGTAGTATAAAAGTCTGTTTGAGAACAAAACATATTTGATATATCTTCCTTTCAGCCGTTGTGTCCGTGAATAGGGTGTTATTATATCACAGATATAATAAAGCCCATAACCGGGAAATGCAAAAAGGAGATTAAACTCTTTCTTCCCTCGATTTCTCCCGTTACAAATCCTTTCGCCCATCTATCAGGCGCATTGATTGTCACACGAGATTCATCGATGAAAACATTACTTTAGAAAAGCCAATCTTCATCTATTTCTTGCCACAATTTTAACGATATAAAATAGTTGCTTTATTGAGGTGATTTTACCTAGGAGATTTCTTGACAGATCCCAATTTGCGAAGTAATCAACACATTTTGTTATTTTTGATTCCTTCTATCCAAACCTGTTGACAAAGATCTGAGCACTTTGTTGTTTCCTTTTAGGCCTAAACATTTTTTTTTTGAATATCCGTTCTCATCGTTCGATGATCCCTTCAAAGCTCCTTTGATTCCTTCAATGTGAATATTTACTCACTCAATAATTTCGCCATTTTCTGTTTTTAGCATCTATTAGATCTTTTCCATTACCAAATAATTTTTATTAGTCCTTAAACTAATATTAGCTTACACTGCATAATAACACCAGACAGCAATTTTAACAATTAATTTAATAAAGCATGTAGCAGTTAACAAAAGATTTAACTCGATCTATGATTTGACGCTTAAATTAATCATTTAATGTTTCGGGGATGTTATTTCCGTTTATGTAGAAAACACATGTCTCCTGATATATTTTCCCCGTAAAAATTATTACGTAATCGAATGTGGGTGCGAGTATTACATTTGCAACACACACACACACACACACACACACACACACACACACACACACACACACACACACACACACACACACACACACACACACACACACACACACACACACACACGAAAAATAGTACATAATTCAAACGACAATTTATGTTTTAACACTAGTATTCAATGGCAATGAAGGGAGAACACATTTAAACTCAAATTACATAGAAAACATTTAAACTAGGCAATGTTTGTTTGTATGATGTCTGTGTCGTGGAAGTCTGAGAGACAAGTAATACATTAAAAGTGAAGTGAACCTGCCCCCAGTGGGGGACATCTTTTTCTCACCTTCGTTTATATCTTATTGTCTAAGAGAAGAAAAATAGGAAACACGACGAATATAATTTACAGTTTATGGAATTAAGAAACGTCAAAAAGCGACCGTTTTTAGTAAAGTCAAGACGGGCAACCCACAAACAACAATTTTCCGATTTACTGAGATTTTTATTTATTTGCTTTTCAAACGAGCTGTAATTTATGACAATAGTTTATTTTGTTATGAAGTAATATATAAATGCGGTTCTAAGTTGAGTTATTCAACAATTGAATGAAAAGTCTATAAGATGACTATAAAGAAGTGATACTATATCTGTGAAATAATGCAAGCACTAATTTCAAACTCTTATTAATAACTGCATTGTTTCTCTACAGGCAAACTGAGATCTGGTTGCTCAAGGAAGGTAACTCGTAGCGTCTTCTCTTGAAAATAGATAAAAAATGACAACGTTGTTTTAACAAGTATGAAAAAGGGTTTAGCCCCCAAAAGACATTCATGCTGACACGGTTTCTTACATTACTTGATGGCGATCCGGCCTTTATCAACAGTGCAGAAGTGCTGACTACATGGTGATAAACTGGCTGCTTTGCGTGTCTATAGCTCTAAACAGATCGATCACTCTCCCCATTCTCTTCATAGGCAAATCATCAGTTCTCGAACAGGAAAACACATACACACTTCAAAGGGAAGCAGTATCGCAATGATAGTGACGTCATATCTGCTGTTTAATGACCAACATCTTGATCTATTACTTTTGAAGTATTCTAAGAACAGTCAGATATCAGTATACCTACATTTCGATTGGTTTACATATATTCGTTTGTATGATTTTCGTGTTGTATCAGTTATGCGCAATGCGTGATACACGCTTAGGAGATCATGTATCTTTCGATACATGACAGACGAGGCAGATTTTTTTTCCCGAAGTTGGTTGCCATTTCTTTCTGCCATAGACTAGTTGTCATCCAAGGTTATAGAACACGGTCTGTCCTGCTTATTACTTATAGCTGGCGGGTTGAGATGAGGATTCATAGCTTTCCCAATGGTATTAGAATGTAAGTGAATTTAATGGATTCGACTGGAATTCGAACTCGGCTCTCCTATTTCTCAATTTGAGCCGCTATCCATGACTCCGCCGTGTTACATAATTTACTTTAAAATGAGAAGTTGCTGTCCGAAATTACTTTAATAATACAATAATTATAGGAAAGTTGCGTAATCAGTATTCTCTACATTCACTGGTCGACTAGGGCACCTCGAGGCGGTGTAATAGTTAGCAAGCTGTCTTGTTAGAACAGTCTCAACTGAGTAGTGTGTTCGATCTTAATGGGTGCCCCATACATTTGGCCTTTTGCCACATCCGAGCTATGCTTGGAAAATCGCTTCATTCACTGGTCGGTTTATACTGAAAACTGAGAAATGAATTTCCGTTAAAGTATTTTTAAGAAACAAAAATCGTATTAGAAGAAGATAAGGTTAGATTTACTAAACTCAGAAGTTTATATTGGTTAATAAATATATATTTCCCAATTTTTCAAATATCTATTTTGAGGAGGGGAAAATATTGTTATTCATTTTCTGGAGTAATATTTCAATTATTTTAGCAAACCACATATATATATAGTCCACTGTTCTTTAAAAGACGAAATGGCGTCTGAGATAACGTCGCAGATTGGTTAATAAATGCTAATGTCGACATTTAAGTTTGGAGGATGTGTGAGCCTATTTCTTCCCTAAGAAGTGTTAGTGATATATCACTGAAATCTATTGAAAGTTTCTACAATTCTTAGCATCCGCAAAAGCGCACACACACACATACCACTCATAAACACACAAATTTATATATGTATGTATGTACGTATGTGTGTTTATATATATATATATATATACATATACAAGTTCACTTTTATATTTACACACGCTCTATCTCTGATATTGAGCACTTTATCCCATAAATATAGCACACTTTAAGACTATATTTCTTCATATATATATACATATATATATATATATATATATATATATATATATATATATATATATATATATATATATATATATATAATTCCAAAATGTAAGTGGTAAAGATTATTCGAAAGAGGGTTTTTCACTCCATATGAGTGCTCAGTGTATCATACAGACAAAGTTATACGAATAATTCGAAAAAACCTTAAAAATCCATAGTTAGAAATAAATTTGTTTCCATGAATAAAAGCATATTCATCTTATACGACCGCCTATATTATATGAAATGGAATCAAGATACCCCAGACAGACATATATACACAGATAAAAAAGATAGAATAAAACATACAAGATTAAAATAGCAAAAATAAATTAAAATACAAAACTAGAGGGGGGGCTTAAATTATGAAGGGGGAGAGAACGAAAGTGTGTCAATAGAAAGACTAAGAGAAGGTAACGACATAGGAAAATTAAATTTAAAAAGAACTACAATGACGTGTCAAATAAAATTCAAGGAAGAAGGGTTAAAATAGTGTCTATTTAAACATCATCATCATCATATAATTATCAACATCATAATACTATGGATTATAAAAATTTTATTATGTATATATATACATATATATATATATATATATATATATTTATATATATATATATATATATATATATGTGTGTGTGTGTGTGAGTAAATTATAAGTATTATCATAAAGATAGAAATAAAAGATAAACATACACACATATATATATGTATATATGACAAAAATTACACATAAACATACACATATATACACATATATAGATACATATATTTCTACATATACGCATATATATATATATATATATATATATATATATATATATATATATATATATATATATATATATATATAAAATATGTGGTGCAGTTCGACTTACATTACATGAATCATTCATACTAAACACATACCTGATGATATCTGTATGAACAGATGAAAGCTTGTAAAAAAATAGAAAAATACCTTAT
>OZ038502.1:15425219-15432719 GCA_964036315.1 Acanthosepion esculentum
TTCGATTTATAGTGACTGACACAAATTCCTGTTGTGACATACATTTTAAAAACTGACAATTTGTACTCTATGCCAACACATCGTTTTGCACATTTCACCCAGCAGCAGAAGTTGAAGTTTTTAGTTATTAGTTTTGGTTGTGGACTAGGTAATACACTTTATGGCAAATGATCAAATAGTGATGATATATTTCGAGAACGTACATTTCCTCAAAGAAGAGTTTCATAGCCAGATGACAAATGCTTTTCACAAACAACAGTATATCATTTAGTCACACTTCTCCCGCATTCTGCACTTGGGCAAGACAAATGACATATTTCATATTTTCGTTGCTATGCTAACCTGTTACACGGAATATTTTCACCATTTTGGGAATGGTTTGGGGTTAATGAAATTAGACAATATTAACTAATTTTTTATTTTATTTTTTTTAAAAGTCAGGTTGATTGTAAAACCTGTACGAATATTAGATTTTAAGTTCTGCATTATTTGGACGTCGAGATTTATGATTCAGATTCAAGAATTTAAAGATTTGTATGGAGTTTTGTTTTCTTGATTATCCATTAGAATTGTTCCCTCTATTTAATAATGTTTCCCTTTTCTCTTTTTCTTTCATACACTGCATCACCCTGTGTCTTTACTCCCTTCCTTGGGGTGTAATTTTAAAAACAAAAAATATTAAAGTGTCCAGTTACAAATACCTTTTTTTTTCAAATATAATATTTAGAAGAGGCTCCAGTTCGTTTTATAAATGCACTGTAAATTGAAACTCCTACGGAAGACAAAATAAAATATTTTCATAATTGATATTATAAAATGAGGGAACATAAAAATAACAATTAGAAATCATAATCTGGAGTTTTTTTGTACATTGCTATGGATGAAAAAAAATCCTGATTTCAATATTATATTGATATATCCAAATTATGTTATTTCAAGCTATTTTGTTTTGCTTAAACTCGGGATAACAATTTAAAAATATTCGCGTAGCAAACTATACCCGCATTAACTTTTACAGCATCAATATATATATATATATATATATATATATATATATATATATATATATATATATATATATATATATATATATATATATAAGATAATATATAATAAAAAGAAAGAACAGTATGATATATAATCCGGTGTTCTTATTGATATTTTTATTTTTACAAAACAGTGCTCAATGTAAGTTTACAGAGCATAAATATTATAAATTAACAGTTTTAAAATGTGGTTTCTTCGCTACACATAAATTACCATGTTTCAAAAACCAAAGCTAAAAACTTCAAATTTAATTATATAATTAATTTAAAAGTTTCTGTTTCAAGCGAATTTTGGAATGTGGACATACGATGTTGATTTATATTTATTTTAATACCCTCGAATCTTCGGGCGAACTTCTGAATGTTGATATTAAATTCATTGAGTAAGCCGACATTGCATTGTTTCATTTATTTTATTTCCCAGGTATTTTCAATCTCATCCGTGATCATCTTCATGGGGAATTGCTAAGACAAAAAATTAATGTAATTACAAAATAAAATTCCCACTAACGGTTGTCATGGATGCGATTGAAAGTACTTGGGAAAATACAAGAAAGGAATAAAAAAAATAAAAACATGTCAACATTAAGAAGGTGAATCGAGGATTCCAGAGAATTAAACTTGCAATAAACAGACATATTCCCAGATTATCCAGCTAAATATGCTTGAATAATTATATGATGACTGTCTGTATATCTATCTGTCTATCTATCTATCTATCTATCTATCTATCTATCTATCTATCTATCTATCTATCTATCTATCTATCTCATAACAGATGATGCTGTGGACAAAGTGTGTTGTGACGTAGGCCAGATGTAATGTATGTGCATGAGTCTGTGTGTTTATTTTTTTAGTTTCAGTTTTTATACCCACAATATAGAGGAATTATATTAGTGCTACAACAACATGTCTCTCTAGATGACTAACGTTTCAACTGTCTGGTAATAGCTCAATTGGGACTCGTTTACACGCACACGGAAACCTGCCAAACTCCATCCGAAATATACTACTTGAAATACAAGATTAATAGACTCATCCACATATAAAAAAATGATTAAAAATATTGGAAGCATTAATACTGAAAAAGGCCAACACTCAATAACATTAAATATAGAGAGGGCCACAACGTGCTGACCGTGTTTGGAAAAGAAAACATGTCTATAAATTCAGATAACTATGATATAAAGAACTTTTATTCAAATTTTACACAACTCGGGTGAAGAAAAGAAAACATATTATGAAGACAAGAAAAGTGAATAAAAAAGTTAATCGCACTGGCTTAACAGTCGTCTTTAACGAAACCTATATAAAAGAGGGGCTGCTGCCTAAATACTCAATTATCACACACACAAACACACAATACACACACATATAGAGGGCGATAGATAGATAGATAGATAGAGACTTAGATAGATAGATAGATAGATAGATAGATAGATATGAAAAGAATAAGATAAATAGATGTGAACAGAATGAGATATATATGAAGAGAATAATATATATATATATATATATATATATATATATATATATATATATATATATATATATATATATATATACATACATACATTCATAGATGGATAGATATGAAGAGAATAAGATAGATAGATAGACAGATGGATAGATAGATAGATATGAACAGTATAAGATAGATAGATAGATACATATGAACAGAATAAGAGAGATATGAACACACACACATATTATATATATATATATATATATATATATATATATATATATATATATATAAAAGTGAACATAGAAGTCAAAACTTAGAGGCGACTGTCTGTTTCATGCTAGTGCAATCGTCTCTAAGTGTTGACTTCTATGTTCACTTTTATATTTACACACGCTCTATCTCTGATATTGAGCACTTTATAAATATAACACACTTTAAGACTATATTTCTTCATATATATATATATATATATATATATATATATATATATATATAGAGAGAGAGAGAGAGAGAGAGAGAGAGAAAGACAGATAGATTGATAGATAGATATATATGAACAGAATAGGATAGATAGATACATACATACATACACATGAAGAGAATAAGATAGATAGATTGTCATATATATATATATATATATATATATATATATATATATATATAGATAGATAGATAGATAGATAGATAGTTAGATAGATAGATAGATATGAACAGAATAAGATAGATAGATAGATATGAACACACACACATTCATATATATATATATATATATATATATATATATATATATATATATATAGATAGATAGATAGATAGATAGATAGATTGATAGATAGATAGAGAGAGAGATAGAGAGAGAGATTGATAATTTCTGAAAAGATTATGTATATGCAGGCCATTGGCGTGGAGTTTTAGATCCATACCAATAAACTACCACCCGTTGCTTCTCTTCAACCATTAGTAACGCATGTTTGAAATATTGATGTGATTTCTGACTCGTGTGAAAGACATGAACGGGCGAGTTCGTATCTTTCTCAATGATAAATACATTTTCGAGATAACGATCTTGATTCCCGTGGCGACTGACTAAATTTACCTGAGACAAAGGACGGGGGAGGTGTCGGGGGGTGCTTTGGATAAATGTTAGGGAGATAGAATTGCTTTATTTTTTTTCTAGTGATGATGGTTTCTTTAAGTTAAATGTCAACAGTCGAAAACGTAACCCTTAAATCGAATCAAATACATTCAAATACCCATTTCTTTAACAATTATTTACTATTGTAAATAACATTTAAAATATGTGAGATTGGCAATAGTCTTGACATAAATAGCACGGACATTTTATTTTACTAATGCTCACACAATAAAATGCCCCCAAATCACTCATGTAGAATGTGATTATTAGTTGTTGTATGGTCGTAAGGGGAATAGAAGAGAACTTTATAAGGATATGTAGGAAAATGACGATTAACCCTAGATTTGAAGAGGCTAAGTTTACAGTGATCGGGAAATTATCCTCTCGGGCGTCAGTTCCCCAAAGGAAGCATTTCCTAAGAAGAAGCTGTCCGACGTGTCATTCCTTCTTATTATTGGAAAATAGGGAATTTAGATTTTGACCTAGTAATAACAATAACAGTTAGTAATTTACAGGAACACTATTGGCGTACAATTCTGGACAACTATCTCGCCTTTAAGAACAGAACAATGTAGAATATTTTGTTTAATTATCGAATACTATTCAAGTAAGAAATCATTTTGACGTAGCAATAACGATTGCTTTTGGATTGTAATTCACAGGAACACACTATTGGAGTTCCCTTCTGGACAACTATCTCGCCTTTGAGAACTGAACAACGTAGAATATGTTGTTTAATTATCGAATACTATTCAAGTAAGAAATAATTTTGACGTAGCAATAACGATTGCTTTTGGATTGTAATTCACAGGAACACACTATTGGAGTTCCCTTCTGGACAACTATCTCCCCTTTGAGAACTGAACAACGTAGAATATGTTGTTTAATTATCGAATACTATTCAAGTAAGAAATCATTTTGACGTAGCAATAACGATTGCTTTTGGATTGTAATTCACAGGAACACACTATTGGAGTTCCCTTCTGGACAACTATCTCGCCTTTGAGAACTGAACAACGTAGAATATGTTGTTTAATTATCGAATACTATTCAAGTAAGAAATAATTTTGACGTAGCAATAACGATTGCTTTTGGATTGTAATTCACAGGAACACACTATTGGAGTTCCCTTCTGGACAACTATCTCGCCTTTGAGAACTGAACAACGTAGAATATGTTGTTTAATTATCGAATACTATTCAAGTAAGAAATAATTTTGACGTAGCAATAACGATTGCTTTTGGATTGTAATTCACAGGAACACACTATTGGAGTTCCCTTCTGGACAACTATCTCCCCTTTGAGAACTGAACAACGTAGAATATGTTGTTTAATTATCGAATACTATCAAGTAAGAAATAATTCTGACGTAGTAATAACAATGCAATGGTCATTGGCTAGTCGTTTAGAGGAACACACAATGTTGGCGTACAATTCTGGACAACTATCTCGCCTTTCAGAACAGAACGGTGTAGGATATATAGTTTAATTATCGAATATTATTGAAGTAAGAAATACTTTTGACGTAGTAATAACAATGGCCGTAGCCTAGTGATTTACGAGATCACACACTTTTTAGTGTGACAGGTAATACCTGTGGCAAACACTCCTTTACGTACCTGTGTCACTCTAATGAATATATCTTAGTTTATTTTGAGGGGAGAGACTGCTTATTAATGTAATCTCATTAGTCAAAATCGGGTAGTGCGTCAAATACTCGGTCACAATGAATTAACAATTATCGGAATAAATTTAAAATTATTACCTGTATTAAAATTATTACCTGTATTACTGTTATTATTGTTATTATTATTATTACCTGTATTACTATTACGAAATTTATTACCTGTAGAATAACATTTTCAACTAGAATGACATAATTTTATAAGCCACTGAAAATTCACTATCATTGAAAGAATAGAAATAGACACAAAAGACAAAGTTAGGAAGATATATTAAAACATGAAGAAAAATGGATTTTCCTCCTCAAACACTTTGTCCAGACAGATTCAGCAACAAAATAAACAGCACAGATAGAATTAACATATAACACCCTAGATCAAACCCAACTCTAATTTATTCCTCAATCATTAAAATCTCTGTATAGTTGTATATACCCTACTGTTATTACATACATGACACTACTCATGAAGGGCAAAAACTGGCGCCCCAAAATCCCACCCTCAAAAATACCAGACAGACATGCCCATAGAGATGATGAAGTCTCCCATACACATATTCATATACACTCAAATATAATAATAGCTGGCAATTCCTATTCGAGGATTCCCGTCTACTAGGGCGGCAAAGCCCGTCTCCATTGCAGACGCACGCTCAGGCTCATTTGCGTTTGCTAGACATCCACAGAGCCCAGTTGCGGTTTATACTGCAACTATGATGAGCAGATCTTAGTTACAGTTTTTGCGAGAGAGCGTATTATATAGAGTGATCAACAATGCGAACAAGGCCAGCACGTCAATCTCTCAGCCACGATGACTTGTGGATTCGTGCTAGCAGAGCTATTGACGGCCCTCGAGAGTTCCCTCCACCTATTTTCATTCACAATCCTGGGTCAACCCGAGGTATGTTTTTCAGGCAATTTTCTAAGGTGCCGCACGCTGGGATCTACTTCGATCCAGTCCAATAACATCATGAAGTCTCCTTCCTGTCAAATTGACCATGGTGAGATTCGAACCTGAGTCTCATGGTAAGAAAGCGAACGTTCTAACCACTCGGCATTACACACACTCCCAAAATATTAAAAGATAGCGAACACTTAAAAAAAAACTTCCACTTCCCAGCAAAAAATATAGCGGTCAAAATGACTAAAGACGTACATCTGAGACGCATACGTCTCCCGATCTATCCTTAAAAAACAACTGGAAAAATATATTTGATCAATTCCAAAAGTGAGCAAAATTCACTAAAGCAATAAAAAAAAATACAGAACAAAAACAAATGAAAAATACAAGCCAAATTCAACTTCCGGGCAGACTGCCATTCACACCTGAAGTTCACTGCAAATAACAAGCATTAATTTTTCTTCTAATGAGTGCCATGCAGGCCGAAACTAGCCGATAACCGAAAGTGAACATTGAAGTCAACACTCAGAGGCGACAGGCTGTTTCATACTAGGCGTACTTTTATATTTATATTTGCATACGCTCTATCTCTGATATTGAGCACTTTATCCCATAAATATAGCACACCTTAAAACTATATTTCTTCATATATATATATATATATATATATATATATATATATATATATATATATCCTTTTATACAAGTTTCGTTAAAAACAACTCACAAGATGTTGCAGTAAAGTTTTTTTATTTAATTGTTCTTGTGTTCTTAAAAAATACATTTTCTGGTCATAAATTATGTAGAAATTATCTAAAAGCCCCGTAATGTTATGTATGTATGTATGTATGTATGTATGTATGTATGTATGTATGTATATCTATGTATGTATAGAGATAGATAGATAGAAAGAGAATAGGCTAGATAGATAGATAGATAGATAGATAGATAGATAGATAGATAGATAAAGTTATGAAGCAACTCGTGTAAAATTCAATAATTAAAAAATTTGCTTTGAAACAAAATAATATAATTCCGGCTTCAGATCAGGACCTAATGGTGGCCATTCCATTATCTTCTCTCCTTTAAATCGCTTTTGCTCAAATAATTCACGAATAATAAATGAGGAATATTTTTGTGTATAAATCCACACTTCAATTTTAAACTGAGAGCCTAAGATTTGTATCAGGCAAAGAAAATCTTGTTCATAAAATCGAATAGTTAGCAATGTACAGTTCCAATGCTTCATCGACATTTTATGGTCTAATA
>OZ038502.1:15435219-15480219 GCA_964036315.1 Acanthosepion esculentum
AGATAGATAGAAAATTTTGATGAGGCCTCATCTCAACCAAACGTTCCGATATTTGCTGCAATTTTTTTTTAGATTTATTGTAGTGGATTTGGTTGTAAAGTTTTTTTATGAACATTTCGTAGATATATTGATAGAACGATGATTCACTTTCGCATAGACTTATCACTGGGCGGATCTGGATGGATAACCCAACGTCAGTTTCCTAAGCGAAAATCCCTGGGGTCCAATTAAAGATAAAGATCAATGATCGATTTCAATAATGCGAACCCAATAAATGTCTTGTTGTTCACGAAAGCGTAAACTGATCATCAATTATTAACCCCGATCGGATTTTCTGTTGTCATTTTAATGTTTTGTTTCAGTTTGTGATTTGTTATCCTCACTCATGAAACAGTTCACTTTCCGCACTGGTCACAGCAGTAAGTTTAACATTTTAGTATGATTAGTTACATTCAATGGAGGACTAGTACATTACTAATAGTCGTTTGTGTTTATACACGTATCTTTAGTATATTGGCCACCATTTTGTTTTGTTTCAGCATTACGCGTTCAGGAAAACGCTCACGTATTGGGCTCTTACGAATAGTATGATAAAAGCTTTGATTAGACAGAATAAAATGAAAAATTAATAATTACGGACATTTTGAACGAGAGTGTTGCAATCTAAAACAGTAATAGAAAGTGAAAAACAATATTAGTAATCATAACATAATAATGAAAATGAACCAGCTTGCTGTGACCACAAATCTACAGTTAAATAATGAAGAGTGTCGTGAGACTAGTGTTGGCATAAGTAAAACTACTATAAGTTCAGAGTAATAATGAATAATATATTGACCCAGTTGTTTTCGTATAAAAAGCTGCAATAATGAGATGGAGTAAAGCTAGCAGTAATATAATAACAATGAACATATTTTGACACAGATTCTTTCGATAAAAAAACACAATAATAAGACAAATTCAAACTAGTAATGAAATAATAGCAATAACGAAAAATGTATTGATCCAGTGTTTTGAGATAAAAATCCACTATAACAAGATAATGTAAAAGTGGCATTAAAATCATAGTAATAAGGAAATTGTATTGACCCAATATATTTGGATAAAAAAGCAACGATAATATGATGGAATAAAACTACCAATAAAATAATGAAGATTAACTTTTCGAGGCCTGTGTTCCTGGACAATTTTAACCCTTCCGGCTGAGCTCATGAGAGAAATATTCGCAAATAATTGATATGTAACTTTTCACAGAAGATATAACAATAGTTACAAGTGTTTATACACCGTTCAACCGGTCGCTGGGTCTTAAGTCATTTTTCTCTACCACCGGTAAAGCGGTGGTCTGGGCTCAAAGTATTAAAATTAATAAAGAGAAGAATTTGCAAGAGGCAGAATAAGGACCTAGAAGGGAAAACAATTTTTCTCTGCATCCCGAGAAGAATTTTCAAGAGGCAGAATAAGGACGTAGATGGGAGAACAGTTTTTGTCTGCCTCCTGAGAAGAATTTGCAAGAGGCAGAATAAGGACCTAGATGGGAAAACAATTCTTGTCTGCCTCCTGAGAAGAATTTGCAACAGGTAGAATAAGGACCTAGATGAGAAAACAATTTTTGTCTGCCTCCTCTGAAGAATTTTGCAAGAGGCAGAATAAGGACCTAGATGAGAAAACAATTTTTGTCTGCCTCCTCTGAAGAATTTTGCAAGAGGCAGAATAAGGACCTAGATGAGAAAACAATTTTTGTCTGCCTCCTCTGAAGAATTTGCAAGAGGCAGAATAAGGACCTAGATGAGAAAACAATTTTTGTCTGCCTCCTCTGAAGAATTTGCAAGAGGCAGAATAAAGACCTAGATGAGAAAACAATTTTTGTCTGCCTCCTCTGAAGAATTTGCAAGAGGCAGAATAAGGACCTAGATGTGAAAACAATTTTTGTCTGCCTCCCGAGAAGAATTTGCAAGAGGCAGAATAAGGAACTAAAAGGACAAAACAATTTTAAATAAAAGTGACATGAATGAGTAAAATAAACCTAATGTAACAATATCTGGTTGAACTTTGGTAAACAAGAAAGACCATATATTAATATTAATGCAGATTATGTGATGTATATCCAGAAATAATTGACCATCTTGTATCAGGCGGCACGGTATTGGCACCAACAGAATACGAAAGTCAGTATGGGTCAAAAATTTGCACTGTACAATCTACATCTTGTACGGAAAGTAAACTGCAAGAAACTGGTATGAACCCTATTCAGACCAGGTTACAGAACCGTAAAAAATTTTATGCAACTTTATAAAATACACAGACAGAACAATCAAAGCTAATCGCGCAGACATCAAGGATAACAAGAATAGAGGGTGCCTTCTGATTAACACGTCTCTCCCTGCAGATTGTAATGCATCTTCGACGATTTAAAAAAAATCTCTCACATTTCAAGGATCTTGAAGTGGAAATCTCAAAAATGTGGTACAATAATTCTACTTGTAGTTGGAGCCCTCGCAAGGATTGGAAAATGTTCGATATACACATTGAAGGCATCAATAGTAGTCCAAGTCATGGAAAATACAAAATAAATTACAAATAGAGTCCACACTTTCAAAAGGGCTTTTATCTACGCAAAATGTGTGATCTTAGAGTATTTTTTAAAAACATGTTAGTGTAAATTAATAATAATTTGGTATGTCTTCGCTATTCGGTGATTGTATAAAATGCAACAATAATAAAATGAATTTAAGCCAGTAATTCTGAATAATTAGAGTAAAAAAGCAAAAAACATTTGGAATAAAACTAGTTAAAATCGTAGTTTATTATGTGAAGTGTATTGAATGATCGTGTTTTCAGAAAAAAGAGAATAAAATAAAATAAAATAAAATTAGAACCAAAATAACAGTAGCAATGAAGTGTATCTTCACTTTTATTGGGATAAAAAGGAAGAATAATAAGATGGATTATATCGTAAGAAAATAATAGTAATGATGAAGAGTGTTTGACTGAGTACGTGTTTAAAACTACAATAAACTTATAATATATACGATAATTATTTTGACCCATATTCTACTTAAATGATAAAATGGTGAAATAAAACTATTAATTAATAATAGCGTATTATGAATGATTTGTAGAACTAGAAATTTAGAATAATAATATTACGTAGATCGAGTAATAAGATAATAGTGATAAGGAAAAGTGTATTTTCCTAGAATGTTGTGATATAACATTACAATGATAAGATCGAGTAAAAATAATAGAAATAGATTGGTCTATATTGAGTCATAATACTAAGATTAAAAACGACAAAAATGAGATGAATTTAAAATAGTAATAAACAATAGTAATTATTAAGTGTAAATCGACCCAAAAGGTGATAATAATGATACGAGGTAACGTTAATGAAAAAATAAAATGTAATAATGAAGAGTGTATGAACCCAGGGAGTTGAGACAATAACAACAATGGAGGAAAAAATGAAGGGAAATAGTAGTGTCGGAACTAAAAAAAAAAAACGATTTTTGGGGATTTGAATTTCAAATGGATTTGCTCTTGCCTAACAACAGAACACAGATCTTTCTTATTTCAAACCGAGGAGCAGGAAATTCGTCAGCCATTCAACCATATCGTTCGACTTGAACCCGAAGGAAAAGTAAAAGTTGAAAAAAGTCTAAACCATGCCAGATCTTTTTTTTTTCTTTTTTGTTATGGAAATAATGGCAATGCTACCAGTCATTATTGGAGCACTTGGAACGATTCCAGAAATCTTTGAATGAGACTAGAATAATTGGATATCCGAGGGAGAATTGAAGCTATTCAGAAAACTGCATTGATAAATTTGGCAGGAGCACTGAGAAGACACTGGAGAATTGAAAATACTGGCTCTCATTTGACTGGGCGGAAATATCGCGAATAATAATAATAATAATAATAATAATAATAATAATAATAATAATAATAATAATAATAATAATAATAATAATAGTACCAGGAGTAACGATAGTAATATTAGTAGTAGTAGCAAAGATAATAATAATAAAAGTAATAATATTAGTAACGATAATAATAATAATGATAATGGTATTAATAATAACTACAATTAATATTAATGATAATAATAATAATAATAATAGTAACGATAGTAACTATAGTAGTAGTAGGAAATGTAATAATAAAAGTAATAGTACTAGTAATAATAAAAATAATAATATTAATAAAAAATTAATAATAATAATAATAATAATAATAATAATAATAATAATAAAAATATTCCAGTAGTATAATTGAAGGGATCCCTGGAAGTCCATGCCTCAAAGAGATACAAAAAGTTGTTCTCACAAGTACAGCCCACACTTTACGAAGGGCTTTATCTATGTAATTATTTTTTTTTTTTTTTGCAGTGGAAAGTGTCATGATCCCATTTCTAACCTTAGGTCCCTAGGCGGGACCCGGAAAGAAATGTGTAAACGCCAGATATCAAAGAAAATAATAATAATAATAATAATAATAATAATAATAATAATAATAATAATAATAATAATAATAATAATAATATAATTTTCAAACGTGTGGCACATGGGAACATCAACAATCCCCGTTGTAGTTGGAGCCCTCGGATTGCTTGGAAAAGATAGCACTAGACTAATTGAAGGGATACCTGGAAGTCCATACCTCAAAGAGATACAAAAAGTGTTCTCACAAGTACAGCCCACACTTTACGAAGGGCATTATCTATGTAAAATATGTTTTTTGTTGTTTTTTTTGCAGTGGAAAGTGTCATGAAGCAATTTCTAACCTTAGGTTCCTCGGCGGGACCCGTAAAGAAATATGTAGACGCCAGAAATGAAAGGAAATAAAAACAATAATAATAATAATAATAATAATAATGAGAAGAAGAAGAAGAAGAAGAAGAAGAAGAAGAAGAAGAAGAAGAAGAAGAAGAAGAAGAAGAAGAAGAAGAAGAAGAAGATGATTTTCATAATTTTGCCATTTTAATTTTCTGATGAATCAGTATTCTAGGATTAAAGACAGAATAACTTCATTGCGAGTTCCAGGACTAATAAATACGCTTGCAAATTATCCTATATGTAATAATTAAATAATTGAGCTTCAAATCCTTAGAAATATTTCAATAACCAACAAAATTTTGAATGAATATCATTATTTAAGAAAAGGTAAAAGAAAAAAATAATAAATTTGACATTTTCCATTTCACTAAAGCAAACGATAAATTCATCATAGGATTATCCATTCCACAACCTCCCTTTCTATCTTTCTTTCATTCTTTCTTTCTTCTTTCTTTTTTCTTTCTTTCTTTCTTTTTTCTTTCTTTTTTCTTTTTTCTTTCTTTCTTTTTTCTTTTTTCTTTCTTTCTTTTTTCTTTTTTTTTCTTTCTTTTTTCTTTCTTTCTTTCTTTTTTCTTTCTTTCTTTTTTCTTTCTTTCTATCTTTCTTTCTTTCTTTAGTTCTGCTTATCATATGTGTTATCTGTTACTTGGTGAAAACAATCTTCATCACTGATATATCTTTCACTTCCGTCTTTGTTATTGTTGCAAACCAAAGGTTTTGGTCCATTATTTATCGGAATTAATGGCAGAGCCTAATGCACTTGCTAACGTAAGAGCTAACGCATAAATCAGCAGATTTCTAATAGGTTAATAAATTGCAAGAATATGGATTAAGAATTGCAGGAATTTAAGCACAATTGCATAATAGCAGCAGCACTAGGCTTCATTATAATGCATACTCGTACATAGAAATTAGAAAATTTGAAACACTGTAGCAGACAAACCTTATGGTGATAATGCCATTGGGTATGAGAAAAATGGTACTGAAAATTATGTAAATAAAATTCTTGGATTCCTCAGCATCCCATAATTACAAAAATTTAATCGTGCGGAACTGCAAATCCGGAAAACCCTCTCCATCTTAACGAATCGTCACCAATGTGCATAGATAAGTCTCCTACCGTGCCGTTTTTACTTATAGAGCCCAGAAGGTTCTTTGCAATTAGGCTTTTAAAATTACTCTGGCAAGATGATACTACACACACACACATACACACACACAACAATAATAATATTATTATTATTAATAATAATAATAATAATAATAATAATAATAATAATAATAATAATAATAATAATAAGAAGAAGAAGAAGAAGAAGAAGACGAAGAAGAAACTGTCGATAATATTATCTCAGGCTGTCCGGAACTAGCAAAAAATGAATATACCCAGGGACATAACAATATAGCGACATATATGCACAGGAAGCTATGCAAGAAGCACAAATTCGAAACCACTGAGAGATGATATGACCACCAAAGAGTCACAATTACCCAAAATAAAGATGTAACTATTCTCTGGGACATGCCAATTTAAACTGACCGGAAAATAAAAGCCAGCAGATCTGATATTATAATAAATGATGAGAAATTCAGGGAGTGTAGGTTTATTGACATAGTAGTAGCAACTGAGAGAAACACCTGCATAAACCTTATCGAGAAATTGTCCAAATACAAAGACCTGGATATCGAGATTAACAGGAAGTGTGGACTGAAGACTGAGACTGTACTAATAGTAATCGGATCTCTGGGCCTCATGAAAAAAAGAATGGAGAATTTTACTAATAGTCTCCCAGGTAACATCAACAGGCAAGTTGCCCAGAAGATCCCTCTACTAGGAAGATCACATATACTAAGAAAAAGTGCTATCAGCTAAATGAAAAATCTCTTATAAGCCCTAAAGACCATAGTTTGGACCTGGGTCCACAGAATTTAATGAAGGAAATATAACATTCACAAGTAATAATAATAATAATAATAATAATAATAATAATAATAATAATAATAATAATAATAATAATAACAAAAACAACAATAATGGACTTCGTTGTTGATAGAACTAAATCGAACTTCATCGTCATCGAAAAAACAAACAATAATATGCCACCTTGAAAAGTCGCTTCTTGATGAAAATAATGTCAATATTAAAGAAACTGACAAGTACAAGAAATATACCCGCCTTAGTTGAAATGCTATTTGGCATTTCAAACGAGCAGACACTACTGCATTCGGCTAAAATTTATAATTTTTCTTAAATTTCACATTTTTTTTCAGTGGCATTTATTGGCCGTGCCTGCATTGATTCCTTTCATGTATTTGAATTATATTTTCAAGTTAAACGTAATATCCATTTTACCTGTTGTCGTTGTTGAAAGTCCTCAAGTGATGTAGTTTCTCTTATTTGTCATATTTTTTGTTTGTTATTATTTAGCGCCACTTCACTTTGTTCGAAAAGAAAGGTCTTCGCTAAGACTATCCCCAATCCTAGATACAATTATGCAACCGCTGCTTGAAAGAGTAATCCTTCCCAAAACTGTCGAAAATGTCAAGGGTATGAGAATCCTTCAGTCTCCTTAGTTTTTTTTATCATCCAGCTCTTTGAGGCCATCATCAACAATCAGCGTCGTGCAGTATGGGTTTCTCTCGGCCCGATCCACTGTCGAAGTCCTAACTACCATCACTCACAGGATCAGTGAGGCTCTTGACGAAAAAGACACAACTAGATACATCAAAGCCCTTCGACAAGGTATGGCACAAAAGCTTACTACACAGCTCTCAAGTTATGGTATCACTGGAGTAGTCTTCTCAATCATCAGATCCTCCATTGAATGTAATTAACAATGGCACGTCATCAGGAGTCCTAGATGCGAGCGTCCACCTGGGTGCAATCCTTGGACCAACCTATTTTTCATCTACATAAAAGATCTACCTAAGAATTTGCTCAGATCATTTGGAAACATCTATGCCGATGACACGAATATACGGGGACAGCTATAAAACTCTCGATGGTCAGAGATTGGTGACTGAACCCTCTTCCGATCTTTCACAAACTATACAATGGGTTAAAAAATAACTAGTTACATTCAATAGCACGGATACCAATCTAGTTACATTCTATCACTACAGAATTGACCACGATCTGCTACTCTTTGGAAAGCACCGTGTCGTAAAAGGCTGTTGGGCCTTAAACTCTCACCCGATCTCAAGTGGAACTCGTACATAAAATCCTCTGTAAGACCTACAGGATTTATTTGCTCAAGTTCAATTTAACCATTGATCTTGAAAACCTGTTATATACAGCTGAGAGTTTACATACAGGTCTGTTCGGTAAAAGTGACTCACCTGATTTTTTTTACTTAAAACATTTTCGCCTATTGTTTTTGGGGTCAAACTAATTTTTAATCTTACTAATATAAAGACCCCTTCCCGACCACCTAGTAAAAAGTTTACTCACCCTAAGTTATTCTATTGATAATTATAATTTTGGATATAAATTAAATTTAGGGAAAAACTGAAAAAAAGTGACTAACTTATTTCCTGCAACTAGTAATCAATAGAAACATAACCGAACAGCTTTAAATACAGAATAATAGAGATATAATTTATTTATAATAGGCAATATAGTTCGAAATATTTAATAATCTACGGGTCCCCCTTTAATTTGAATAACCTTTTTGGCATCGACTTTATCAGGTTCTGGCAAATCTCATCTCCAAGTATATAATTCCATTCGGATATGAAATTCACAATCAAATCCTCTTTGTTGCTCTACTGCTTTCTCGATTGCCTTCACTTTATAATGCTCCATAAGTTTTCTATGGGGTTGAGGTAAGGAGATTGGAGCGGCCATGTCATAACAGTGTGATTAAATACTGAAAACATACATTCCCTTAGATAATTGAATGTCATCAAATATAAATGTATATGTCAACGAATAGCATAAATAAAATTTTAAAAAATAAATACCGTGAGGGGATTTAAAATTTGACACCGTAATCTGAAGCCGCATTGGAATAATAAAGATGCCGTTCAAAAGTTAGGCAAAGTATTAAGAAACAGTGACGTTTCAATAGAGGAAGAAAAAACTATTGAATTCTTTTTGTCAGTACTCCGATCTGGTAGTCAATCTCATCAGAAATCGATAAGTAACAGAAATATGGTTCTTTTTTTAAAAATCTTTTCGCCCGAAGAAATGTGGAAGTGTCGCTAGAAATGCAAGGGGTTACAGAAAGTGGGAGCAAGAGTAAAGAGGCGTGAAAGAGGAAAGGATGAAGAGAAGGACGAAGAAAAGATCAAAGCATCTGGAGATGTCGATTGACATTGCATTTAAATATGTTGGAGATTATAGCTACCAGGGAAGCAAGAAAGAGGAAGGGAGTTCCACAGACTGGAAGGGCGAGACATAAAGCTATTGGAGTAGAAGAGACGGATACATTTAACCGTATCGACAGTGAAAGGGTGGGACTGAGATGCCGACCTAGTAGCACGTTTAAATCCATGCTGTTCTACAGAAGGATATTCAGAATACTGAACACGTGATTAACGACGGAGATTTACAGATATTGGAAACAAAAAGGACAGTTATATGGACCAGCAGAAAGTAACAGTTTATATTTCTAGAGCGCATAATAAGAAAAGCAGGTTTGGAAAGTTTGATACTCATAGAATATATTAACGGAAGTGGGGGAGAGGAAAGCAGCGTATGAATGCACAATAAAAGAAGTTTTAGCCATGATCATTCACAAGATCTCTTGTAGCACATGCTGCTGAAGGAATAAAAAAAAAACATCAGACTATGAAGAACTGATATTCTCAAGAGAATATTCTCAATGTAACCGATTAAAAACGATGTATATATTGTCATATAACAAGAAATTGAGCAAACGGAATTCATATATCTAACTAAATTGCTTTACGCTTGGCTTCGAGTAATTAGATGGTAAGTGATTGTAATTGAAAGACAGCAAAAAGAAAAATAAGTAGAATGAGAAAAAATAGAAAAATAAGAAGAAATTGAAGACGAAGAAGAGGAAAAAGAAGAAGAAATGTAAGAAGGAATATCAGAAGCATAATGAAAAGAAGAATAAGTATAAGAAAAAGAAGAAGAAATATGAGGCGAAGAAGAAGAAATCTAAGAAGAAGAAATAGAAGAGGATTGAATAGAAGAAGAAATAAAAGAGATATAATAGCAGTCAAAAAAGAATAATAATAAATCGAAGAAGAAATTGGAGAAGAAGAAGAAATATAAGATGAATAATTAAAAGAAGAATCAACATTAGAAAAAGAATAGAAGGCGAAGAAGAAAAAGAAGCAGAACTCGAAGAAAGAGAAGAAGAAGAAGAAGAAGAAGAAGAAGAAAAGAAGAAGAAAAAGGAGAACAAGAACAAGAAATAGAAGAAGAAGAATAATAAGAAGAAATAAAAGAAGAAGAAGAAGAAGAAGAAGAAGAAGAAGAAGAAGAAGAAGAAGAAGAAGAAGAAGAAGAAGAAGAAGAAGAAGAAGAAAAAGAAAAATAAGAAGAGGTACAAGAAATAGAAGAAGAAAAAGAAGAGGAGATATGGGAAGAAGAAGAAGAAGTAGAAGATGAAATAAGAGAAAAGAAGAAGTAGAAGAAATAGGAGGAGAAGGAGGAGGAGAAGAAAAGCAAGAAAAAGAAGTTACAATAAAGTCTATCTGATATGGAATAGCGCTAAGGATTGCATGGAATATTAATGTCAGAATACTGGCAAGCATAACGCCTCGAGCTCTACTAAAAATGCATCGAATTCGGAGGAATTGGAAATTTGATTCACTGACTCTAATGTTCAAGGGGTCAGCAGTGAGAATGATAAAACCACAGAAGATTTGCAGGGACTTACTGTCAACTCCTCTACAGCGGACGATGGCGTGGACAGGAATATGCAATAATAATAATAATAATAATAATAATAATAATCATTTACGGACATAGGACCTGTAACAATTTTATTGGACTACACAATACACACAAACAGAACAATCAAAGCTAATCGCCTTGACAATGTTATTAGAGACAGCAAACGAAAAAATAGCCTCCTTTTTGATATGGCAGTCCGTGCAGACTGCAATGTATCCTGGAAGATCTTCAAAAAGCTGTCAAAATACAAGGACCTTGAAATCGAAATCTCAAAAATGTGTCACATGGGAACATCAACAATCCCTGTTGTAGTTGGAGCCCTCCGATTGATCGGAAAAAAATTCCAATAGACTCATTGGTGGGATTCCTGGTAGTCGTGACTCAAAGAAATACAAAAGTTTTCATGAGTACAGCCCACACCTTACGAAGGGCTTTATCCAAGTAAATTATGTGTGTGCGCACGCGCGTCATTTTTTTAATTTTTTTTATTTTTGCTCAATGTCAAGATCCTACTTCTTATCTTAGGTCCCTGGGCGGGACCCGGAAAGAAATGAGTGCACAGCAGAAATCAAAGGAAATAATAATAATAATAATAATAATAATAATAATAATAATAATAATAATAAGAAGAAGAAGAAGAAGAAGAAGAAGAAGAAGAACAACAACAACAACAACAACAACAAGAACTACAACAACAACAACAACAATTTACGAAATAATAAAGTTAAAAATAATAATAAAATTACAAATAAAAATATAATAAAAATAATAAAATAATAATAATTATAATAAAATTAATAAAGTTCGAATAAAAGCGATACTCAAGAAGGAGGAAGAAAACATACAGAATGGTGAAGAAGGAGAAAAAAAATTCAAAGAATACGAAAATTAATGAGAGACAGGAGAAAAAAGAATGAGTCGGAATGAGTAAAAGAAAAAAAAAGAAAGAAAAAAACAAGGCCGAGAAATACGTGCGAGAGAAATAAGAGCGAAGAAAAGTGGGGGAAAAAGAAGATAAACCTCATTGCATTTATTTGACAAATTTAAAATTACTGAATGAATGGTTATTTAAAAGGATATATGACTCGTTGACCATAACCTTACCCGCCTGGCATTATAAATCTAACTGAAAGAATCCAGCTTCATGCAGTAAAAAAAAAATGATTTATTGATCTTTCCATTTTGAATGGATGCCGGTTAACGATTTTTCGAGAGCAACTTAAAAATGTTTCACGTTAATAAATCATTAAGAAGGTCCAATTTCAACTTCTATTCACAGAGGAGAGCATCTGAAGTACTTTCGATGGGTGGAAAAGAAAATATTTTCGATTCGGGTTTTGCTATAAGAGGAGCAATTCAACAGACAGAACTTCCCGTTGAATTCATATAATTCTTTCTTCTTCTTCATGTTTGATTGATTTTCTTTAGAGGTCTATGAAACTCTATGGCTTATTTAATGCCGAAATCTAAATAATTTGAACACAATTTTACGGCTTCAACTAAATATATTTTGAACGCAATTGGATACCTTCAACTACAGAAGAAATGTATTGTCGTTTTATTTATCAAAAATATTGCGGGTAATCTTACGATAAAATCTATTGCTGGTCATTTTAATATAAGTAAGTATTATTGGGAATTTTCAATAAATAGATGTTTTTAAAATATTAGTACGATACATCTTTCAATTTTCTCATATTTATCTAATATTAGACAGTGGAATATGGTAAGACGCCATTTCTGAATTTACGTCTCTTGTTGGGACCCTGAAGCAAATAAATATGCACAAGAAATTAAAGGAAATAAAAAGAAATAATTCTAATAATAATAACAAAAATAATAATAATAATAATAATAATAATAATAATAATAATAATAATAATAATAATAATAAGAAGAAGAAGAAGAAGAAGAAGAAGAAGGAGAAGAAGAAGACCAACAACAACAATAAGATCAAGAACTACAACAATAGCAACAATTTACGAAATAATAAAGTTAAAAATAATAATAAAATAAGAAATGTATTGTGGTTCACTGTTTATCAAAAATACTGCGGGTAATCTTACGATAAAATCTATTGCTGGTCATTTTACTGTAAGTAAGTATTGTTTGTAATTTCCAATAAATAGATGTTTTTAAAATATTAGTCCGATACTGTTTTTTTTGGGGGGGAGCGGTCACAATTTATCTATAGCTGGGACTCTCCTAATACGTGCTTCAAGGCATAAAAGTGTGTTAAAATATTTACATTTCTGCATTAAATAACGATTAGAGATTAATATGCCAAACCAAACCAAACCAAACCAAACCAAACCAAACCAAACCAACCCAAACCAAACCAAACCAAACCAAACCAAACCAACCAACACGAGGAGATACTTGAAATGTCACAAATGCTTGATTTCCACAAAAATATATATTAGTGTAATCCATCAAAATTGATAGATACTAAACTTTTCTCGGCATCGGGGAAGAACTTAGTAAATAAACCAATATAGAAACGGTATTATGACAAGGATCATTTCCTCAACGTATATATTTATGCTTTCATAAGGAGGTGATCATGTGATGTAGATGTATCAATATTTATCCCGGGCGGACACTGGTGATACTGAATTGAAAAGTTATCTAAAAAGAAAACTGTAAAGCAAATACAAGACGAGACAGCAACATAAATCAAGAAGGAACTAATATTAATTAACCCTAAGAAGACAGAATGAAAGGCCACAATCAAAAGAGACAACCTATATCGCCAGTTATACAGGGTGTCCATGAAGTTTCTTTATACTGTTTACATTTTTCGGACTAGTGTCCTCATCTTTGTCGCCATGTTTCAGCCGTTGTACGCTCCGGCATTCTTCAGGTAGTTGGAATGTCGAAATAAACCCTGTATTTCGCTCACTGGGGTAGACTGTTCTAGTTCCACGTGCCATGTTTAATGGATGTCAGTTATCTCCTGTTAATTCCCCTCTGAAAGTTCTCCACTGGCTTAATCAGGTATTGAACTCAGACTCCTTGGGTCCTGTCATTGGATCTAACTGACGCCTTTATCCACTGTGACATGTGTTTACAATTAAACAAAATATGTTACGAAGGCAATTGATGAGATAGCTTAACCAGATTAATTCTATGTACTCAGTAGTTATCAACGTTTTTAATCACATTGCATTTTTGTATTTCAGGTATCGCGTTGAATGACCCCCTAACAACTCCAGACCGGTAGATTGGAAAGGATTGCCTACTTCCCCAGTCACCACGTTCACCAGATATCACTCCATGGACTACATTCAATGGAGTTCTGTTAAAAATATCGTGTATTGAATAAAGATACAGGAAATTATTGATCTGAAGCAAAATATCACTGATGCCACAATTGATGAGGCAGCGAATATGGCAAGAAATCAAGTACCGTCTTGATGTGCTTCGTGCAACTAATGGCGTCCATATAGGGATATTCTCTGTTCATTTGCTTTTGCATTTTTTTAAATTGTAAAGAATATCTAGGGACGTCCTGTATCAGGAAACTGAGATAGATAGATAGATAGATAGATAGATAGATAGATAGGTAGATAGATAGATAGATGAAAAAAAAAACCTTCAATATCTACTCCCCATTTTGTAACAATTTCCACATATTTGTCTCTTCATTTGATTTTTTTGATTTTTTAAATTGTAATGAAACTCTATATACACCCTGCATAGGAAACTGAGATAGACAGACAGACAAACAGATAGATAGATGGATAGATAGATTGATAGATAGATAGGTAGATAGATAGATAGATAGATAGATAGATAGATAGATAGATAGATAGATAGATAAGAAAACTGCAATATCTACTACTCATTTTGTGACAATTTCTACATATTTTCTGTTAATTTGCTTTTGTATAAATTGTAAAGAATATCTAGGGATGTCCTGTATAAGGAAACTGAGATAGATAGATCGATAGATAGATAGATAGATAGATAGATAGATATTTAAAAAAAAAACTTCAATATCTACTCCCCATTTTATACAATTTCCACATATTTGTCCCTTTATTTGATTTTGTAATGTTTTAAATTGTAAAGAAACTCTATAAACATCCTGCATAAGGAAACTGAGACAGACAGTCAGAAAGAAAGACAGACAGATAGATAGATAGATAGATAGATATATAGATAGATAGTTCAAGAACTTTCATTGTCTCCTCCTTATTTTGTAACAACTTTATCATATTCTTCTGTGCATTTTGTGCATTTGCTTTTTTAATCATTTTTGTAAAATTGTAAATAGACTTTACGCACACCGTGTAGATAGTTCTACTTCCGGTGGCCCTGAGGCGAGATATCTTGTCTTGATCATTTTTAGGAATCCTCAGTTTTTGCTAATTACTGTTTCCACTTTATCTGAGTCTATAGAAACCATCCTAAGGATTGAACGGGAAAACCTCTTCGAGAATTAACACTGATATACAGGGTGAACGAAAAAACGGGAACTTTTAACAATCCAATAAAACCAAGAGTGATGGAAGAAAAATATTTAATTCATATTAATTGAAACCTTAAAACATGCCATTTAAGAAACAATGATGGAATTTTCATTTTTTTAAAGTTATGTCTTGTAGATGACGTCCTCCTCTACGAATTCATTTTTCAAATCTGCTATTGAGATTCCTCATTGACTGCTGCAACATCCCAGCTGGTATATTGTGAATTTCATCCTCGTTACTAAAATGGCGAAATGTTTACTTCTTCAAGGTCATGGTCTCGCAGTGTTGCCACTTGCTCATGTCTGGCAATACGCTCTTCAAAAATTCCCATTTTTTGGGGGTCACCACTGCGTTTTATATATATGAACTTGGAAAATATTTATTATTTTAGCAATAAAGCTGTATTTCTCTATCCACATAATTTATGTAAGTAAATATTAGTAAGCAAAGGTCTTAAACTCGTAATAAAGACTAACGTCTCAGCTTTTTTTTATTTATTTTTAAATTTCTAAATTTCTTTCTGTCTAAATTTTACAATGAAACATCTCTCACTCTCTCTCTCTCTCTCTCTCATATATATATATATATATATATATATATATATATATATATATATATATATATATATATATACAAAGATATAACAATGTAACCGCTTTAGGGGTTTGACGACAAAAAACATTCGGCAGCAAGATTTCTGATCTGGAGATTTTGAAGAGTATGGAAGCACCTATTAATTGCTGGTATTCGCATGTCTACTCTGACCGGGGGTTGTTCTACCTGATAGGATCACACTAATGGGAAAATAGTCAAATCCCAAACTGGCGTCAAAGCATAAAAACATATTTATATAGAAGATATTACCAGCAATACATTTTGAAAAACAATGCATATATTCGCAGGCATGAATTTAAAAAAGAAATATTTTCAGCAACAGATAATTGAAAAAATATATTTTAAAAAGCCCAATATTTATCCGAAGTAAATTAAATTTCGACATTGAATGTCCCATAAAGAGACGATATGCGGCTAAACAATCTGACAAAAAATGAAACGAATATATTCTAAAAAGCCTGTCGGCATTAAATGACCCGCTGAGCTTGATAAGCTTTAAAACAAAATACACCCAAATGCTCAAAGCACTTAAATATATATGTATATATTTTACTACGAGACGTACTTTTAGGAAAATGTTTATCAATTAAAAGGGGGAACTTCTGACTAATTGGTTAAATCAGGACGTGAACCAAAGGATTTTCTTATTCATATTCCTTTTCTTTAGATCAATATTATCCTATTATATATATATGTATTGTTGTGTAGGATCCCCCTAATCTGCATAGGTGACTGCCAACTATATAAATAATGGTTGGTACCGGAAGACGAGGGGGAGGAATCACGAGATCCAACTAGAGACTCTGATCGACTGCGACTAGTCAACACATTCTCCAGGAACGTCTTCCCAGAAATATACAGAAATACTATATGTACTTATTGTGTACACTTTCTTGTTATAATACATTCTTGTTCTAAGTACATTTTGTGTTGCATTATTATTCCATGCATTAGGCGAGATTCAACAATGAGTCAAGACTCAACAATGGCGACGAAGTAGAACGAACCATACGCCAAGTTTCAACAATGGCAAAGAAGTAGAACGAACCATACGTCAAGTTTCAACAATGGCCACGAAGTAGAACGAACCATACGCCAAGTTTCAACAATGGCAAAGAAGTAAAACGAACCATACGGAAAGAAGAAAGAATTAATAGTGAGAGTTTTCAACAATTGGGACAAGTCATTGAAGAACCCAGGCTGAAAAAAAAAACTATTAATTCAAAGTCCAACGTTAACGTAACGACGAAGGATTCTGAACTTCTGGATATGTAAAACTCGTTAAAAGACGACTAAGCATAAAGGAACGTTCACTCAAAAAAATTGGAAGGTGTCGTAAACGAATAACGGTAATTTTAAATTAAAAAATTATCTACAACGAGGCACCCGCTAAAAAGAAAAATTGGCCGACTACAAAAACATGCATGGATTAAAAGGAGCACAAATTCACCGTGTCGACTTTGAAAGGTAACAAACTTTAAAAAATTATTTGTTCAACAATATAGTGACGAATTACCTCTGATATGAAAATCAGACGTGTCATTGAAATACGCGAACAGAAGTCGAAAAGGAAAAAAAAAGTCCGACGCTCTCTGTTCACAAAAAAAAAAAATACCAAAGTTGATTAGCACGGGAGTGAATGTAAAAGCAAGACATAAAATAGAAAAGTCTTACGTTGTTTCGATTTTTTTGGTCAGCTTATATGATATTCGTGGATACACAAATTAAAAGTATATTCCTTGTTGCATGAACACTATCAGCTAAAGATGGATGAACTATTCAAAGTCATATCTGAATTATTAAAATCCCAGCAGTTGAGTCAACAACGTCAGCAAGAACAACAGATAGCACAGCAAGAACAACTGATAGCGATGCAAAAATATCAAGAACGTCAAGAGGAAAGACTTTTGGAAATTCAAAAGTTAACACTGGAGAAATTAAACAACTATCAGGCAAATGAGGGAAATTCTTCATATTATAATAACACCATATTTAATTCGCTGGAAACTTTCAACTATGTGCCAGACGAAGAAAAAACGTTTGAAGCGTACTTTAAACGATATGAAGATATTTTCTACACAGACTGTGAAAACTGGTCGAATTCAAGAAAAGTCAGTCTATTACTGAGAAAGCTAGGTACAGCAGAACATAGCAAATTTGTAGATTTTATTCTACCGAGAAAAACAACTGAATTGGAATTCTCGGAAACAGTGAAATTGCTAAAAGAGCTGTTTGGAGCAAATATGTCGCTTTGGCATAAGCGATGGTTATGCATGAATGTCTCTAAATCCGACGATCAGGATTACTTAACATATGCATCTATAGTGAATAGACATTGTGACAATTTCAGATTGGCAGAGATTACGGTTGAAGAATTCAAGTGCTTAATTTTTGCTCAAGGACTGGTATCCAGTAAGAGTGCCGAAATAAGACGTAGAGTTTTGTCTAAACTCGAATCTGAACAAGGCCTTACCTTGCAAAAGTTAGCAGAGGAGTGTCAACGGGCCGTAAGTTTAAAAAAAGAGTCGCAAAAAATCGAAGAAGCTGGCAGTGCTGATATTAAAAAATTAAAAAAGCAGTCAAAGTACCCATTAGAGAAAAATTGGAGAAAAAATTCAGCGTATTTTAATAATAGACACGAAAATAAAAAGGTCCCGCCATATAATTGCAGACGTTGTAACAAAAGACATGGGGAGATAAATTGCCCATATATAAATAAGAAATGTTTCGTGTGCCAAAAGAATGGTCACAAAGGATCGTGTTGTAAAACGAAAAAATTCAAGAGCCGAATTAGACAAACAAATTCGAATATCAAATCAGATAGAAATTTGAGAAAATATGTGACTACTGAAATATTCAAAAAGAATATCAAATTTCAACTCGATTCGGGGTCAGATTTAACAATAATGAACGATAAAACATGGAAAATTTTAAAAAGGCCTACAATAATGAAGTCAACGAAACTCGCTCGAACGGTAACTGGAAAGCAAATTAACTTTGAAGGCGAGGTTGTACTTCCAATGAAATTGAATGGGATCGTTAAAAAAATAAAAGTTTTCATTCTGAGAAATGGAGAAAACTTGTTGGGTACAGATTTTATTGAAACATTCGAATTGTGGGATAAACTGTTAAATCATTCTGCAGAAAAGTAGAAAGTAATACGCAATCAAGACAGGACATTAAAGAGAATTAAAGAAAAAGTTTCCGGAAACCTTTACACCTGGTCTTGGAAGATGTAACAAATTTGAAGCTAAATTTGAATTAAAAGAAAATACTATGCCTATATTTAAAAAGAAACGTAACGTGCCTTTCGCAAGTGTAGAGAAAGTAGTAGTACCAAAAAAGTTGCAGAAAAGAATCCTACGGGACTTTCATATGGGTCACCCGGGGATTAATAGAACAAAAAGCTTAATGCGAAGCTTTGTATATTGGAAAGGAATGGATGTGGATATCGAAAACATGGTTCATCGATGTAAAGGGTGTGCGTTAGCAGCTAAGGCACCACCTATAGTACACAAACCATGGCCAAAGACGGATCATGCGTGGGAAAGATTACACATTGATTTCGCTGGTCCAGTAGAAGATTATTACTACTTAATAGTGGTGGATAGCTTTACAAAATGGCCGGAAGTACTACGCTGCAAAAAGCCTACGTCCAATACCACAACAACTTTTTTGCATGAACTATTTGCACGGTTCGGTGTGCCAGAGTGTATTGTGAGTGACAATGGTACACAATTCACTTCTGACGAATTCAAGGAATTTTGTGAGTTATATCAAATTAACCACATAACGACGCCGCCGTATCATCCGAGATCCAATTGACTCGCAGAAAGATTTGTAGATACGTTAAAGCGCGCTCTGAAGAAAGCCTGGGGAGTTCCAACGGAAAAGGCGCTTCAGCAATTCCTACAAGTATACAGAATCACGCCTAACCAGAGAACACCAAACATGGCACCAGCTGAACTAATGTTCGCTAGGAAAGTTAAGTCAGTGTTTGACAAGCTTTTGCCAGGAAGAAATAGAATAAAGAACACTATGTATACAGCTAGAAAAAGATGCACCCCCGGAGAGAAGGTCTTTTTCAAGTGCTATAGAAACAACATTGAGTTCTGGGAGCGAGGCATAGTGGACAAGAGAATCGGTGACCTGATTTACATAATAAAAGGGCCGAAGAATACTCATAAGAGGCACCAGAACCAACTCAAAAAATGCTACGTGCTAGAGCATGAAGAGAGTATACCGTATGAGGAGGAAGATCCCATTGATGTAATGTATGATACTTTTCAAGTAGAACCTCCGCAGAGTACTCATGAACCGAGAAGATCCGGTAGGAAACGAAAGTTCACGGACCCATTGGACGTGAATCCAAAACGAAAAAGATATTGAAAAAAAAAACAGATATATATATGAACTATGCAAAGGGGATCTACAAAGAAATAGCCATAATCATCATACCATATAGAAGCCAGTTGAAATCCAAAAGGATTCCAAGGCTTGGGAGGGGGTGTTGTGTAGGATCCACCTAATCTGCATAGGTGACTATCAACTATATAAATAATGGTTGGTACCGGAAGACGAGGGGGAGGAATCACGAGATCCAACTAGAGACTCTGATCGACTGCGACTAGTCAACACATTCTCCAGGAACGTCTTCCCAGAAATATACAGAAATACTATATGTACTTATTGTGTACACTTTCTTGTTATAATACATTCTTGTTCTAAGTACATTTTGTGTTGCATTATTATTCCATGCATTAGGCGAGATTCAACAATGAGTCAAGACTCAACATGTATAAACACACACACACACACACACACATATATATATATATATATATATATATATATATATATATATATATATGTGTGTGTGTGCGTGTGTGTGTGTATATGTGTATATATCCAGGTAAAATGAGAACAAATGTAATATAATTCCACTGTACGTAACATTTAATTCAAAAGAGGGCTATATACAGCGTATCGCTAAATATTATAGTACTTACATGTACGCTGAAATCAAGTATAGAAAATATCATAATATTGATCTAAGGAAAATGAATAGCAAAATCATTTGGTGCACACCCCTATTTAACCAATTACTTAGTACTAAGTTAGGCCAGAGGTTCCTCCATTTAAGTGATAAACATTTCACTAAAAGTATCTCTCTTAGTAAAATATTTTACAGGAGCACGCTAAAACTAAGTTATAGCTGTACCGATAATCTTGAGAAGTTTATAAGTAAGCATAATATTACAATTCTAAACTAATTTAAAAATTTGGATAATTATACGTATTCTAAGAAAAAATATCTTTAATAATATTAACCAATGTAATTGCAATGATTCTAAGGAATTCCCATTACGAAACCAATATTTAAACAACTCTCTAAGTTCTATTTCTATATCTCAAAATCCGACTGTTGCAAAATGTTATATTCGTAGTACTAAGAAGCTTTTTAAGACTAGGAGATTTCAGCATATTTTATCCTTCAGTAATAGTACTTATAAAATAGTACATCCTTTTATATAAATATTTTTAGTATTTAAAAGAAGAAAAAAAACTACTAAGCTAAAACGGTTTTCTTTTAAATGCTAGAACATAGAAATTTAAATGATCCGTTTTGTTTTTGCTTACTGGAAAAATTAGAAATTATCAGATTTTCTGACAAAAATCTGTGACAGTACATTGTAGATAGACTATGTTTTACTTTGCAATATTTTAAAACTTTGAATTTGATAAAAATGTTCTTATATTAATAATGATTAGATGAACTCTGTGCATCTTACTAAGGCTGTCATTCTAATTGTAAAATTTCAATTGATTTAATATTTTGTTGATAATTGATTAGTATTATTAACATATTAAATGGACGTACAGGTGTTTAATTAGCAATAATAACATCCTGCATTAATTATTTGGTATTAAGTAAAAGTAATTCTGTATTTTTTTTATTCCGTTTATTTTTAAATGTTTAAGTTATTTACCAGTTTCATAAAGGGGACTTTTAGTTATCATCAACAAAGTTTTATGTAAGAAACTGAACGAGCATATAACTAATTAGTACTATATTATATTACCTCCCCAACACTTTCGTTTTTATTTCTTAGGAAATTTGAACGTCAGTCTTCGATACAACTCACGAAATAATGTAGTAACCTGTATCTGCTCATCAGGAATTGTCTAGGTTTTATATGCAGAAAAGTTCGTGACATGACCTATATTAAAAAAAAAAATTTCCGGTGAATTTGTATTAAGAGTAGGTCACATTAAATTGGTTAATCACGGCAAAGAACAGAAGTCTTTTTAAAAAACTTTACTGCTTTTCAAATTAAATTAATCTTTCACTTGCCAGTAGTTCAACAAAAGAAACATATTTATGGGGTTGAAACATAGTTGCCGTTATGTAGCTATTTTAAAACATGTTTTATTATCCTAAAATAAATTATATATATATATATATATATATATATATATATATATATATATATATATATATATATATATATATATATATATATATACGAGGGTCATTCAATAAATAAGTTGAATTTTTCGGTATAAGGAATTCTAATACAGATAGAAGATTACTCTTTTTTATTTATTTTTTTGTTTTACATCTTTTTCACATGGATTTAATTTCTTTTGCAGATTAAAAAAAACTTTGAGAGTTTTGGCGATTAACAAAGATGGCCAACCAAGAAGCATGCTCCAGAATTGAAAAATGGTCACTTATCAAGTTTTTGGTTGCTGAAAGGTGCAAACCAGTTGAAATTCATAGGAGAATGTCAACTGTATATGGTGCCACATGTTTCAGCCAAAAAATGTCTACAAGTGGGCTAAATTGTTTAAAGAAGGACGGAGCAGTGTTGAGGATGAAGACAGGCCTGGGAGGCCTACAGAAGTGAGGTCTCCTGAGGTGATAGAATCGGTCAATGACCTCATTTAGTCTGACAGAAGGGTGACAACGGCTGACATTGCAAAGACTTTGATCTTATCTGTTGGGACAAACGCAGGGGTCATCAGTCAGAAGAAGTCATCTTGCATCATGTCAACGCAAGGCCTCACACAACAGCCCAAACGGTGCAGACCATCAACGAGCTGGGCTGGGAACTGCTCCCTCATCCCCCTTACAGCCCAGACCTTGCCCCTTCAGACTTTCACCAGTTTGGTCCCTTGAAAGCGTTCACGAGAGGCACGAAGTTTAAAAGTGACGATGTAGTCAAAAGTGTTGTGAGCGACTGGCTGAGACATCAGTCCAAAGATTTTTACGCTGAGGGTATACGGAAGCTTGTGCAAACATGGGAAAAGTGTGTGACAGTGCTAGGAGAGTACGTTGAGAAATAAAAAAAAGTAAGCTTCTATCTGTATTAGAAGTCCTTATACCGAAAAATTCACCTTATTTTTTGAATGATGCTCGTATATATATATATATATATATATATATATATATATATATATATATATATATATATATATATATATATATATATATTAAAACTAATAATTCATGCAAAAACTAGAGTAGTAAATTTTAATGATATAAAATGGTGAAATCCCTTCGCAAACAAAATTTAAAAGGTGCATTAACCTACAAATCAATCGATGAATGTTATGATCCTTGTTTTTAAAAATGATAAGCTGTATATGGTCTTTGTTTAATACGCAAGTACTTTCAATTATATTGACAATTTACTGTTACTGATTTTTTTATCAGAAAATCTGATAATTTCCCATATTTCAAGTAAGCACAGAATACAGGGATCATTGAAATTTCCTCTTGTTCTAGCATTTTAAAAAAAAACTCCGTTTTAGCTTAGTAGTTTTATTTGCTTCTTTTTTATATTGAACAATTTAGTTCATGCCATATTGACAGAAAAACTCGTAAAATCAAAAATCGAAATTCTCAAATTGACATATTACTAAAAAAACGCACTCCCTTAAATTTTCAAAGAATTCAGTCTTATCTTTGCGACTGCACGCTCCAGAATTTTGTATCTGTTAACAGTAACGCATTTGAGAAAAAAAAACAAAAAAAAATCCAAACATATTTCGATTCGCATTTAATGTTTTCGTCTCGGATGCTACCTGAATTCTACCAAAAACAAAATAATTGTCACGCCTGAAGATGACTGAATGTACAGTTGAAAGTACTTGGGTATTAAAGAAAGTAAAGAACAGCGTATAGTTTTAAAAAACAAGGATCATAACATTCATCGAGTGTTTTGTAGGTTAATGCACCTTTAAAAATTTTTTTGCGAAGGGATTTCGCCATTTTATATCACTAACTGTACTAATCTACTCTTTCTATGAATGATTCATTGTAATATAAATTGAACTGCACCACATATTTGATATTCGATGAGTTGGTTGATGTTTTGGGGAAATTTAAGAACGGGCTAGTTGACTAATGCAAATAATTTGATATTTATACAAATAGTTATTACAAATAGTTACATGCAATTCCAATAGTTGCGGATCATGAGAAATATATACACACACACACACACACACACACACACGCGCGCGCACACACACACACACACACACACACATATATATATATATATATATATATATATATATATATATATATATATATATATATATATATACCTGTCTGTCTTTTTCTTTCTGTTGTGGGTGTATGCTTGCGTACGTGCGTTCTGACATAAGCTTCCGTCTGACCCTAGCTAGCATATGTAACCTTCGTTCATTAAAACACACCAAAAAATAATCTCGTTCTCCCACATACGTCGTTTTTGATAATGAGTTCCTGGATCAGAGATTATTCAGACGTTTGCTTTGTACACTAAACGACATTCTACTGCTTTGTACGAAATATATCAGACAAACGCTGGAAAAACAAACAAACACATAAGACGAATTCTATTGTACCGGTAATTTCAATCTACGATAACTGCCATTGAAAAGGAAAACTGTCCTTTAATCATATGCGTCTGATAATGTAATTAACTGGTCTTCTTTAATTAACGTCTGTGATAAATAAAAATCATTAATGACTCTTCATATATCCAGTGACCTTGGTTACGAATAAAGAGATTAGAGAATTAAGCAAACACTGACAATAAAAAGCAACAGCCCATCAGAATGATACGCAGTAATCAGGAGAAATTGTGTTTATTACATATGAATTGACGAGAAGTATAAGAAAATTGAATTTGTCGTCGTCATTTAATTCTTTTAGTTGTTTTTCTGTCATCCGACTATATGTAACAATACCGAATGGTAATACTGTAGAGGACCATTTGTGTTTGCGTGTTATTGCATTAGAAACACGTGTGTAACTCCTGGTAGAACATTAAAAGGTCCATCTAAAGGAAAAGCATCTATAGAGGACCGTGTATATTTGCGTGTTGTTGTATTAGAAACACGTATGTAACACCTGGTAGAATATTAAAAGGTCCAACTACAAGAAAAACATCTGTAGAGGACCGTGAGTGTTTGCATGTTGTTGTATTAGAAACACATGTGTAACTCCTGGGAGAATACTAAAAGGTCCAACTTATTTGAGTGTTGTATTAGAATCACGTGTGTAACTCCTGGGAGAATATTAAAAGGTCTAACTTACAAGAAAGGCATCTGGAAAGGAACGTCTGTATTTGCGAGTTGTTGTATTCGAAACACGTGTGTAACTCCTGGTAGAATATTAAAAGGTCCAAATTATTTGAGTGTTTTATTAGAATCACGTGTGTAACTCCTGGGAGAATATTAAAAGGTCTAACTACAAGAAAGTCATCTGTAAAGTAACGTCTGTATTTGCGAGTTGTTGTATTAGAAACACGTGTGTAACTCCTGGTAGAATATTAAAAGGTCCAAATTATTTGAGTGTTTTATTAGAATCACGTGTGTAACTCCTGGGAGAATATTAAAAGGTCTAACTACAAGAAAGGCATCTGTAAAGTAACGTCTGTATTTGCGAGTTGTTGTATTAGAATCACGTGTGTAACTCCTGGGAGAATATTAAAAGGTCCAAATTATTTGAGTGTTGTTGTATTAGAATCACGTGTGTAACTCCTGGGAGAATATTAAAAGGTCCAAATTATTTGCATGTTGTTGTATTAGAATCACGTGTGTAACTACTGGTAGAATATTAAAAGTTCTAATTACAAGAAAAGCATCTGTAAAGGACCGTGTGTGTTTGCGTGTTGTGTTAGAAACACGTGCGTAACTCCTCGTAGAATATTAAAAGTTCCAACTGCAAGAAAAGCATCAGTAGAGGATCGTGTGTGTTTGCGTGTTGTTGTATTAGAAACACGTATGTAACTCCTGGTAGAATAATAAAAGTTCCAACTACAAGAAAATCATCGGTAGAAGACCGTGTGTATTTGCCTGTTGTATTAGAAACACGTCTGTGACTCCTGGTAGAATATTGAAAGGTTCAACTACAAGAAAAGCATCTGTAGAAAACCGTGTGTATTTGCCTGTTGTATTAGAAACACGTCTGTAACTCCTGGTAGAATATTGAAAAGTTGAACTACAAGAAAAGAACATCTGTAGAGGAACTTATGTATTTGCGTGTTGTTGTATTAGAAACACGTGTGTAACTCCTAGTACAATATTAAAACGTCTAACTACAAGAAAATGGCCGGACATGAATTAAGTCTAACTGAAGATGTAAAGAAGACAAGCAAACCCGATATATATATATATATATATATATATATATATATATATATATATATATATATATATATATATATATTTATGTGTGTGTGTGTGTGTGTGTGTGTGTGTGTGTGTGTGTGTGTTAAACAAAACTATTTTACAATGGACATAGACATTAATATTTGTGTGTGTCAGAACGTTTGTGTCTGTCCTTTGGTGAATGTTCGTACGTACGTGTATGTGTGTATAATGTTCATGCGTCTCCCACAAATGGGAAGACGCAGCTCTTCTTCCTCCCCCAGACCAGAGACCTTACACTGTAGTAACTGAAATGAAGAAATGAAAAAGCGAACGAGGCGAGAAATCGCCCAGTATGTATATTATAGGGAGAATGACCCCTAGTGACAATATGGGAATTAAGGAGGAGCTAACTCCGACGATAGCACTAACATTGTATCAAGTTGTTTTATTTAAATTTACCATAGATGTTTTTGGCGCGAGCAATGAGATCTTCAACAAGTTTTGTATTGTGGCCCTTCTCATCCATTTGCTCACTGACTCCTCCTCATCCACCTTGTTCTTCGTCTTCTCCTTCTTTTTCTTCTTCTTCTTCTTCGTCGTCGTCGTCGTCTTCTTGTTCTTCTTATTCTTCGTCTTCTTGTTCTTGTTATTTTTCTTCTTCTTCCTCTTCTTGTTCTTCGTCTTCTACTTCTTCGTCTTCTTCTTGTTCTTCTTCGTCGTTGTCGTCTTCTTGTTCTTATTCCTCGTCCTCTTCTTCTTCTTCTTCTTATTCCTCGTCTTCTTCTTCTTCGTCGTCGTTATCGTCTTCTTGTTCTTATTCCTCGTCTTGTTGTTCTTCTTCGTCGTTGTCGTCTTCTTGTTCTTATTCCTCGTCTTCTTCTTCTTCTTCTTCTTCTTCTTCTTCTTCTTCTTCTTCTTCTTCTTCTTCTTCTTCGTCGTCGTCGTCGTCTTGTTCTTCTTATTCTTCGTCTTCTTGTTCTTGTTCTTTTTCTTGTTCTTCGTCTTCTTGTTCTTCGTCTTGTTCTTCTTGTTCTTCTTCGTCGTTGTCGTCTTCTTGTTCTTATTCCTCGTCTTCTTCTTCTTCTTCTTCTTCTTCTTCTCTCCTCAACCTCTGTGTCGTGTCCACACAAGATGTTCTCCATTCCAAATTTATTTTCATTTCCATCTTTTAATATACATTGTCTTTTTGTAATCTCTCCTAAACAATGTTTCGCCATCCATTTAACCACGATCAATATATAAATAATGCGTTGTTTTCCTCTGTAACTATTGTCTTCGAATCCGTCTTTTGTCTATCAAATTACGCAAGCCATCATTTCGCATTATGTGCCTAATCAATTCCAACAATTTCGTTTTGATTCGTAGGCGAACATGGCTCTCCACTTCACTCTATCTCTTGCACCTCTCAACAAGTTACGTCTCTCTGCGTCCTCCCCCAGACCAGTCTCTGTCATCAATTTGCTTAAGCCCGCCAGGTATAACACAGGTTGTTTTGTCTCCCTTTCCCTCTATTCGGCACGTGAGTATCAGATTTTCCAGGCCCTCTTTCTTCATTATGTGTTCCAGAAACTTCAGCTGCCTCTTCGTGATATTAAATATAAGCCTCCTACTTTTTTTTGCATCCTCTCCAAAACCTAATCGTTACTCACACGCTCGGTCCGTGATATCCTTAGCATCCTTTTGTAGAACCACATCTCTGTCGTCTCGAGTCTCTTCTTCATCTCTGAGGAAATCGTTCAACATTCGCTGCCGTAAAGAAGAACATATATCACGTAACAGTTCAGAATTCTTTTCTTCGTTACTAAAGAAGTCCTCCTGTCTCGAAATACTCTGCCCAGCTTTTGGAATGTGTCCTTGGCCATCCCAATGCCTCTATGTATCTCAGTGTCGCACTTAGCGTCCTCTGTCAAGATGCTTCCCATATATTTAAACTTCCTCGTCTGCTTGATTCTAGTGTTCCTCGCCTGCAAATAGCATTTTGGCTTTTGCTCTTACTGATGACCATGCCGTCTGTCTTCTTGTAGTTTATGCTTGGTCCTTTCTGCTCAATCTCCGTCGCTACCTTCTGTAGGAGATTTTGTAATTTCTTTTGCGTGTCTGCTACCAGTACTGTGTCACCTGCGTATCTTATATTGTTAAGATTCCCTCGCTGTATAGGTTGAACAGGTCCGGTGAGAAGACGCATCCTTGCCTTACGCGCCTTTTATATTTTTGTATATTCACAGAACTCGTTCCCTATGCGTATGCATGCTGTTTGCTGTTAGCTTCCATTTTCCCTAAAACTTCGTTTGTTTCTAATGTGCTTTGATCCCTGGTAACCTCAACATCTATCGTTAGAACCATATTCTTCATCAGTGAGGAGATTGTTAAAGCATTAACGTCCATATAGAAGGACTGAGGTTACGTAACAATTCATGACTCTTTTATTTGTTCCTAATGAAATGTTCCTCTTTCTTAATACTTTGCTTAGCTTTTGGATGGCATCTTTCGCTATCCTAATGCGCTTTCGGATCTCTGTATCGAACATTCCGTTCTCTGTTACAACACTTCCCCGATATTTACGCTTTTGGACTTGCTAGATTTTGGTATCCCCAATTTTAATTTATATGTTCCCTTTCGCTAACAAAGATATAAATTTTAAAAAAAAAGCCACTCAAGTTCCAGAGGTAGTGAATACGGCCATTGTATGTTCGTAAATAGAAGGAATATACAGAATATGAAGGCGAGAAAGATAAATAACGCTTGACGCTTAAATAGAAGTGTTTAATATTATAATAATCGAGGAAATATACGCTCAGGTGTCTGTTTTACAGTGTAGCAGTTCTCAAGGTGATGATGTCTGAGTAGAATTTCCTTATTACGAATAATATTCAAAACGAATGAGAATCAATCGACCCTTTTGACTTTTGCATTGTGGACCTTTGCTGTGAAGGTCTGGATTAACTTGTATAACCATTGCGATAGAAATTGCGATGAAAGAGGCTGCATAGACGCTTTCGAACATTGTCAAACCAGGCATGCGAGGATTGGTCCGATGTAGTCCAGACATTTTACCGTCCTGGATACGAAGATAAACTACATCCGCGTCCAGGGTATGACGATAAACTACATCCGCGTCCAGGGTATGAATATATACTACATCCGCGTCCAGGGTATGACGATAAACTACATCCGCGTCCTGGGTATGACGATAAACTACATCCGCGTCCAGGGTATGACTATATACTACATCCGCGTCCAGGGTCTGACGATAAACTACATCCGCATCCAGGGTATGAATATATACTACATCCGCGTCCAGGGTATGACTATATACTACATCCGCGTCCAGGGTATGACGATAAACTACATCCGCGTCCTGGGTATGACGATAAACTACATCCGCGTCCAGGGTATGACTATATACTACATCCGCGTCCAGGGTATGACGATAAACTACATCCCCGTTCTGGGTAAAACGATCAATTGTATCGAAGAGCAAGGCCTTTGATCAGCTGGTTTTGAGCAGCGTGAAACCACCTCTTAATTGCTGGTGTTCCTAGGTCCACCCTGGCCCTGGGTGGTAGCGCTTGTCAGGGTCCCAGCTATGGGCAAATTGTTAATCCCCCCTAAAAAGTGTCAAAAACACGATGAAAATATAAAATAGGTTTTAATACCAGCAACACATTTTTACCAGGTATGCATTTCTGAAAATAAAAATTACCAGGAATATAAATCTTGGTGGCATGAAATAACCCATTGAGGTTGATATACCGTAAAACAAACCAAACCAAACCAAACCAAACCAATGGCCATCATTTTGATGAACCACATGTCCAATCATGCCACTCTATAAATTCTTGCCTTCTGTTACTCTAAGACAAAACCAAACCAAAAGTTTTTCACAATTCTTCATATGAATTCTGTTCTGCCTCTTGTAACTATAGAGCTATCCTACTGAACTTTGACCAATATTCAAATTTCCTATATGTTTCTCATGATACCACTCTACTCTTCACGCAGATATCCTATTGTCCGATCGGCTTTTAATCGAAAACATTTTTTGTTCGATTTAAGCTTTGTTTCTTTTGTTAGGAATCCATTGTTCAACTACATATCCTGCTGTCAAACCAAGATTTAATCCTGATAAAAGTCTTTTTTAAAATCGATTTCACCCCAAGCAACGCTGTAAATTCACCAAGACACAGGGGGTTACTGAGCGTGGAAGAATTAAAAACAGAAACATGACTAATGAGCTGGAACAAAAAACAAAAAGTAATCAGGACAGTTGATACCGATTGCAGTTAAATGATTGTAGATTAATGCTGGCTAGTACGCATGGAGAATGAAGTCAGTTCCATAAGTGAGAAGTGCGAGAAATAAAAATGTTAACATATAATTTGTGGTTACATCCAGCCAGGTCAGCTCTAAATTGATGAGTTCTCGACGCCCACTAGTACTGCGCTCCAATTCAAAATGTCTAGGCAACATAGCGAAGAGCGATACTTATTCTGTATAAATTACAGAAATGTGGCACAAGACCGAAGGGGAGAGTGGGGAAAGGACGGTCTTATTCTGTCTTAACTATAACTTCGATAGCCGCAAACACTGACCCAATCGTATGAACAATATTCCTTACACCAAAACACCACATTCATACGTACCTTTCTTACTACAACCACCATAATACCTCACTGTCTCTATGTTAATACTAACTAGTTCCCAAATTTACAATTCAGTGTCTGTGTGGGGAGGGGAATATAATAACAATTCTAAAAACTCACCCCAAAGAGTATTTACAAAATGAATACAAAATATTTACAAGAAACTAAAGAAAAAATATTATTATAGCAACATAGCGAAGAGATCGACCATGAAAGTATTTATAAAAAAAGGTCACAGGGTGGTAACCTCACAGCAGTGACAAAGTGACTGAAGTCGAACCTCCAGATCAGGACCAATAATATTGCTGATTCTTCTTTGGATTTTATCAAGGAACTCAGAATGAATAGCAGGTGCACAGAACCATATGTAGCATCAATATTCTAAGATTCGATGGTAGACATATATACATACATATATATATATAACATCCCAACAACCACATCACGGCTCAAATGTTTAAACAATTAACACCCAGGTAAGAAAACTATACTATTTTATCGATATATCAAAGCATTAGAAACAAATCATGCAAGTAAATAAATAATAATAATTATGAGATGAATAATAAAAAAATAATTATAATGAAAATGAATTGAACAAAATTCAAGTAACGAATAGAAATGACTTTAAAAAATTCCCTCAGAAAAATCTGAAATCTCCACATCATTTATCTTCAAAGTAATTCTCAGAGAACAATATGGCGAGCCCACAAATGCGCAGTTAAAATTTTTGATGAGCATTCGAGCGTGATATTGAAAGTCACCATGCAGTATTGATTTGTAGGTCCCCACAGATTCTGCTAGCAGGAAGTCGCTAGTTGTCGTGACCAAGAATTTGAGCATATATTAGACTTTTTATACTATTAATCATACCAGGTTATGAGCACGATTCTAGAAACGGTAAGATCCGTCCAACCTATTTGCAGTATTCGCTGTATGGGTGCTGAAGGCGTTTGCAACAGGGTATAAGTTTAGTGCCCCGAGGAAATGGTTTAATTGGAAACAGATAGCCAGCTGTTATACACACACAGATGTACACATAAACATACACACGCACATATATATATATATATATATATATGTATATATGTACACAAATGTTTCTTCTATCTGCCTATTCCAATCAGATCAGATGTGTTATCTATATGTCCGTCTATCTATCTATTTATTTCAATCAATTGATATCAAGCTTTCTATTTCAGTTATTGATATCTATCTATTTCAGTCAGATGATATTTATCTATCTCAAATGATATCTATTTCAAGAATTGATATCTATCTGTTCATTTTGCTCAATCAAGTGATATCTAATTCTCTATGTATATTTATGTATATCTATCCTTCTACTTCAGTAAATTGTCATACATCCATATATATATATATATATATATATATATATATATATATATATATATATATATATATATATGTATATATGTATGTATATATATATTTATCTATCTATCAATATATATATGGCAATTTAACATGCCAACCACTTTGTTTCTCTTCTTTGTTTCACTACATCACGTATATCTTCTTTTTTTTCATTTATACCGAAGCTTATGAAATATTTTTCACCTCATAACGACAGAACTTTTGAATCGTAAATGTGGAATAATTCTGAGTCTGCATTCAATGACACGATTTGTTAGTTCAAGCAAAAAAATTTAATAAAGTACACAAACACACATACACACACACGCATATATATATATATATATATATATATATATATATATATATATATATATATATATATATATATATATATATATATGTTCGTTATTTTAACTCATATTATCGGAACGACTTTCTGGGCTTCTCGATTTGGGGCGTACTTAATTATACGCGATATTCATAGGCTTCTCGCATCACACGTGCTAACTCGTAAAAACATTCCTGGCACGATGGTAATACAGGTAACACGCACATACCCAAGTGTAAATATGCACGTTCAATAGAGATATGTATCCAGTGAAATTGCAATTTAACGAAAGACAAAACTATATATATATATATATATATAGGAATAGATAAGTTCTTTCAGATTCGAATAAATTATAAAAAGTAAACACATATAAGTACATAATTTAGAGTGCTTCGACACATTCTTTCTTCTGCTTTTATGAGCTGTGTCTCTACAGTTTTTCATGTATAACCACGATTAAGACAAGCTCCCACCAGGAAAGAAGTATATACGATCCATTTTAAAGTGGCTGGGAATATGCTCCAGTACGTAACTGACTTCTGCTATGACTAGTTTTCACATTCCGGTCATGATACAGTCCAATTACATCACCTTTAACACAGAATAATCATTGCAAGCTCCTCGGTATTCTATTTCTTTTTCCATGAAATATGTTCCAAATTTGGACGTGCATATTTCTCCCCAAATCTTAGCTTCCCATGCAAGTTCAATTCGGATAGATTTTATTTTTCTGTGTGGAAAAGAATCCCAGGAGGGTGATTTTCAAACCACGACAGTTCTACCCACTTCAACGGCTATATTTTACTCATATCCCTATTTCCTGTGCCACTTACACTTTCCGCTCACGCAACAACAGCCTTCAGTATCCGACTAACTTGAGTGATACTGAGCCCTTGTTTATAGTAAACGTTAGTAAAGATTCCTATCCTTTATGTCATTAAGCAATATTTGAATTCTTACTCTCCTTCGAAATCACGCAACAAGAGCCTTCAGTAACCGACTAACTTGAGTGATTCTAAACCCTATTTATAGTAAACATTAGTAAAGATTCTTAGGTTTTCTGGGAATTAAGCAATATTTGACGTCTTACTCTCCCTCGAAATCAATTTTTGGTCTCCAGTTAACACAATCTAGTTAGATTTGCTTCCTTCAGCATCTCTTACTGAAAAACAACCTTCAGTGTCCCTCTAAATTGAATGGTTCTATGCACGAGCTCAGAATAAACATTAATAAATATTCTTTTGCTGCCTTATTCTCCTTCGAACGTATCTTTCGGCCTTGCTCTGGATAAACATTGGTAAAATTTCAATCCTTTTTTTCATTAAGTAATATTTGTTATCTTATCCTCATCGGTTGTCTTTTCGTCTTTCCATATCCTTTCTTCTTCCTCTTACCACTCAACAACCGTCTTCAGTAACCCTCTAACAAGAATGATACTAGCCCTTGCTCATGGTAAACATTAGTAAAGATTCCTATCTTTTCTGGCATTAAGCAATATTTGTCGCCTTACTCTTTCTCAAAATCACTTTTCAGTTTTCCATTAACAAAATCGAGTTAGATAATTAATATGAAAATCTTGAAGTTCCAACGAACGATTTATTTCATGGCAAATATTTCCATGAAATGAATCATGCGTTGGAACTACAAGTTTTTCTTTGAAATTATTCGACTATCAACGGAGAGACAAGCACCCTAACTTTGATACAAATAAGGCATGAATGTCGCTAAAAAACGTACGCTCTTACTTTCAAAACATCATCCACTCGGTTTTTTCATTGATTTGATTTCTTAAGCATTTATAGTTTCGTTGCATTGTTTTACTCAAATTAAAAGATTAACCAAGGCTATGACAACTAGTCGAAATATTTCCACGAAATAAATCATTAATGGGAACTACAATTTTTCGTTTAATTATGCAATTACCAACGGAGACAAACACCCTAACTTTGACAATCAAGTTAGGTTTGCTACCTACAGCATCATATCTATTATTGAAAGACCACTTTCAGTAACCCTATAACTTGCATAGTTCTATGCACTTGCTCAGAGTCAACGTTAATAAATATTCCTTTGCTGCTTACTCTCCATCGAACGCATCTTTCGGCCTTGCTAAGCATAAATATAGGTAAAGAGTTCTATCCTTTTTTTATCCAAGAATTGCACGTTGCATCTTGCTGGTCATAGTTCACTTAAGAACTTTATATATATATATATATATATATATATATATATATATATATATATATATATATATATATATATATAAATATATATATCGGAAAGCTGCAAAAGATCTACTAAAATTAAACGTCAAAATGATAAAAATATATCGGATTATGAAATAAATCTCCATTACTTCTTAAGAAATCGAAAAATATATTAATTCCAGCTTCAATATCTAAAGTTTTTAATAAATCAGTCAGTTATGTGCCATGCGTGATACACACTTAGCCGATCACATATCATTCGATATATGACTGACTAGTTAGATTTTTTCCCGCCGTAGTTTGCCATTTATTTCTTCGGTAGACTAGTTGCAATCCATGGCTATAAAATTCCTGCTATTTATCAATAACTGTGGGTGGGAGAAGATGAGTATTAGTATTAGCATGTAAGTGAATGTAATGAATTCGACTGGAATTCAATCTCGGGTCTCCGATTCCTCAATCCGAGCCGCTATCCATTACTCCACCGGAATAAATACTGTGAATTACGGCGTACAAATCGAGGTTTTGAAGCTTAAAAAATCTTTCCAAGTGTAGGGAGCGAATTATATTGGGAGCATAAAATGCAACTTTACCAGCGAATTATAAATAACTGGGACAGAAATTCGAAGAAAATTTTAATATTTTATGTTGTTTTAACTTCTAAGGCACATGTCTGGGTCAAAGAATTTTAAAAAGTTTTTTTTTTCAATAAATGGGTTAATCTGTATCGTTAATTTCACAAGAATTATGATCTTTGCCAAGACCCTCAGGCTTCATTCGCTCAAATCCTCTTTGTCCATTGAACTTAAAAAGCAGATGTATACAGACTACAGTTTAGATATTTTTGTACGGTTTTCGAACTATGCGTGGCATCCTAATGAAAGTATCGATCTGATAAGGCTATTGAAGATCATAACATGTGTTTTCAGATTTATGTTTTGGTTTTGAATCGATTTGTGAAAATATCTCTGGCTTAGTCCAGTCAATGTACAGTGTCATTTCTATTATATATTGGAGACTTTATCTAATCAAACGTATCTTTTAACACATACCTATTCTTGTATAGAGGATTATTTTCTTTTTGAACTCAAGGTACCATATTCTCAAGATGTCACTCTATTCATCATATATCCACATTCTAAGAAGATGCTGTAGTGACAAAAAATCTATAATGTTTTGTTTAGTTTTGAGTTTTTTCGACAAGCGGTATATACTAGACTGTATGTCCCGACACTTGAATGGCTTTTTTTTTTTGTTTTAAGCTTATCACCCCAAACAAGGCCGGTGGCCACTAGCACGCAAGGGTTTACAGAAGGTTTGGAGGAAGAGCAGATAGGAGTGGTAAAGGAGAGGATGTGGAGAAAGATAGTGGATCGATCAAGGCAAGGGGGTTACAGAAGATTTGGTGCGAGAGCAGATAGGAATGAAAGGTGAAAGGATGTGGAGAAGGGAAGTGGATAGATCAAGGCAACTGGAGATGTCGATTGACGTTACACTTACATAGTTGGAGATTGTATTTGTCAGGGAAACAGGAATAAGGAAGGGAGTTCCACAGGCGAGATGTGCGATACATGAAGCTATTGGAGTAGAAGATACGTCTACATCTAACAGTTTCAACGGTGAAGGGGGGAACGGGATGCCAGCTTCGTAGGACGTTTAAATTCATGAGGCCTAGGAACCAGGGAAAGCAGCTCATCGGAGTAATTACCGTGAAGGTATTTGTAAAAAAGACAAAGCTAGGCAACGTCGCTTCTGTGACAGAGCGACTGCAGACGAGATGACAGATCAGGGCCAATTACGTTGCATATCCGTTTCTGGATCTTATCAAGAACCCTGAGGCAAACAGCAGGGGCTCCAGACCATATATGGCTGCAATACTCCATGCAAGGGTTGTGAGATAAATAAAATTGGTCGCGTCAAAAAAAGGAAGAAATAAAAATACGCCGGTGAGTGTTAAGCGAAAAATACAAACATCTCTAAATGCTGCACATCACTCACAAATTATCGCTAGTTTTTCACCGAGGTAAACATATATATATATATATATATATATATATATATATATATATATATATATATATATATATATATATATGAAATATGTTGTGCATTTCAAATTATATTACAATGAATCATTCATACAAAAAGTAGATTTGTAAAGTTAATGATATAAAATGGCGAAATCTCTTCGTAAACCAAAATTTTAAAGGTGCATTAACCTACCAATCACTCGATAAATGTTATGATTTTTGTTTTTAATAACTGAAAGTTGTATAAGGTCTTTTTTAATCTGTTAGTACTTTCAACTGTACATGCAGTCATCCTCAGGCATGGAAATTATTAACTTTACTAATCTACTTTTTGTATGAATGATTCTCTGTAATATATATATATATATATATATATGTATATATATATATATATATTTAGAGAGAAAGAGTCTGTTCTAATTTTGCTTATGCATTTTCTTCGTTAAACACGTTACACACTGAGTGACGTCAGTTCTCTCTTACAAAGAGACCTCGCATCAAAGCTTCGCGACAAAGGTGTGCAGTGGGTTCGTCTTCGTGGCCGGCGAAAGCCTTTAAGATTATTGAATAATTCAGTTGCCTTTCAAGGCTACAAATTAATTTCCCGACTCAATATCGAAGTCAATTACCGGTACATTCTTTCTGTGGTAATCAGATGATGTGTTGTGTCCATTTGAAGTCTCGGAATTTTCGGTGAGTTGGCTGTTGTTTTGGCGAAATTTAAGAACGGGCTAGTTGTCTAAAGCAAATAATTTGATATTCATACAAATAGAAAATAAAAATAGATGCATGCAATTCCAGCAGGAATGGATCATGAGAAATACATATATATATATATATATATATATATATATATATATATATATATATATGAACAAATTGTCCATACTAAATAAATGAACCTAGTGAACAGAGTTTTCCTTTGATTTATTAATCGTAGGTAAAATATATATCGCGATAAAACTGTGTTTCTTGCTGTAGGTCGCAGTAAAAAATGTTTGAAAAACGCTGTATTAGAGGAAGGTCCATTTTGGCATGTCTTTTGTATTTTATCATAAAACACCGCTTTGGTAAGCAGGCACTCAATTTCACGAATAATCTCCCCTAATATTTATACGTATATATGTATATGTAACTGGAATTACTTTCCTCGTGACATTGTTATAAATGTTCCGATTTCAGTAGAATGTTCGGGTATACAGTTATTTATATGATGAAAAAAACACGATTTTATGCATATTATTATGTTAATATCGACGAGAGTAATTTTTTTTAATTTGGAAATATTCTTTCGAATGAAATGAATGGAATTAATAATTTTAAATCGATCAAGTGTGTCAGTTTATCATTCATTCAGTTAAAGTTGAAAAAAATTATCCAAGAGATGTTTAGCGGATGACACAGAAAGTCAGATATCGTTCCCGAATTATCGAAAGTTTAATCAATGAACGAAGAAGAAAAAATTCTGGATCTGTAATTAATTCATAATTTGAAATTCCGTTTTTCTGCACGATCGAAACTTCGTAAAAAAAGCCTTGATTTTCAAAAGATACATCCATGTCAGCTTTTTTTTTTAATGAAATCATAATATATATCTATATAAATTTGATTTTAATACGTTTCCGATCCACCAAAAAATTATTTTAGGAATTTTAATGAGATAATTTTGCTAAGCTTATAGTTGGAATTTTTGATAGTCAGTTGCCCAATTTAATATATAAGAAAGAGCTTACTATGTAAGAAAATGCAACAATCATCACTTGCGTAGGTACGTAAATTTAAAGTTTAACTAATGCTCATAGGATTGCTTTCTAATCAATTTCAATCACGACCACTTTCTTAAGTTGACCCTAGACTCGTTAATGAATTCTCGAGTAAGTTCATAAAACTGCATTTAATATTTTTCAGCCCAAGCAAAGCTGGAATGCCACTAGTAAGCAGGGAGTTACATGAAATGAAAGTGAGAGAAAAGTGTAAATATGGTGGATAGAGGAAAGGACAAAAATATAAAAGATGGCGATTCACATTACATTTCAATTTTTGACGATTGTAGTTATCAGGAACCCAAGTAAATGGAGGGGGGTTCGACAAGAGGAAGTGCAAAGAAAAGACATTTTTCAAGCAGAAATCGCGGTTGAATGTAGCTAGTTCAACAAAAAAAGGGTGGGACCTATATGTTAATCCAGTAGCACGTTTAAATACATGCAGTCGGGGCACCAGGGTGAAAGGGTCGTAAGAGCTGTTGCCATGGAAATATTTGCAGAAAATGCACAAAGACTGAAGTGGAGATACCAATTCAGGATTGATTAATTACAGATCCTACTTCGGGTTTTGTCAAGGACACAAGATGAATAACAGGAGCAGCAAATCAGATAAGACAGCTATATACAATACACGGGAAAATTTTGCAACAAATACGTAAATGTGGTACATAGTTTTGGCGATATCCCTGAGTGCAATGTTTCTACCCTGGGAACACAAATGACCTTTCAGGGTAGCATATGATTTGACTTATTACGTTTAACCGTTGACTAACTTCAGGTAATCCCAAATGTCCATTCTGATTATGGTGCTTCATATGGTTAGCATATTATCTACTCTAGAGATCCCAAATACGCATATATTTTCTGCTTATACGTTACTTTTATAGATACAAATATCTAAGTATAAGTTCTATTTATAATAAACAATATAAACAACCTTTACCGGCTTGAATGTCCCAGAAATAACAAAGAAAATACGCGCTATCCAACAAGAATCGAACCTGTATCCTACGCGGAACCGTCATATAGATATGCTAGAAATTCGAACTTTCTAAACAGACGCTTCCTCTGTAGCTCAATGGTATAACACGTTATGCTTTATGCCAGTTTTGTACATGGTACAGGTTCGATTTCTGTTGGCGGATTTATATATTTTCTAAGAAATTTCTCGAACATTCAGGCCGGTATATTAATATATATATATAATATTCTTACTCTGTCCTGGATATTGAGATCTACCTGGATTCTATCCTCTTGGAATTATATATATGTATGTATATGCATATATTTATATATATATATATTTTTTATATATATATATATATTTTTTTATATATATATATATATATATATATATATATATATATATATATATATATATATATATATTTTATATATATTTTATATATATATATATATATATTAACCACTAATATTTTTATATATTGTTTCCACCAAAAAATGACATAATTTTGCAGTCTAATATCATATCCAATTCTCGCTCGAATGATCTCAAATTTTAACAAAATGTGTAAAAACTAAGTTGACAGTTCTCCATGAGAATCTACCAAGAAGATGTATCAGGCGTGTCAGTGATAATGACCCATGTACTGTTCCAATGGTCACCACTAAATAGACAACTTGTTATTTTTTTTATGTGGTTATGTGAAGGGACAGATCTATATCCCCCATCTTCCTACAAATTGAGAATAGTTTAAGCAGATAATCACTGAGGTGCTGAATAATGTAACACAAGACATGTTACAGTGTGTTTGGCAGGAACAGTACTACCGACATGCTGTGTGTCGCGTCAAAGAAGGTGTCCAAATTAAACACTTGTTACGCTTTGTGAAATCGTTTGTGAATATCTTGTTCGAATTTTGATAAATAAATCTTTACTTCTTCAACCTGAACCCGATTTAATTTCGTTTCCCTGCGACATGGAATTACTTAGATATTCTCATTTTAATTGATGCCAATTTTGGGTGACAGCCTGTATGCGTGTGTGGGTGTGTGTGACGTCCACTCAAATGCACTACATCCTCCTATCTACCTCAACTCTAAATTAAAGTTTAAAGCGTATACCATAGTTCACCCTCCTATATATATATATATATATATATATATATATATATATATATATATATATATATATATATATTTAATAATGAACAAATCAAGGTAAACGTAAGATTATCGCACAAAATTTCATAACTGAATCAATTAAGCTCTCAGATCCTCATACGTCGAAACCGACAGGAGAGTCCATTATTATTATATATTTACTTGTTAGCTGTCAATATACCACTTAACACCCTAGAGCGCTACGACTTGGAACGGGTAGAATGGAGATCAACGTATTTTAGTGGACGGAGCAGTTTTCATTGTGTTGTCTGAATCATATTCAAGAAGCGAGTGCAGGATCTAAAAGGTCAGCCAGTCTAACAGTGATCTTATCGCACAATCCTCACACTTACTCCATATGTGGCCTCCTTTGTAATTCCCTTAACGCATAAAATTTCATAACTGAATCAATTAAGCTGTCAGATCCTCATACGACGGGAGAGTTTATTATTATTATTATTATTATTATTATTATTATTATTATTATTATTATTATATATATATATATACATATGCCATTTTAATATATATATATATATATATATATATATATATATATATATATATATATATATATATATATATATGAATTAGGCATATACCTACGTTTACATTACGACTCAGTTTCATGGCTTTCACAATCATAAGGTACAAACGTTACCAACTGTTCTTCTCATGGGAACAACTTTACATTGTATGTGGATTCAAAGTTCAAGATCATTATAAATATAATATACAATTGGGATATAAATTCAAGTTATAGACACTTGGTAGGTAGATATCGAAAAACAAACTAAGTTATTAATAATATGTTTAATATGGATATTGTCCCGTCAATTTATATTGATACAAAGGATAAGATTATTGTAATACGAACTAAAAACGTTGGTATTCACCAAATAAAAAACTTGGTTATGCAAAAATAAAAGATAAATATAAAGAATAATGAAAAAATAATAAAACAAATAAAATCGGAAGGCCAGATTATAAAACCATTATGAAGGCGATCTCTAAATTTTGTTGGGAAATTAAAACAGATAATATTGCGAATTGACAACCAAAACTTTTAGCCTCAAAGAAAAACGTACTCTGTACCTCTTAGGAAAAACGAACTATTTTCAAACACATCAATAATCTTAATCTCTTGAACAAGTGAAAATAACACATGATCATATGCAGTCACTGAGGAAAGCTCTTCTCAAATATTTCGATGCTGGCTAGAGCAATTAACCTAACATCTGCTGTAATACCTTCACTGACCAGCCTCTGATATTTTTTTAATTTATTTTATTTATTTTTTTATATCCACCGTCATAGCGTTTAACTGTTTTTAGAACCTGGCATTACTTTTCTTTGAAAAGTTTTATATAAATTTGTTTAATATTTTTTGTATTGTTTTTTAGTTTTACTTTTCTGTATTCTATATTAAAAAAAGTAAAAGTTTTTAATTAGAAATTAAAGAAGCAACCCTATTAAACAGGTCATAACTATTCGTGCCTGATGAATGCGAAAGCCAAGAAACTGTAAACGTATGTATATGTGTAATCATTAATATATATTTATAGCTCTGTTTTACTAATTTGATCACTGTTTTGTCTACACCATTGACTAAATAGTTATTTGGTTAACTGTACGTGCAACTAATCGCTCATATATAAGATTGATTGTATCTCTTTATTTAGATCATTTTCTTTCTCTCTCTCTCTCTCTCTCTCTCTCTCTCTCTCTATATATATATATATATATATATATATATATATATATATAATTATCATTAACTTCATTATCTACTTTTCGTATGGATGATTCGCGTAATATATATATATATATATATATATATATATATATATATATATATATATATATATATATATTCCTAATATTTATATTTTATTTTTATTTAAGCTTGATATATGCATTTCCTATTTTCTCATGATGTTGAACATACATTATATGTCACTTAAATAAATGAAATTTTTATGGTACCTTACCTATAACGACAGAATGTTCTCTTCCTGACACTATAAATACTCCGCCTCTCAAGAGAGAGGGACGAGATGGAATCGAGTCGAGCCAATAGTAGTTCACTCCAAACCAGACTGACAGTCATACTAACACCTTTCACATCTTGTATTATTATTCCGTGTAATATATCTTCGTTATTTTCTCCTCTGGTGTTCGTGTTGTTCTTCCTTGGTCCTTACCTTTGGACCATAAGAGAAATCAAGTAAGAAGAAAAAATAGAATAAAAAATAACGTAAAATAATATAAAATAAAATACAAAAACAACATAGGAAAATTTCACTGTGTTCTCTTCCAATGAATCCATATTTGGATTACACGACTGTTCAACGAACAAAGACTAGAACTAGAGATGATTTGTCCAATTTCCTGTTACTTAATATTTTCCTATTTTTTCTTAATACTTTTCGAAATACTTCTTCACTGTCCCACCCTATATACGACAATAAGACAATCTTCGAAAGTTTGGAAGGTTGAAATTGTACAAGAAATATGAGACAACTATACGTACAAATAATTCACTGTTCGGTCCAATTTTTCATCAGAGATTATTAATGCTTGAAAAAAAAGATTTAAAGCCATTACACATGTAAGGAAAAATACACCTACATAAAAAGTGAGTACGGAATAAAGGAAAAATAATGAAAATAATATAAAAAAACAATACAATACTGCCTAAATATACAACATAAAGAAGAACACACACAGAAACACACATATATATATATATATAATATTAGTGGCCAATATATATATATATATATATATATATATATATATATATATATATATATATATATATATATATATCAATTTCCAAGAGGATAGAATCCAGATAGAACTCAATGTCCAGGACAGACTAAGAATATAATACAAAAGGCTAAAACACTAAAATCCCATGGTTATAATTTATTACATTGGAATCGTAATCACGATCCAATTCAACAGACCTACAAATTGAAAAAGATACCGGTATTTGTCGGTCTGATGAATTGGATCGTGATAACGATTCCAATGTAATGAATTATAACCATTCAATATTAGTGTTTGGGCCATTTATATTATATTCTTGCTCTGTCCAGGACATTGAGCTCTGCCTGGATTCTATCCTTTTGAAATATATATATATATATATATATATATATATATATATATATATATATATATATATATATATATATATATATATATTGACCACTAATATTAACTATCTATCTATCTCTGTACACACACACACACACACACACATATATATATATATATATATATATATATATATAGTTATATTGAATTTTTGAATTTGTAAGTATGATGAATTGGGTCGAGATTACGATTCCAATGTAATAAAATTATAACCATGGAATATTCGTTTTTGAGGCTTTTATTTTATTTTATATTATATTATATTATACAAACACTTCCTACCATTCTCATTCTCCGCAACATTTCCAGAAAAAAGTCTGTTGCACCGAGAACATGAAACCGATAATAAGAATACACATAAAGAAAGAGCCAGCAATCCACCAGCACAAATCAAGCCCACGTTTAACTGCAGGGCAAAGAACGGCTTTCATTTTAACGGAAATTGTTTACAGAATAATATAATATATGAAGCCAGAGTAAAATAAGCCGATAACGAAGAAAAAACTAAACATGGAAGTAAATGGAAAACCCGGGAAACGAGAAACTACGCACACAAAACATCATTTACAAATACCAAATACGTAAGCAGCACTATGCTTTCCAAATATATATGGGAAATTAAAATTAAAATAAAATCCCACTAAAAATATCATGGAAAGTAAGGAAATCAGAATTAGATTACAACATTAAATTCAGAAACTGTAAACAATGTCTGGAAGAGAAAATGGCTATAATTGCATTTCCAGACCAACGCAATTTACTAAATAAATGATCAGATCGCATCTCAAAATGCCAAGAAAACAATTTTTCTATCTTACATAAAACTCGAAAACTAAAAAGGAAAAATAAAAAAAAAATTAAATTAAATAAGAAATAATAATAAGAAGAAATAAGAGATAATAAAAAT
>OZ038502.1:15485219-15517719 GCA_964036315.1 Acanthosepion esculentum
AGTATAGAGCAAGGCAACTGGAGATGTCGATTGACATTACATTTGAATAGTTGGAGATTACAGCTATCAGGGAAACAGGAAGAGGGAATGTAGTTCCACAGGCGCGAGGTTCGATATATGAAGCTTTTGGAGTAGAAGAGACGGCTACATTTAACAGTTTCAACAGTGAAAGCATGAAGGCGGGATGCTGTCCTTGTAGGACGCTTGAATTCGTGAAGTCTGGGAGCCAGCGAAAGCATCTCATCGGAGCCATTACCATGAAAGTATTTGTAAAAAAGTCATAGAGAGGCGACGGCACGTCTGTGAGAGAGCGACTAAAGACGATATGCCAGATCAGGGCCAATTACATTGCATATCCGTCTCTGGATCTTATCAAGAACTCCGAGGCAAACAGAAGGGGCTCCAGACCATATATATCAGCAATACTCCATGCAAGGGCGAATGGTTGATTTGTAGATTTGAAGGATCGAATCCGGAGAGAAAAATTTCCTGGCGCGGCACAGGGAGCCAACTTTCCTTGCGGTGGACGAAGCAATTGATTCAATGTATTTGTTCCATCTCAGGTCATCAAACGTGAGACCGAGCAACCGCAGAGAGGTGCTCTCGAGAAGTTGAGCGTCAGACATTCTAATGTGGTGTAGGGAATGATCTCTGTGGTGATTAATAGAGAGCAGTATTGTTTTTGAGCCGTTAAAGTTAACAAGCCAATTCATGCCCAAGTTCACAACCGATTGGAGATCCTTTACGAGACGAACGGCCAGGTTAATTTTGTCAGCGACACTAGATTTGTTTTTCAGGCAGGTGTAAACTGTACTCTCGTCCGCGGAGATGTCTACTTGGGCATCTATGGCGTAAGGAAGATCGTTGATGAAGATAAGGATCAGAGTAGGGCCAAGGATGGACTCTTGAGGAAAACCTGCGTTTGTGGGATAGAAGTTGGAAGAGAATCCGTTGAGAACGACCTTCAATTCACGGTTTGACAGTAATTATTGTATTAGGTCAAACAATCGACCTGTAATACCATAGCCCTAGAGCTTGCGAAGAAGGCCGGCATGCCAAACCCTATCAAACGCTTTTGAGATGTCTAGGGTCACGGTATGAGTTTCTCCATTTTTTTGAAGAGCTTGGTAGACAATTTCAGTGATGGCCGTAAGCACATCAGCTGTAGATCTGGCAAATCGGAAACCATATTTCTTGTCTGAGAGCAGATCATGGGATGTAAGGTGGTTAACCATTTTGGCGTTGATTAAGGTTTCGAAGACTTTTCCGAAGAGGGGTAGGAGACTGATATGCCGGTAATTAGAAGGGTCAGATTTATCGCCAGAGTTCTTAAAGACAGGAATTATCGATTAGGACTTCCAGCAGTCTGGAAAACAAGATTCCTTGAGGCAGAAGTTGTATAGTTTGGAGAGGGTGGGTGCCAGCTCAGGTGCGTATTTCTTCAAGACAATGGCTGGTGTCCCATCTCCACAACTAGCCTCGTGGGTGTCTAAATTAGAGAAAATGGCCAGTACCAATGACCGGGTTATGTGAAACCCGCTAAAAAGGATCTCAGTTCTAAAAGGGAAATCGGGTATGTGTACACCGGAAGAGTCGAGCAGCGATGAATTGAATGAAAATATCCGAGCAAAGCATTAAGCCTTGTCGGTAGAGGAGGTCAGGATCTCAAACTGGTTGAACAAAGGAGGTATAGAGGGTTTGCTATTGTTAAGTACGCTCTTGCATAGATGCCAATAATCCTTGGAGCCGAATTTGCGAGATGCAATACTTTCCTTCATTCGAGCAGCAAATAGTGACTTAGCTTCCTTGGGGACACGCTTACACTCGTAACGGGCAGAGGCAAAGATACGTCTATTGCAGTCGGACATGTCGCTACGGAATAGGTGGACGAAGTGGTTCCTATGGGCAATGGCGGCTGACCAAGCAGCGGAGAACCAAGGGGAGGATCGTGATTTGACCTTGAGAGGATGAAAGCGTCGATTCCAGCTTTAACCAAGAACTCAGAAGCACATTCTTGAACGGGGAGCGTAGAGAAAACATTCCAGGACACATCGCGGAGGAAATCACGGAACGAGTCCCAGTCTATTCGTTGATAGCAGAACGAGGTTCAAGTGGCAGGAGGTTCTTTGCTGGGGGGGGGGAGTTGAAGGAGATGTTGACAGACACTGCAGCATGATCGGAGTTACCAAGAGGGCAGAGCTGAGTGGTGCTACAATACTTGGGGATGGAAGTAAAACACAGATCGAGAAAAGAGGCCTTACCGTCCCGGTTGTAGGCAAAACGCGTGGGGAAGTCAACTATCTGCGTGTGGAATTGAGAAACTGAAAAATTAAGTGTTTGAATGCCTGTAAGGTCAGTAGTAGCATTCTTAAGCCACTTAGTATGATGGGCGTTAAAATCGGCAAACACTAATATGTGAGCAAACGGATGGAGAGAGAGAGCCTTTTCTATGCTGTCAGAAATGCTATCGATTATTCCACAGTCTTGAGAGGATGGAGAGCGATAAAGGAATAAGAGATAGCTTACAGCATTGAGAAGAGATAGCCGGAGACGCATGTAGGAATGGTCTGATGAGTCGAGAGTCAACTCTCTAGCCAGTGGGAGATGGTCCTTGACGTAATCACGAAGGACATGCATGTGGGTTTGAGAGTCTTTTCTGAGGAGAGGAAGGTAGCAGGGAATCGAGAGATCAGAGGAGGGGATAGACGAGTCAAGGTTGGTCTCACACAGAGCCAGTATATCCGGGCAGTTTGCAACGAGGAAGGATTCCACACTGCAGAAATAGGATCTAATGCCACGGGTGTTGGAGAAAGAAATGTTCAAGTGTTTATGTGATTTTTGAAGAGCTTTTTTACATTTTCGACCTTTGTTAGTCATCGTGTGGAATTATGGTTGGAAGATGAGAAGGCCTGTAATAAAAAAAGCAGACGGTTATCGACCGTGACGTGGGCAGAGAGAAGTTGGCACAGCCTGCATCATAATGTGGCCTCAGGGTTGCCCACCGGAGGTGACTGCAGGGACACCATTCCATGTGCGACATGGCACTACAGACACCTCGGTATTATTCAACTGTTGATCCGAGCGGCCGCTCAAGACGCTACGCAAGTGTTAGGTCTCCTAACTACCAGTTGGAAACAGCAACCAGGAAACTGCCAACCGTGTACCCTCACAATGCCACAGACTGCACACATCACGGGAGAAACACGGCAACTAGTACAGAGGCCAGAGAGAAAGAGAGAGTTCCGGAAACCCCGTCCTAAACAAGAAACAAGGTGTGAGCCTCTATTCTTGTCCAAGAGAAGAGGGAGGAGTATTGACCGGGGGTTAAGAAAGCCTACCTTCTCCTATTACATATAACACATACAAGAACAACAAAAAGATTAGAGGGGGAGTTAGTTGGCAAGTGTCCAGGCTGACACTAGATATATGTTTTTGGGGATAGGAATGATATTTTATTTGTGTTTTACCCTTTCACTACACCAAGTTTTTAACTTAGTATAAGTCCCATTGTCCTATTCTAAAAAAGAAATTTAAAAAAATAGGGTTATCCAGCTTTGTGGATATGGCATAAAAGCCAACTCACTTATGGCCGCAAGTGTTCATGTTCGTCCGCATGGTCACTAGTGAAAGTTCAGGTTACCTTTATCACCAAGCTCCTTGTTTCAGTGAACGCAGAGCTGTTTGGGGGGAGGGTAACGGGCATTCCCTTCCGCCACCAACAATTACTTGGGGGACTTGCTTTCAATAAAATTAAAAAACAACGGGAAGAAAGATACGGCTAAACAATTCCACGCTGGAATTTTATATAGCAAGATATTCGGCCAACTAAAACATAAGAATACTGACGATGTGACTTCGCCTGCTGTCCAAGACATTTTTTGGGGAAGTGGGGGGGTTCCAACTAAACGAACATACAGGGCTACAAATTAGGTTAGAATAATTAGAACGCAAATAAATACGTTAGATTAGTCAAACAAACAGAAAAAAACAACAAAAAAACAACAGTCTACATAGGTTGACAAATACACAGGAAGAGAGAAAGAGAGAGAGAGAGAGACACTTTGGCTAAGTTTCGGGTAGAGCGAATTATACTCACTAATTGCAGCAAGTGTTCATGTTCTTTCATTCTCATGGTTACCAGTGAAAGTTCAGGCTACATTTATCACCAAGCTTCTTGTTTCAGTGAAAGCAGAGCTTACATTCCTCCGCAGCACCAACAATATCTATCTCAGACTGTTCGTATTTAGCTATCCCCGTCAGTATATATCAATCAATGTCATTCGGTTTATATATATATATATATATATATATATATATATATATATATATATATATATATATATATATATATTAAAACATGTCTTATTAAATAATTTAAACAAGTTATGTCTACTTATTGTTGATAGAATTTTCTCGTAATTATGGACAATTTTCTTAGTAACCTTAATAAAGGAAGAAAAGAAAATTCCCATGTTGATGCATATTCATGTTATTCCGAGTTCTTTCGACATTAGCCCAACGTCAGGGTTTTATTATTCTTATTTTTTTCGTGATCATAGAAAAATTAATGTTTTTTAATTGTGACGTCTAAATGAATGATACATATGTTAATGAAAGCATACCACAAAAATATACGCCATTTATATATATATATATATATATATATATATATATATATATATATATATATATATATATATATATATATATATGATTAGTTATTGGAATTAATTTCGCACTCTATCTCTCTCTCTATATATATATATATAACTTATATATATATATATATATATATATATAACTTATATATATATATATATATATATAACTTATATACTGCGAGCATTATTCTAATTACTATATATATATATATATATATATATATATATATATATATAGATATATATGAAAGTTGACATGGAATTCAACATATACATATAGTTTTTGTACCATATATATATATATATATATATATATATATATATATATATATATATATATATATATATATATATATATATACAGGATATGGAAAAATGTCGCATGATTCCACTATCCCACTGTCAGGAATATTCGATATTTGAAAAATGCGTCAATATGGAGTAAAGCTTAATATTATTTTTTATATGATATTAAAAAAAAAAAAGATCGCTACACAATAGCGTTCATGTTTCAGAAATGAAATTGTTCCTCTTTAGGCAATGGCAAATAACTTGTGGAAAAAATCGTTTTAAATTTCAGCTAATCAAATTTAAAATGAGGCATGTCGGTTTACCCTGGTTAACACATTACGTGTCATACCTACGCTTAATTAAAAAAAACCTTAAGAATATTAATTAAATTAGCACATTTATATATATATATATATATATATATATATATATATATATATATATATATATATATATATAGTGCGTTATATTTTTCTAAAACTTTTATTCGAACTGAATTTTCTTTTCAATTATTGCCGTCCAATGTATCTCGATTACAAAAAATTCAAACTGAGAAAGAAACAATTTTGTATTTCTAGCGATTCTCGAAACTGAATTGCAACTTGCATTTGTTGCATTTCGTTACCTACAATACATATATAAGATTATATTTGGAAAACCAATATTTCTCTCAGTAATTTCTTTCGAAGGACGAAACTCTTATCGTGTGTGGGTTTTGCCCATTTCTGCATTCCAATAACCTTATACATACATACGCACGATTTTAGCGCGCGTTTGTATTTATGAAAATCTTTGTGTGTTTTTGATTGAAATTCTATTGATCTACTTCTTAATACAAATGTGAAAGGGTTCCTTGATCCTATTTCCAGCTGCATTATTCAACACTAGTTTTCTAATGAATTCCAAACTTTTCCTTTTGTATATATTCATTCATTTAAAAATAAAATATTTGGTAATATTCTATTCATTTGATGCGATTCCATACGGCTCCAATCAATTTTTCCTTCTCCCGATAGAGAGCCTGGTTTCGATACGCCCAAATCCTTTATTCCGCACTCGTTTTCTTCGAATCATATTTATTTCATCATATGCCCCAAGAGCCACTTGTCAGAAATTTTGTAAAAAAATCGTATTTCATGATAATTTCGTGAAGGAGTCGGTGTGTTCAAATCATCTGTCTTTTTATTTTGAATTTTCCTTCTAAACAAAAATATCGAATATGATCCCTAAAAATGGAAACAGAAAAATAATTCTCTAATCTCTGAATAAAAACTGTTCTAACATAAGGTGTTTTAAAATTGGTGAAACAAATCAGTGGCCTCTCGGATGGGGATAGCTTGAGAAGCGTGAGGACCATGATGAGGTTTAAACAGTGGTTCATATAGGAGGGTGCTACTCCTCACACTGCTAATATCCCCATGCATGATTTTGGGGAAAGTTTGGGGAGGGTCTCATCAGCCATAATTTTGAAGTGGAACTGGCACCGCACTCGCTTAACCTGAATCCCCCAGATTTGGGTGGTCCCCAGGGGAATTATTTACCAAGGCAAACCTCGCACCATTGCTACGTTAAAAGCAGCCATCACTGAGACGATTCAAGGCTCAACTTGCATGAATGTCCACCCGTCATCAACAAGAATGAATTAAACACTGCCTTCCTCTAAACGGAAGATATCTGGAGCATGTCCCTATTTTGCATATTTCGACCGTCTATTCGACCTATTTTTCTGAAAATTGAATTTTCTATTCCTTTTTTGTGCTTATTAACGTATGCAAAATTTGGGATATATACGGCCATTAGTTACTGAGAAATGGAAAACAAATATTCAAAATTGATAGGTGTACGAATAATTTCGTCATTGACTGTTAAGTCTAAATATTAATGTATTACTTAAATATTATAATGTATTAATTATATTTAATGTATTGCAGTGATCAATTTTGAATTCTTCTGCGATCTATTTTTTCGTATCACATCTACTCCTCCCTATCTAGAGTGATGAACGTTTCCTCAGGAGCTAGCTTAAATGCCGCCCGATATATCGGCGTTTAAGCTAGTATTAAATAAACCTTTCTAGATACCAATATATAGTCATGAGTTAATTCAATCGGCAGAGCAAAACCAATCTTAATAATTCTTCCCTCCGTCCCTTTATAGAATAAATCTGTCACATATGTTAGGTTGCAACTTCTGTGTATCGAGAGGTTCTTGACAACATCCAATAAAATATGTTCCAGAATGCGAAGGCCAGAGCAAGAATGCGAAGCCCAGGGAGGAAATTGTCAGTGATTAGCCAGAATGCCTTGTGAGCAGAGTATTCTGACAGTGATCGATTGCCATTTCATGGGTTTTGAATACAAGTCCCAAACGGCGCGAATTCAACAGAGGATCTCGAGAATTCTGGAGTGTCGATATGCCTCCTGCACTCAGGTTAGCAACTGGCTAAACCACCCTCGAAGTTGGCAGGCGGTGAGGCACCGTGCGACATGCGTTCCTGTGACGAAACTCCTCTAACAGCTCCTTAAAATCTAAGCCGCCACCACCCTCTCCTATTAAAACTAATAACAAAATAAATGATCCTTTTCTTTGATATTATTTAATGCAGTAACGTGGAGCAGCGACGACACAGAACGCAAAAATATCTACAATTTTATCGGTATAACTTGTCATCTCATCTCGAATCACTATCTCACCGCCGTAACTTATCGTCCCTATGCCATTGCTATATAGGGTAGTTGTTATATAGGATATCCCCTCCTTAGTACCTAGACTTCACGGATTTAAAAGTAGTGCAAGATTGGAACCTATCTCTATATTGAATCCATTGCTAGGGCGGCTACTAAGAAAGTCGGTTCACTATGTCGGACAAGACAATTTTTCTCTCCATAATTTATCTTACATATCTATACATACCATTCGTCCATGCTTAAAATATTGCTGCCACATATGTTCCGGTGACTCTGCTATTTATCTAGAGACCCTTGATAAGATCCCTTTGAAGAATCGGCAACATAACTGGTCCTGATCTGACGACTCGTCTACAGTCTCTTTCCCGCCACAATAAGGTTGCCTATCTATGTCTTTTCTATGAATACATTCATGGTAAATATTCGGATAAAATCTTCGCCATGGTACCTAGAGTTTTTTTTTTTAATTTAAGGGCAGAAATAAATTGGCGTCGAAATCACATAAATTTAGTATTGAGATGGTTAGAGCTAGGCTTAAATTCTATGCCGTTTCCATTCTCGCACTTCCTGCTTGTGGAACTTCCGTCCGGTTCCATGCTTTCTAGTCGACTTTAATATGTAAAAATTAAATTAATGTCATTTTCTGGGTGCTTTTACACTTTCGGGTCCCCTTTGTAATCTTTAGATGCAATATAATTTTTCCCCAAGAAATATTTTTCCCTGTTTACTACACGTGGCTATCGTTTTTGCACTGCTTATATTCATCACGTCACGTACTTTACTGTTCACTTCAAACCAAGTATTATGGCTGTTGTTCAACGCGTTCCCAATCAAGAGATTTTTGAAGACATCACCAATTTGAAGATCGAAGAACAGTTTTACAACAATATTGATAATTGGATTGATTGATGCCGTGACTATGGTTTGCTAGCAGTCAGTACGAACTACACAGCTTGCAACAGTCGTTGTAGGGAACAAACCTTTTCGGGATCGCTGGACAATAGGAATTGGAAGTGTGCACGTAAAACTTGCACGTTTGGTTCTGTTTATTTTGTTTTACGGCATATCAACCTCAATGAGTAATGTAATGCCGACAACATTTTTAGGATAGATTCGTATCAATAGAATATGTATGTTTTGGTTTAGATTGGTTTGGTTTATTTTGTTTTACGGCATATCAACCTCAATGGGTTATTTAATGCCGACAACATTTTTAGGATAGATTCGTATGAATAGAATATGTATTCTTTGTTTTAGATTGGTTTGGTTTATTTTACGGCATATCAACCTCAATGGGTTTTTTAATGCCGACAGCATTTTTTTGTTTCTGGTAATATTTTTCCTCCAAAATTGTATTGCTGGTAATAGTTAACTATTTGCCCATAGCTGGGACCCTAACAGGTGCTACCACCCGGGTCAGGGGGGACCTGCGAACACCAGCAATTAAGAGGTGGTTCCACGCTCCTCATAACCTCCTGATAAGAGGCCTTGTCGCTAAATGTAGTTTATTGTCTTACCCAGGACGCGGATGTAGTTTATCTTCGTACCCATGATAGGTAAAGCTTGAGGGATGCGAAAGTGTAATTACTCCGATTGATCTCTACTGTACACATGATTACTTTCTTATCTTTCTTCTCTTTCGTTTCTGTTTCTAATTCTTCCACACTCTTAGCACCTTGAGTTTTAGTGTCATTACTATCTTGCTTGGAGTGATTCCGATTAAAAAAAAAAGATATCACAATTACATTGCAGAAATTGTTAGATGTAATCATAAATTTTATTGTACTAATTTATTCTCATTTTCTGTCTACTTGCCATCTCTCCTCAATAATGTCCTGTCACCTTCTTCCAAACTAATAACCCAATATGTCAGTGGCTTCTTTTGCCTGGCTTGAGGTGAGATGATTTAAAACTATGTTTACGGATCCTACGTCCCTGATTCTTTGATTCAAGCAATCCAAGAAAATCTAATCAAACACTACCTTGTAGGAACAGTGTAGGAGATTTGAAATGCAAAAGAAAATGAATGAAACGTATGGATAATTAGATTCTCAGGTAGAAACACTATACATTACAAGGCGTGAATATGCTTTATTCAAATGCGAAGAGGCGTCAATTACCTTGAAAAAGCCCAAGAAGAGATACCAAAAATGGCATTGCATTCATAATTGCTGACAATGCCGGAACAGTTCAACATGCAACCGTAATAAACAAACTTAATGAATGAAGCGGCCATAAAATGGCGACTTGCAAATTTCAAATTTGTCTTTAAAATTGACACAGGTAAGGATTCACAGAATAATAAAACTAATAAAATCCGTGAGAACATTAACGAATTTCAAATAGAACGCAAGAACAGATTCCAGGTTTGTTGGAATGTCGAAAGTAGCAGACATAATCTGAATATCGAATTGACCACTATAAAGCTGGCAACAGCCGAGATAACAGGAAAAAAACAACAACAAAAAAAAAACGAAAGTGGCAAAACCAAGGAAGATTACTCAAAGCCTACTTCAGGAACAGAAGATGAAACGGAGTAATTGGGTCGTAAATAATGACAGAGACATAATTAAATCTGCAGAAATAAAACACTTTTCACAAGCTGAATCACGTATAAAAAAAGATAATGTTAGAAATGGCACAGGAAGTCCTCAGAAAATGGTAAATACCATGAACATGTTCCATCGCTATACAATATCGATAGCATTCAAATGCTTCCATTGAAAGAGAGTAAGATTATAACTTCGAAAATGAAGGTGATAACTTAGTAATAATCGATGAATTCTTTGCAAATTTTAAATAAAATAGCCAGAAACAAGACTGGCAGGAAATTCTACGGTCCGAACACTTGGGAGCATGCCACTGCCGGACCACAGAAATGTGTGGGTGTAGGTGGCGGGCGTTTGGTTTGAGGATAAGAGATGTAAAACTATATTTTTACCAAGATGTTATAATAAAAATATTTTTAAAATAATTCCATTCATTTCTGAATGAATCCTCAATGCTTCATTAAAATCCGATAATTTTTCGACTTTTAAAAGAATTTCCGAACGAATGTATTTTGCGGTGTAAAAAGACTACACTATTTTTTCGACACCACAGTGAAGAAAAAAATAGATTTTTAAACAAAATTTAGAACGCTCTCGATACGACCAAAAATATAACTTAATAATAAAAAAATCGTTTTATTTTCAGTCCAGTTCCATTGTGACCAGAGTACAAAAAATGGTGGATGACAGAAACCAACCCTTAAATGTTAACATAGTCCTACCAAATCAATTCAGATGTATATTAGCGTGTTATCAAAGGTAGGACATTAAAAGAAAAACATAACAGAAAATAAAACAACCATTAAAATTTCTAAAAAGTTTTTTTTATTGTTTCATTTTATATATAAAGTACAGCGTATGTGTGTGTGTTTGTGCGTGTAAGTGTCCGAACAACTCCGTTCTCAATGGTCCGATTTCAATGATTCATAGCTCATACAAAAGCCCTAAAAAGTTAAAATCAGCGACCGATTTTCGTTGAGCTGAGATTCAGGATTCCCAGATTATGCGAGGTTAAAAATATATATATTAATATATTATACTAGCCATAATCGTTGCTTTCATGTTTCAAGGGGAGTAACTCTTATTTCCTCTTTGTATCTAAAATTGCAGTGTACGTTTTATTATAGATAGCTTAAAAATGGCCCTATCGGGCGGCATTTAAGCTATATTATGCGGAGAACTCTTGGTTTGGCCATCATCACAATAGCTAGGGAGAGTACCTAAACTACAGAAGATCTCAGAATTAATCAGTAGATTTTAGTGTTGAGTTAATGTTTAAGCTTACCTATTAAAAGTTCAACTTGAGAGTTGAGTTAAAGGGAAATAACTCCGACATCCGAAAGAGGCAATGCACGTGGAACTAGAACAATCTACCCCCCGGTGAACGAAATAAAGGGTTCAGTTCGAAATTCCAATCACCTGAAGAATGCCGGAGTGTACACCGGTCGAAACGTTGTGAATATGAAATGAAGATGAGGAAAACAATCCGAATAATGTAAATAATCATAACTCATAGACTCCTATAGACAACTATCAATTAACAAGAATTCTTGGACTATATTTCCAGTTGTCTTCTGTGAGTTCAGTGTCGTCGTTCACTTAGACTGGATGTCAACCAAAAATATGTAGCGATTTAATTCTTAGGTAAGGGAACGGAGAAAAGATTAATGCGATCGGGAATGCAGCGAACTAGTCCATATTTTAACTGGGTTCGCCTGTTTTGTTTTCTATACACCCGGCCAGCAAGGCTCTGATCAGGCGATTGGAGCTTTGAGGAGCGTGGGACGGCCTTCTAATTGTTGTTGTTCCAAGGTTCACTTTGACCCGGAGTGGTAGCACCTGTTAATATCCCAGCAATGACATATACACGAAGACTGCACCTAGACTTGAAGATTGTAGCGTGAGTGGAAACATTTAAGCGGGAGTCTGTTTCAGAAAGAACTGCTACTTGGGAAGAAGGTTTCGGGGTGAAACGATATTCTTACACAAGTAATGAGGATAATTCTACCCTATGGAGGTAGCAAAACAGTTCTTCGCCTTAAAGATGCTGACGTGCCGTGGCTTCACTCTGTCTCTTCTACAACTATTTTCACGGCAACTGCTCCGACGAGCTACTTTCGCTGGTTCCCAGACCGCATCAATTTAAGCGTGATACTACGTTGGCATATCGGTCCCACAATTTCATTGACGAAATGGTTATTTGTAGCCATCTCTTCTGCTGCAACAGCTTCATATCTCGCACTTCCCGTCTGTGGAACTCCCTTCCTATTGCTTGCTTCCCTGATAGCTATAATCTTCAAATATTCAAATGTAATGTCAATAGATATCATCTGATTTCTTGATCTCGTTCCCTGTTCTTCTCCTTAAACTTTTCTGTTTTTTTCTCGACCGAGTCCATCCTTCAAATATACAAATCAACTATTCGTTCTTGCATAGAATACTGCTGACATATATGGTCTGGTGCTTCCGCTGTACGTCTTGAGACCCTCGACAATATCCAGAGACGGATATGAAACGGGATTGGTCCTGATCTGGCATTTCGTCTAGAGTCATATTCTCATAGACGTGCTGTGGTTTCCCTTTGTCTTTTTTAAAAGTATTTCTCGACTGTCGATTAGTTGTCCTAAAGCCATTGTCTGCGATGGACGTCACTCCAAGGAAGCGTACGAAAATGGCAACGCTGCACGAAGACACTGGCAAAACTTACTAGCGAGCAAATCTAAGTATTATAGACTGGCTAGGAAACCCTCCTGATTTAAATCCCATCGAGAATATGTGGTTACTCTGCAAGGAACAACTTGTTGGAATGGGCAGATGAAGTATGAGCATGTGAACTGTGTCAGGTTGCATTGGATAAATGTGAAAAATGTAAATAATAACCTAATTATTCGTTTTGTTTCAATTAAGTTGTAACAGGTTGTATACAGTAATAGCTGTACAACTGGCATTTGTTGTCGGATGCGCAATTTAAGGACATGGAAGAAGTGTAATTATTTTATACCACTGGAATGGAAATAGGAAAGAGTATGCTTGCTGAAAACATAACCCAACTATACGAAAATTCATAATGATTATGAATTAATTCATTATGAATTATAAAATGTCCACAGAAAGTTGAACTGTCGAACCGAAATTTGTTCCAACTCTCCAGCGTTGATTTTCGGTCAAATCCCCTTAGGAAAAATCTGAATTGATCACTGGAAGCTTTAGGCTAAAAAGCAGCGACAACTGGGATATCTACCCTTGGATAATAACCAGTCTAAGTGAAGAAAAATACTGAATTGAAAATTGGACAGAAGGCAACGGGCGACCGCTGCGTGATCCTCCTCGACGGCAAATCACGGATAATAAAGGCAGGGGAACTATGAGTTATGAAGGGACAATAATTTCAGAAACTAGTATTACGAATTATAGCATTTGCGTCGAATAAAAGAAATGTCGAACAGAAATTCGCGCCATTTTTAGAGCGTTTAAGATTATGTTTCAAGCAATTACACATTGGTCAGAACTATTTAAAAGAAAGGCCACGAATATTGTGCAGACGAATATCATAGAAAATTGTTTATATCTACTAAAGGGGAAGATGACAAAATATGTGGAGCGATTATTGATTAGCTTTTCAATATCAAAATGGTGAAACTACGATCATTCATTTCTTTTGAATATACTTTATTTTCTAGCGAAAATATTTCGATTATTTTAAAGAAGGATTAGTGCTAGTAAGAAGATATCTTTTTATAATAGTAAAACCTGTATGATATTTTTGAAAACTTTAAAAATTTGATGATTTTTAAGTATTACACTCTAACTAAAATTTTGCTGGTGAAAACCTAAAATAAATAAAACACTTGTAGTTATATTTGTTTGATAAAATTAGTTTAGTTCTAGTTAAAAAAAAACAAAAAACTCTATAACCTAATATATATTCAGAATAATAGATATTTTTGAATTACTACCAGAATATTTTGAAAACCTAACATAAACAATACAGTGTTTAAATTCATACAGTCTAGGTACCATAGCGAATGAGTTCATCCGAAAAATTACTATGGGAGTATTTATGAAAAAGGCACGGAGAGACAACCTTACGGCGGTGGACAAGTGAGCGAATCCGAGATGAGGGATCTGAACCAAGAATGTTGCTGAAGTTTGTGTTGTATTTATGGGAAAGAGGCTGTAGAATGGAAAATATCACTTCACAGAATGAACCGCTAAAAATTTTAAATTCTTTAAAATATGGAAATTAAGGTTTGAGCTGCTTCTGCTAAAATATGGCAGTGGTTCTCCTTTTTTTTGCCTAATTTGATTCTTGTAAAAATAATTCAAGGCGGCAAGATTTAGGTACTTTTGGAAACAGTAGAATGGGCTAAAGATTTTCCATGCTTCTTTTGCGAAAGTTGTTGCAAGTGAGTCTGCAAAGTTTCGAAGTGTTTTTGTTACAAGTGAGGAAATCAAGTAGTACGGTACGTCAATGTGTGTGTGTGTGTGTGTGTGTGTGTGTGTTTGTGTGTGTGTGTGTGTGTGTGTGTGTGTGTGTGTGTGTGTGTGTGTGTGAAGCACACACTAATGAACCATGTGTGAGGCTGCTGGCTGAATTCGTTCGATAGCAGTAATTTTAGAACACAGCGACCATAGATAACATACGAGACTTAATTTCGTCGTGGCGGTGTATGTAGGAAAATAATTGCTGATATACGCGCTGTCATGTTAACGTGTGCCTAAACTGTTTATCTTGGCAGTGTCTGGTTCGCTGACGGTCTCTCGCCGATTGCGTCGTTTCAGATGTGTTCGCTGACTGTTTCATTTCAGATCTGATTGTGACTGCGGCTGATGAACCGTTTTTATAGCTTATGGCCAGTCGGTGACCGACTCACGTATCCTATCTGTGTTTTGCGTGGGAATGTATTCGGTAACACAACCCTGACATTTTCCAGGTCGTTTGGAGTTCAACCGCTAGGATGTCGTAGAGAGAGCATCAGGTGACTTGTTCTATCCAATCAGATTCCAGAAACCAATTATTTAATTTTTAACCCATGTATCAAATCTTCTGAATCTAGTAGGGTTTATTTGTAGGCGTTTCGTTTGTTGTTTCACTGATTGACCGCAATATCTCGACTTTATAGTTATTACCAGGTGTAGGCTCCAGATCTAGGACTATATATTACCCCAGATCTAGGCATTAGATCTAGACTTTATACATAGAACCAGATCTATGAACCACAAGTTTTTGATTCTAGATTTATCTAATGCATCAGATTTTGGGACAAGATCTAGTGATCGTATATTGCACCAGATGAAGGATTTATAAATAGTTCCAGATCTATATAACAAATCTGGGCACTATTTCTTCACTTGTATGATAACCCGATGTAGTTTTCCTATAATGGTATTGTGTATTGTACCAGATCTAGACACAAATCTAGTCTTTATATATACACAAAATCTAAGCACCAGATTTTGTCAGCAGATCTAGGTTTTACTTTTTGCACTAGATGTAGCCACCAGATCAAGGTAGTTATATATAGGATGTGCCTAGTACACTACTACAAAGAAGCATTGATAAGTAACATTTCTGGGAGTTATATCTATCGATCTAGGCCCCAGACTTATTCATCATTTCTTGATATATATATATTGCGAGATCTCGTCTTTATATTTAGGTTTTATATAGTGCACCAGATCTAGGCTTCATATATAACACTTAACCTAAGCACGGCATATAGTCACTATAACTAGATTAAAAATATTTCACCAGATGTAAATACCAGATCCTGGTATTTACATCTAAAAATTACATAAAGTGTATACATGTACATATATACATATATATATATACATATATATATATATATATATATATATATATATATATATATATATATATATATATATATATATATATAACTTTATGTAAAGTATATATATATATATATATATATATATATATATATATATATATATATATATATTTATATCTAGGCATTATTGTTTGTTGTGGTGGAATCCACCTAATCTGCATAGGTGACAACCAACTATATAAATAATGGTTGATACCGGAAGACGAGAGAAGGAGAGGAATCACGAGATCCAACTAGAGACTCTGATCGACTGCGACTAGTAAACACATTCTCCAGGAACGTCTTCCCAGAAATAAACAGAAATACTATATGTACTTATTGTGTACACTTTCTTGTTATAATACATTCTTGTTCTAAGTACATTTTGTGTTGCATTATTATTCCATGCAATAGGCGAGATTTAACATTGAGTCAAGACTCAACATTGTTGCATTAGTTAAAGACACCAGAGAGTGAATCCACTCATAAGCTTTCTACATTGCACTAGCTAGAGTCCTTAAGGTGTTTAGCAGTGGAAGTAGGGACATGCTCTCGGCTTCAAATCTCGGCTTTGTATTGTCCTCAATCTATATAATGCAACTATTTTTCGTATCAAGCTGTTCCGGATATAGCCATCATATCTAGATACCAAATATATATTTATTTATTTTGGCCAAAGTTCGAGGCAAAGGCAAAGCACTAGAGAGAATTCTAGGCGTTATTTATTGTACTAAATATAGGTAAGAGATCAAGGATAGTATAATACCCCGGAAGGTAGCACAATATCAAGTATTTATATATTGAACTAGATCTAGGGCCAATAACTACAGTTTATATCAAGGATTTATCCTTTTCACCTTAATTATGAATCAGAGCTAGATCCCAGATATAGGCACCACATCTAGGCTTTATATAGCACCAGACCTATTCACCAAAACTAGTTTTATATCTACGGTTTATATATTTCATCAGATCTTGTCATCCGATTAAGAGAGTTAAATCTAGGCTATATATATTAGCAGATCTAGGGAAATGTTCTATCCTTTATCTATAGCACCAAATCTAAAGCCAGATGATGCAACAGATGTAGCCACCAGATTAGTATTGCTATGCTTTATCTATTCAGCATTGCAGGGGATCAGAGATAGGCAGCGATCTATCGCTATTCCCATAGCGAATGCTAGGGCGAGTGATATTTCTTAGTTCCAGCGGTTCACACCATTACTACTACAACTAGTCTTGCCATTATACACAAGGACAAATCCTCTACATTTTCATAATTTTCAATTATTAAGAAGAAGTTTCTATTCAGTGTTGCCAAGAACTGCCTATTTGTGCAACAGACACTGAAATGTATGATTCCCTGTGATCCACAATTATAAAGCTCTTTAAGGCTTGGGCCAGCCATTATCTACACTAAACAACTTCATAAAAGAATCTCACACAAGAACCGTTTACATTTAGCAGTTCTTGAACCTTTTATTTAGTTCATATTGACCAAGCCATTATATAAGATATGGAAAGCAAATGATACATGTTTTATTCAGTAAAGAAAAAGGACAATATGATTCGCGGGAGGAAAACGTCAGATATAAATACAAATCTAAACAAAATAATTTAAAACATTATTAAGCAACATGCGCGAACACAGGTTTATCATCAAAGGAAAGACTTGCTCGAGTCAAAAGCTTCCCCGCTGCAGCTTATTCAGAGAAGAGAAGTCCTGATTTCAATAGTCATTCTTGGAAGGAAAAGATAAAGAAGAAAAGCTGTTTTGAAACATGAACTCAATTCGACTGCGTGATGTGTTTGGGGAAAAGTTTACATTGCTTTTAAACGGGAAGGTGAAAGAAATACTGAAGTCACTTTTTTATATTATTATTATTATCTTTTTTTTATATTATTATCTTTACTACTTTTATATTATTATGCCATGATCACGCCAGATTATTTTCCCATCGTGAGGAAAAAACAAACACAGAATCCGGATCTCGTAGCACTAGTTTGCGAGTATTTGAAAACTCAAAACAAGATGGTAAATAAATATGTTTTTTTATGCATGCATGCCCATCTGTCTGTCTGTCTGTCTGTCTCACTATATATATATATATATATATATATATATATATATATATATATATATATATATATATATATATATACACAATAGGAATTAGGATTACATGAGGTTAATGATGATTTTCACATAATAAAAAAAATGATTTCAATTTACAAGGATCGCGTAGCACTAGTTTGCGAGTATTTGTAAACTCAAAACCCGATGGTAAATAAATGTTTTTATGCATGCATTCCCATCTATCAGTCTGTCTGTCTGTCTCCATATATATATATATATATATATATATATATATATATATATATATATATATATATATATATATATATATGCGTCTGTGTGTATAAATATATATATATATATATATTATACTATAGCAATTAGGATTACATTAGTTTAATGATCATTTGCACATTGTAAATTTTATTTCAATTTACAAGTTGAGTATGATCATTAACATAATGTAATCTTAATTCCTATCGTATAAAACATGTTGCTTTTAACATTGTATTAATAAGATTTTATACCAACGGATCATATATATATATATATATATATATATATATATATATATATATATATATATATATATATATGTTATGAAATGGACATAGTCCGACAATTATTTTAAAATATTTTCTGTATTTTCTTATTTTTATACATACAAATATTTAAGTAAATGCCTTGTTAATAATAAACAGTATTATCTACATTTACCACTCTGAATAACCGAGAAATTCAATGGAAAACATGTCCCCTCGAAAGGTATCGAACATATACCTTCATGAATTTACTATGAAATTCAAGTTAGTAAATGTAGTTAATATTGTTTATTATAAACAGAGCATTTTCCTAAATATTTGTATCTATAAAAAATAAGGTAAAAACAGAACATATATATATATATATATATATATATATATATATGTGTGTACGTGTATATATATATATATATATATATATATATATATGTGTGTGTGTGTGTGTGTGTGTGTGTTTTTATGTGTGTGTGTGTGTCATTCGCAGATATTACTGTTTCGCAGCTCATCAGTGCGACTAGACATCCGAATGCCTTAAAATGATGATCCCTCTTCCTGTTATGTTTTAGATTTCCTCATTATTATTCACTTTTTGTTAAACATATTCACCGTTCTTTTGATGTTTCTTCAATGGACTTCGAAGATGGAAGCCAGAGTATGAATGTTGGTACCATTACTGAAGAGCTGAATGATTCTTCCTCTCACCATTGCTCAGCTGAATAAACTAAGTTAAAATGATGATCCCTCTTCCTTTTATGTTTTAGAATTCCTCTCTATTGTTTAATCTTTCTTAAACATATTCACCATATTTCCTCTGAGCCCCACTGAATATATTTAAACATTTCTCTTTTTAGCTGAATAACTCCAATGGTTTTTCACTGATCTTTACAATAGATGATATTAAGAGAACTAAACGACTTATCTGAAAACCTGGATAAAGTGTATCAATTACTGTATTGGGATGAGAAATTATGCAGTAACACGATTTGGACAGTTTTGTTGTTACAAACGGTATCTAGTTAGACAAGTTTTGTTTACTTACTTTTCATAGAATTCTATCATATTTACAGACAAGTTTCTTAGCGTCCTTACTAAAGGTAGAAAGAAAAATACCGTGTTGAAGCATACTCATTTTATACCGTGAACTTTCGACATTAGTACAATGACATCATCAAGGTGGTGTTTTTTCTAAGACAAAAATATTTCGATATTTCAATAACTTAGTCACCTCCCTTGACGTTTTAAATCATAAAATTTCAAAATCGTACAGTACATAACCATAACGTTTTTCAATTCACAATTGAAAATTTAATTTGAGTCTCATAAAGCAAGTGGTGGTGACGGGATACCTGCCGTAGCCCTAAAGAAATATGCCTCTGAGCTGGCTCCAGTTACCTCTTCTAAATTCTTACTTTCCATCCTTTTGGAATTCCTCCTCTGTCGTATCTGTCTTTAAGAATACTGCAGATACTTTTGAACTGTATCGTCTTCCTCAGAGTCTTTGAGACTGTAATAAATGCCGAAATGGTTAACAATCTTAGTTTCCATGATTTACTCTCCGAAAAACAATATGGTTTCCGCTTTACCCGGTCTACTGCTGATGTGTTTATGGCCAGAGCTGAACATTTATACCAAGCTCTTGATAATAACAGTGAAACTCGAGTTGTGACTCTAGATATCTCGAAGGCTTTTGACAGGGTTTGGCATACCGGCCTTCTACGTAATCTTCAGAGATACATTTATTACAGGACGATTACTGGGTAATCATTTATCAAACCGTGAAATGCAGATCTTCCTGAACGGGTTCTCTTCCAGATCCTTTCATATGAACGCTGGTGTCAATGTATCACTGCATCTCATCAGGCAATTGTAAATTACTGGCCAGTAATTTAAAATTACCTGATGGAATGCATTGATACGCATCGAAATACGAGTGCAATTGTGTAGCGATTTCTTCATGATTTCGATATAATATCCTAAAATAAAGCTTGTTTGTTTGTGCGTAGACATTTCAGTTCATGTATGGTGTAGAATAAGTGATATAATTTAATACCTAAAAAAAGCTTAGGGTACAACATTGTTTAGCTGCATATGTGCATTGTCTAATTTGTCAAATCGGCAGTTTGCTGCAATGCATACACTTGCTGCCTTAATACCCCGTCTTGTATTGGTATGCACTGTTAGATGTTGCTACAGTCCCGGACAATTTGAATAGGTGTTGTCCATTTCCTTTCTGGTTGTTTGTCTTTGACTCGTATGAGAAAGGCATCCGCTTTTTGCACCCCTCCATATATATATATATATATATATATATATATATATATATATATATATATATATATATGAAGAAAAATAGTTTTAAAGTATGTTATATTTATGGAATAAAGTGCTCAATATCAGAGATAGAGCGTATGTAAATATAAATATAAAAGTGAACATTGAAGTCAACACTCAGAAACGACAGGCTGTTTCATGCAAGATGCAATCGTCAAGGCGCAAGTGTTGGATTTTTCTCGACTATTTATCCATGTGGGTTAGTTGTGCATTTTTGGGTTATCCATTCTGGCGATTATTTTGGCGGTTGTGGATTGATTATTTATTTATTTGGGTTAATTTATTTTACTAGTTTTTTTTTATTTTTATTTTATATATGTATTTATTTTTTTCGGTTTTCGATATTCATTAACGTAGTAAAGATTTTTTATGGTATTTGTTTAGGTCGCCTATTTAATAGTCTGTTTTGGTCTGAGCAGATAAAGCTATTTATTCTCCAATTTTTGGATTGATTTCCGTAGTCTATTCTGCTATTTTAGCGGGAGACATTTTTTAATTTGTTTATTATTTTATTTATTTATTTATTTGGATCGATTATTTTTAACTGTTTTTGCTTATTTATGTTTATTTTTATTAGTTCTAACGGTTATTTTAGCGGGAACGATTTGTTAATTTATTTATATAGATTTATTTGTAATTATTTTTTTTACTTATTTCTTTATTTTTTTATATGTTTATTTTTATTTACTCTATTCGGTTTTTCCATTTTTTTTTATCGTTATATAGCAGTTATAGCTATTTTCTCGTCCAATCTTTGGATTGATTGTTGTTGTCTATTCTAGCGGTTATTGGTTTGTTAATTTGCTCATTGATTATTGTATTTATTTGGCTTGATTATTTTTACTTGTATTTTATGTATTTATTTTTTTTGTCCTATTTCGTCTATTCTAACGGGAGTTGTTTGGTAATTTGTTTATTATTTGCTTGAGCTAATTTATTTTCCTTGTTTTTTTATTTTCATTTATTCTTTTCAGTTTTCGATTGTTAAGTAACGTAGTAAAAATTTGTTTTCATATCTGCATTTTGAGATGAGCTCAGATCGTTTATTTACAATTTCCTTTTGGTCTGGGAAGGTAATAATAGATACTTTCCTTCAGGCAAAGCTTGCAGGTTTTGGATTGATTGTTGTAGGCTGATGTTTTTTCCTTATTTTCCATGATATTTTTTGTGTGATTTGCCTTTTGTTTTTAATTTCCCAAATATACTTAGAAAGTATTGTGTTGTTCGCATATTTACTATTTGTGAAAGATGCCTTTGCGTGCATAGTTTCTTTGTTTCCAGGGTTCTTCATTTATCCTATATATACTTTTTCATTATATGGTGATTTTATGATAGCTTGGTATATTACATTGTTTTGTAAACAATTACCGTTTAAGGGACATTAATTCTTTATTTTACAGTTACACTTGGGTTTAATTTATTCGGGTGATTTGTTGAGAGTTTTCGTGTTACGCTTTTTTATTATTTGTGCCATGTTCTCGGCGCAACTGTAGCTGATTTTTCAGTGTGATTTATTGAATATTTTGTGTCGAGTGGCTGATTCTGGGAAGTGTTTGTTTAAGAGTTTCAAGAATATTTTACATACGATGGTGTTTACGTTTTTGCTGTATGGTGTGTTGAACCATATGATATTTCTCTTCCTGTTGGCCTTTTTTGTGCTCCGTGGTGAGTATGTGATTGTTGACGGGAATCCACTATCTTTTAGGGCTGTTTTGTAGTCTTTCTTAGCTTCGTTAAATATGTTTTCATTGTAAGAATTGTCGGGAAGCTGCGGTCAATTGATTTGTATCTGTTTGATTATTGAAGGCAGGTGATTGTAAGATATATATATATATATATATATATATATATATATATATATATATATATATATATATATATATATATATATATAAAAAGGAAAGAACAGTAAGATATAAAATCCGGTGTTCTTATAGATATTTTTATTTTTACACAATAGTGCTCTATGTAAATTTAAATTTACAGAGCATTAATATTAAAAATTAATAGATTTAAAATATGGTTTTACCGCTACACAGTGATAACCATGTTTCAGAAATGGAAGCTAAAGCCCCTGAATTTAATTTTGTTATTAAACCAAAGACATTAGTTCCATTTCCTCATCAAGCGAATTTTGGAGTAACTTACTTTTTAAAATTTACGGTTGTTAACGGCACAGGAAAGATTCATAGTTTGAGGGTTTCCAAGGTTACCGATAAATCCAAATTCTGACATCCGCTAAATTCATGTCATCTGGGTTTTTTTCTAACGGCAAAAATTCTTATGGTATTTTTTCTATTTGTATATTTAAAGATTTTGAGGGACTGTTTAGGTTAGAATATGTTTTATCCTTATATATATATATATGTGTGTGTGTGTAACGATGTTTACTAGAAATTCTTCAAGGTATTGTCACATCTTCAGTTTCTCCCCTAATAAAATGTTAATTAAGAAAGATATAAGGAAATTACCCATATTATATTCTCAACTCACTTTCGAGGCACTTTCATGGGAATGAATCGCCTGTGCCAAGAGATATGATTATTAATGAGAATTCCGTATATCAAGCAGTGGTAGTCGCTAATGTCTTTGACCCTTGATGATTAAACTGTTCTGATAAATTGCTTGCTGGAACGGAAGTACCAGAGTTTGAGCAACTGGGCAGCTATCAGCTATGTTCAATATAACGTCGCTTTGAAATACGTAGGTGGAATACGAAGCATTCTTGTCTCTATCAAATAGGGCGGAATTGCGCGGGAAATAAAAACGCGGGAGAAAGTGGGAAATCTGTCTCATTTCCATGATTTGTTGTCCCAGGAAACATTTCAGATTTCAATCAGTCCAAGCTATAAATTAATTCGATGATTGTTTAAACATGTACGCATTTCAATGCATCGCCTTTTAAAATGGCTAAGTGTCATATGGAAGGATCGTAAGATAGAAGGTTTGATGCTAAAATATCCAACGAAATAGCAGACAATAAAAGCGAATATTCAAGTAGAGGAGAAGTAATAAATGTTTATCGAAGATGAAAATCAATAGCAGATTTCATTTAAAAAATTGATAATTATCGAACTGCATATTTAGTCTTTAGCCATTTTAATATTTCGTGAATGAATGTCAATATTATGAAACTTAAGTAACCATAATCACGAACATTACAGAGTATGCTTGAAAAGTTTCGCAGACATGTTTTTAAGCATATCACCCCAGGCAAGGCGGGAGTTCCACTAGCACGCAAGTTGTTATAGAATCTGAGAGCATGTGAAAAGAGGGTGTTTGAGGAAGGGATATAGTGTAGGACATATCTACTTAATTGAGGGAAGGGGTGATAAATACTAAAGATTCCAGATAACTCGGTGTATGGAGAGAATTCAACTGAACGTAAAATAGTCAACACCAGAGTTTCACTCAATACCGTAAATTGAAAACCGAAGTCATTTATTTCGTTATCTGGACGAAATAAAAGGGTTCGTTTGAAATTACAATTACCGGAAGAACGCCGGATCGTACAACGGCCGAAACGTTGTGAATATGAAAATGTAGATGAGGAAAACAGACAGAATAATGTAAATTATGCAAATAATCATAATACCTCCTCTCAGAGATGAAGACATATATTAAAACATCTGCATTGAATCATGTTCTTAAATAGCCTCGTCGGATCGAGTCTTTATTTGGATGTCATGCACAGAGCCGAACCTGTACAGAAATACCTAAACTGCCAACTGTGTACAACTGCATCCTAATATCAACGTTGAAAAAAAGGATGTGGACGAGTATAGACTGAAGGTGTTGGCAAAGATCGTCCTTCTCTGAAAAATGCGGACTGATTCACACAAAAAATAACAAATTTAATTGATTCACAGAAAGAACTGTATCAAATATCAGGAGGAACATCACTTGAGGACTACCAACAGCAGTAACAACTAAAATGGACAACACATGTAACTCAAATTAAGAATAATGACACAATCAATATGTTATCATTCCACACTACTTCAAATGAATTATTAAGTATTAAACAACCATTATTACTGAAAAGGGCGATAGCAGCAACTGGAACTAAGAAAGCTATTTCATTGAAAAATTGTTTTTCAGAGGAAAAAAATATACATTTCAACCAATAGCGTTAGTGGCTGCTCGGAAAAGTCTTTAGCCATTTTAATATTTCGTGAATACACGTCAATACGATGGAACTTAAGAAGCTATAACAATGGACATTACAGAGTATGCTTGAAATGACTCACGGCCATGTTTTTAAGCATATCACCCCCAGGCAAGGCGAGAGTGCCACTAGCTTTTAAGGTGTAAGAGAAACTGAGAGCAGGTGTAAAGAGGGTGTTTGAGGAAATGATATAGAGTAGGATATATCTACTTAATATGGGGAAGGGGTGCTAATTACTAAAGATTTCAGATAACTCGTTGTATGGAGAGAATGAAATTGAACGTTAAATAGGCAACAGAAGATTTTCACTCAATACCGTAAATTGAAAACCGAACTCTTTTATTTCGTTGTTTGGACGAAATAAAAGGGTTCGGTTCAAAATTCCAAATACCTGAAGAAGGCTGGATCGTACAACAACCGAAACGTTGTGAATATGTGTATGGAGAGAATGAAATTTAACGTATAATAAGCAGCAGCAGAGTTAGTTTCGCTCAACACCGCGAATTGCTAAGTATTATTTTGATTATTCGTACTGTTATCCTCATCTTCATTGCCATATTCAAAAAAGGCCGTTGTACACGCCGGTCTTCTTCAGGTGTTTAGAATTTCGAACCAAATCCTTTTATTTCGTTATTTGTATTATATCTACACCACCAGTGACACAACGCCCGTCAAGATGGTAGTCCAGCTTCTGCTAAATACGGTGTAGCATGTCTTGCGTAACATGCTCCAGCGGATCAGTACGAACTTAGCTCAGTGAGAATCTAGCAGGAAGTTAGATTAGGCGTTCCTGTGATAATGACAATGTGCTGTTGGAATGCCCACTACATTTCACCTGACTAGATACTTTGTAATTTTTTTCTATGGATCTATGCGAAAGACCAGGTCTATATACCCCTCTTCCTACAAGGCTAGAGGATATTAAGCACGGAATCACTGGATAAAAGCGTTGATTGGATCCTTTTTCCTATGCTTATATATCTATAAAGCGGATATAAACCGACCTCAGTAAGCAAATGTTTAAACCCGACAGTGTTACACCTTGACATTTCAAGTACATTAGCTGTTATCATCATACAGTATCTATTCTGGACAAGTCTAAATTCTGTAAGACGGTTAATCTGAGATACTGCACTTGTACTTTCAGCGAATGTTAAACGTATACAAAAAATAATTTTCGATTTTAAAAATTAAAAATCATCTGCCCCTTGCCTTCCCACAAATATGAAAATTTAAGAAACATTAGATTATTTCTTAGATGCTTTTAATCGGGTGAGGTGCGAATTTAACAGCATCCAATCTTAAATAATCATTTTGGAATCACGAAATAAATGTATTCAATTTGAAGCTGCTTCACAAAATATGTGCAGAATGCCTTCATGGAAGTTTTAAATGAAAAAAAAATAAATGCCTTTGAGAGAAGCTATGTTTCTAAAGTAAACAAAAAAATTATTATTCTTATCGCGTGTCTGAAATATTCTAAACCGAAAAGCGCGCTGATAATCAATAAAAATTTGGCGCGAAACACAGGAAAACGGTTTGTTTTGGCGGATAAAACTCAATATAAGTATTTATGTTGAAGTTCTTAATGAGAATATAATTATCATTTTTGAAGGGAGAAATATCTAAACACATTTATTTAAATGTATCAAATATTTGTATTTCTAGAATCATAGGCATTAGCTATTAATGCATCCACACATCTATGTATGTACGTACGTATATATGTATGTATTTCTGAGCATGAGACCCGGTTTCGAATCTCACCATGGTTGATTTTTCAGGAAAGAGATTCCTGATGTTATCAAACTGGATCGCGGTCGATCCCAGCGTACGGCACATTTCGAGAGTGCCTAAAAAAACATACCACGGATTGACTTGTGATTGTAAGTGTGTAGCCGGAACTCTTAGTGTCCTTCGATAGCTGTGCTAGCACGAAGCGACAAGTCATCGTGGCCGAGGGCTTGAGCGTGCTGGCTTTGTTCAAATTGTGATCACGCTAGAAAACGGGCTCTTTCCCAGAAACTTTAACTAAGGTCTTCTCAACATAGTTGCAGCATAAACCACAGGTGGGCTCTGTGGGTGTTTAGCAAACAGAATATGTGCCAGAGCAAGCTTCAGCAATAGGGATGGGCTAGCCGCCATAGTAGACGGGTATCATCGAATACAAGTGGCCAGCTATTATTTATTTAGTATGTATATAAGTATATTGGCCTTGTGGTCGAGTAGTCAGAAGGATTGCTTTGCAAGAATTAGACCCGGATTAATATTCTCATTATGATCCGTTTGTCAATGAGGTGATTTCCTGATGTTAACGACCAGAATATGCGACTCCCAGCGTGCGCCTCCTTTGGTAATTGCTTGACATTAGGTCTATAAAAAATCCATTCGAAAGACGTTGACGGTATTACTATAAAGAAGTCATAAGAAATCAAGACCTAGAATTTGAGCGAAATAGCCTTGATGAATAAAACCTATAAATTACTCCAAATGACAATACATTGTTCCAGAAACCAAAACTAAGGTACGCTCAGCACAGTTGCAGCATGAATAACAAGTAGAATTTTTGCGCATTGAAAAAGATATATGTAACTCAGCAGGCGTCTACAACAGGGATTGAATAACCGACCTAGCGGAGGAGGTGTGCTCAGAAATGTGAAGCCTGTTATTATCAATCTATCATTCTATCTGTTTATCTATTTTAAGCAATATTGAATCAGGTCAGTACTCAGAGGTATAACCGCTTGGGGATAGTGGTTTTCCAAGCTTAGCTTACATGTAGCACAAGGCCGAAAGTATAGGGCACCCAGTCAGGATCGAACTCACTAATCAGTCGTAATTATTGTAGCGAGACAAGCTTGCTATCTATTTCATCGACTCAAGGTGCCCTAAACCGCTTGAGAATAATAGAGGCTGCAAGTGTGGTGTAATAGATAATGACATGGAATTTGAAATAGGAGAACTGAATTCAATTCCCTTTCGGATGCGCTTTATCTACTTATGTATGCATCCACCTCTTCCATTCCAGCTTTGGGTTGATTAGCTCTACTTGAATCAGTAAATCCTTTCAACCAACACCACGCAATTCTAAAACTTGATCTTCCCGTGCAAATCAACCTCTGACCGAGCCACCCATTGGCATATTCTTTCTCTCTCTATCGAACAATATTTACAAACTACATTTATTTTACTTTTAAAAAAGTGATATATATTCACTATAAAATAAATAATAATAACTAACAACATTTCATTCAAGCAACAACTAAAGGTACGCAACTTCGTACGACATAAAAAAGAATTATACATAACACTTACATATACACACTAACAACTGAACCGCAACATCGGACACTTTTGTACATAAAACAAAAAACTGTTTAATTCTTTGAACAAATCTCATTAACACTCGCTAAAGCTTTCAAACATACTTAACAAACAAACTACGCATTTTAATACATCAGAACTCAACCATTCATCAAATCTTAACTCATCTGTATATTTTTAAATTGTATATACAATTATTTCATTGCTACGTATTTTCTATTTGCCTTGTCTTTAATTTAGTTTTGCATGGGATGTTCTAAATTTATGTTTATTGTTAAGGATGAATGTTAACGACACGCCCCAAAAGATTTCCATCTGATTCACTCAAAATCCTTCTGATTTAACCAAATGCATTCACTAATCCCCAACAATGGCTTCGACTATATATTTTTTGAATGCATTTGTAAGTTTTCAACTACATATAAAACGCATTGCTGTTCATTTTGATATATATATTCTTGGTCTTTTTTACAGAAAAATAAATAACTGGTATTTTACTATTAAAATGTAATTTTAGACTTCACTGTGTATCTGTTTGAGAAGTTCACTATTTGCCCAAAACAGGGACCGTAAATGGTTCTATCACCTCGAATCTGAGTGGATCTGGGAAAACAGCAATCAAGAGTTTGTTCCAGTTTCCCCAAAACCTCTTATCTTTGATCATTGGCATTGCTGCTGGATGTAGTTTATCGTTATACCCAGGACTTTATTTCTTGTCTCCTGTTGTCACTGATATTTTGTTAAGCCAGATCCCTCTCATATTTTATGGAACGTCAAACTATTACTCTTGTATTTTACTTTTCATCCTTTTAAACATTTTTTCCTTTTATGGTTTTCTTGGTACTCAAAAAGTGAGTACCAAGAAAACCATAAATACCTTTCTGGTATTTAAAATCATTGATATAATGAAATATATATATATATATATATATATATATATATATATATATATATATATATATATATATATATATATATGGGTGGGTAAAATTTCAGATATGATACATCTATAAAATGATAAATTTAAGAAAGTCAAAATAGAAAACATATTTGCGTCGACGCTTTTCATCCTCTGAATGATTTTATCAAGCCAAATCTAAGAAAAGTTTTTGTGAAATGTATTTATATACAACTCTCAAACTTTCAATTAACTCAATTTCTTTATTTTCTATATAATAAATGCGAAAATGCCTGTGTGTAACACACTTTTTCAATTAAAAGGACACAAATCTCTAACCTTCAATTATCTCACATTCTTTATCTATTTTCTATATAATTAATTCGAAAATGTCTGTGTTTTCACATATTTACAATTAAAGGGACGAGCATATCTAACATTCAATTATCTGACCTACTATATCTATCTGATATAAGCAATTTGAAAATGTCTGTGTGTCACACTTTTTTCAGTTAAAGGAACATGACTATCTGAGTTTTTTATAACTGAAGCCATGTTTAAAGATCCTGCCTGAAATCTAACATGAGAGTTGGAATCATAGGTGACTTTGAATCAGGAAGATTTGCTGCTTTTCTGCTGAAACGAAACTATCAAATTGGACCGAAGTAGAGATATTTCACACCCAAATAATTGTGAAATTTTAGTCTCAAGCACCCAAGACTTGATTAAACATGTTTAACATTAGACACTATTTCATGGAGTAAAACTGGCTTTGAAACAGCGTTAAATTAGTTCCCAAGAAGCAAGACATTTTTTATGTTTTTTATAAACAGAGCATTTACTTAATTATTTGTATCTATAAAAAGATCGTATAAACATAAAAATGTCATATATATATATATATATATATATATATATATATATATATATATATATATATATATATATATATATATATATATATATATATAAGTTTAAATTCTATATCAATTGTTAGTTTATGTCTTCTTAATTCTTATTTTTTTATTGCCTTCGCACATTTATAGTAGTTTTTTTTTCTCTTAATCTCTAACGCTCCATAACCTCACGCGAGTTGGTGACTTTATTGCCTTGCTTCCGGTGAAATGTTTAAAAAAATATTTTACTGTTGTAAAATATTTATTTTACTATTTGCTAAATATTTCATATTACTAAGGATGAAGTCAATGGTTTTGATGAATATCATATTCATGTACACCACTGATTTAAACCGTAATATTTATTTTATTATTCAGTTATATTTACCCAACCATTACTTTAGCATTACCATTAATTTTCACATTACCATTGATTTAACCATTGATTTGACCATTTCCATTAAGTTTACCTAAACATATTACAATTGCAGCTGATTTTGCAGTTGTCAGTGATTTTATAATTGTCATATATTTATCAATACCATATATTTTACGATTATCATTTATTGTATCGAAATATTATTTTACCGATGCCATTAATTTTACCATTGCCATTAATTTGAGCATTGCCATTAATTTTAACATTTCCACTGATCTTTCCATTATCATTACATTTACATTGATTTTTACCATAACTGATGAATTATCGTTACAATTACCTTTACTAATAACATTGATTATACCATTACCATTAAAATGAACTATTTTTAGCATAACCACTACATTTTCAGTTGCCATTAATTTTAACACAATTGATGTGGAGTAGCTGAACACCCCCTCTGGTCTAAGACTATTTAAACAGCACACTCTCTTACAGAGGGATAGGAGATCACGATTAATCGTTACTCTGCTTATCGACTGTCTTCCTTCGGGCGAGGAGGAACTAAAACGAGTCTATGTCTACGGACAGAGTCTCATCTGGGGAGGTAGACAATTCGGGGTCTACGGGGAATTTTTGCCCGAGCGTACGCGTTCGGAAAGCCGCACGTTAATAACCAGCCTTGTGCCACATCAAGCCTTATGGTCAGGTCTCGTGTAAATACCGAGGATTTAACGATTAATTGTTTATTACATTAGTCAGTGTTCTCAACCGTGTACCTATTTACGACAAAACATAAATCATTAAGGAATATATAGGGATCTAGGTAAATTGCTCGAAATCAATTGCTCGACAGTAAACCAAGCAACTAACGATTATATTTCGGTAAAGCCCTGCTAGTCAACCTGTCTGCTTTCGGGCACAGTGGTAGCCAGTCGAGGCTCTGCCTATGGGCAGTGTCTCGTCTTGGCAGGTAGTCAGCCACCCAACCCTGTGTTTGCTGGTTCCACGGGACATTTTTGCCCGAGCATACCCGCTGGAAACATCCATGTTAAAAACCGGCCTTGTGCCACATCCCGCGCCGTGGAGAGGTCTCAGGTAAATATTGTGGAGTTAATTAATCGTTACTCTGCTTATCGACTCTCTGCCTTCGGGCGGAGATGAACTCAGACGAGGCAAAGCCTACGGGCATACTGATGTCTAGGGTGGTAGACAGTCACCCATCTCCGTGTATCCCGTGTCTACGGGCAAATTTTGCACGAGCCTACAGGCTCAGAAAGGCCCACGAAAAATCCGGCCTCGAGTCACATCCTGCCTTATGGGGATGCTTCAGGTAAATACCGAAGAGTTACCGAGTAACTGGTCATTATTTTAGTTTGTGTTCTCAACCGCGTACATTATTACTCTCCGGAATAAACTACTTCTAGTTTTCTATATATGTGTCAACATATCCTATTTATAAAACAATAAATATTATATTTACCAACATTACTGATTTTAATATTACAAATTATTTTACTTTTGTCTTTAAATAAACGTAACCGTATTATAGACTCGTCCACGACAGTCAGTCTACCTTCCGCTGGAAATGCACTCTTCTTACATCCATTGGTCGATCACCGTAAATCCAGCTTGCTGATTGGTCAGTTTCGACCAATCAGATCGCTCCCACGCGCACGATTATTCTTCGTGCCATTCTTCCTGGAGCCTATTTGACTGTATATAAACCGGAGCAACACCTGTCACCTTGAGCATTCCAAAGGAGCATTCCAAAGGAGCATTCCAAAGGAGCATTCCAAAGGAGCATTATCAATTATCAAAATGTAACCTTCAAGGAACTCCCGTCTTTGACTAACGCAG
>OZ038502.1:15522719-15537719 GCA_964036315.1 Acanthosepion esculentum
GGGGGCGAAATGAGTCACACGCTTTGGCGACCATGTCCTTGTCCATAGCGGCGAACGCCTCCACGATGGGAGTCTTCAGAGAGTCGACGTGTTGCAGGCGTGATTATTGGTCTTGGCCTCGATCACGTCCCAGAAGAAATAATCAATGGGGTTGCAGTCGGGTGAGAAGGTGGGGGGCACACATCCGGCGACCAGTGGTGAGGAACAGTGTTTAGCAGTCACACCTATGTCGTCTTCGCCTTGTGTGCAGGAGCGGAATCCTGCTGGAAGACGTAGGGGCGGCCGGCGGCGATCTCGTCCATCCTAGTGCTTCACCACGCTCCTCAGCACCTCTTGGTAGATCTCAGAGGTGATTCTCAGGCCCTTTAGAAAGAATAACAGAGGCATGACTTCCCCCTCGCTGGAGATGATGCGAAGGACGATGACGGAGGAGGGTATGCTTCACGACGGGAGAATACTCGATGTCTTTGCAAATACACCTCTTTTTCTGCCTGTTGCTCGTTTGGTCCTGGATGAAATTCCTGTCATCAGTGACGAACCTTAGCATCCCAGCGGGCCCGTGGTTGACTTCGTTCAGCAAAGCCGCCGCATTGACCTTCCTCCACTCTTTGGATGCATTTGTGATGAGCATGCGGTGAGACTTGCGGTAGGAGAAGTAACCAATGTCCTTCTTGATCGTTTAGCAGATCGTCGTCTTGTGACAGCACATGTCAGCGCCGATCTTGGCATAGCTCTGGCTATTGTTGATTTTCACATTGACGGCGGCGGCGAACTCGTCGTTTCTAACGGCCGAAGAATGGGCGTTGTGGGCTTTCTTTCGGCAGTAAACTCGTCCTTGTTCTCACAAGCAATCCACTTCCGCCAAACGTCCATGTCGATGGGCCTCTTGAAGCCAAACCAGAGCATCATTTCCACAGGCTTCTCCCCAACGCGAAAAGAACCTACTACCGCTGCTCTGCGCTCATAATCCATCCTGGAAAAGGGTATAGACAAAAAACGTTAGTTAGTTGTCAAACTGTCGGTTATCTGCATATACAACTTTTGTTTTTATTGCTTATTTCGTTTTCTTTTTGTCAAGTGTCGGATTTTGCTGCAACACACTATATATATATATATATATATATATATATATATATATATATATATATATATATATATATATGTGTGTGTGTGTGTGTGTGTGTATGTGTGTACACACACACACAATAATATATATATATATATATATATATATATATATATATATATATATATATATATATATATATATGTGTGTGTGTGTCTCTGTTGTATATTTAGTCTGTACGGTATTCCGTACGCTGTTTATATTTATTTACGTGTATTTTTCCCTTACATGTGTAATGTCTTCAATTCTTCTTTTCAAGCATTAATAATTTTTGTTAGAAAATTGGATTGAACGGTGAATTATTTGTACGTATATTTGTCTCATATTTCTTGTACATTTTCACCTTTCAAAACTTTCGAAGATTGTCTTATTGTCGTATATAGGGAGGGACAGCGAAGGAGTATTTCGAACAAGTGATAGAAGAATTAAGAAAAAATAGGAAAAGATTAAGTAGCAGGAAATTGGACAAATCATCTCTAGTTCTAGTCTTTGGTCGTTGAACTGTCGTGTAATCCAAATGGGGATTCATTTGAAGAGAACACAGTGAAATTTTCCTATGTTGTTTTTGTATTTTATTTTATATTATTTTACGTTATTTTTTATTCTATTTTTTCTTCTTACTTGATTTCTCTTATGGTCCAAAGGTAAGGACCAAGGAAGAACAACACGAACACAAGAATAGCAAATAACAAAGATATATTACACAGAATAATAATACAAGATGTGAAAGGTGTTAGTATGACTGTCAGTCTGGTTTGGAGTGAACTACTATTGGCTCGACTCGATTCCGTCTCGTCCCTCTCTCTTGACAGGCTCAGTATTCATAGTGTTAGGAAGAGTTCACTCTGTCGTTATAGGTTAGGTCTTATAAAAATTTAATTTATTTAAGTGACATAAAATGTATGTTCAACATCATGAGAAAATAGGAAATGCATATTTCAAGCTTAAATAAAAATAAGATATAAATATTCTGAATACACACACACACACACACACACACACACACACACACACACACACATATATATATATATATATATATATATATATATAGAGAGAGAGAGAGAGAGAGAGAGAGAGGGAGATTTTATTTATTTGAGCGACTTAAAGTCGAGAGAATGTATGGTCATCACCAAGAGAAAATTGGAAATATAACCATCATGCTGGTGCAAATGGGAAGCGTTTTAAAATAGGGGGTAAATGCGAGACAGATATATGAACACGTAGTAGGCTAGCGGAAAAGGTATTTCAAAAGCTAAGCAATGTGCTGGGAAACGGAAAATTTTCGTTATTAAAAAAAAGAAAAGACAGTTGGATGGCTATGTCGTATCTATCCACTTTTCTGGCAGTGAATGTTGGTCAAGTTCTCCAAGAATAAGAAACAAACTTGAAGAATCACTGGTCTGGTTTTCTATAATGAAAACATGATAGGTTGCACGAGTAAGCAACAAGGGCTTCATAAAAGTAATGGTATCCGAAAAAAATTACTTGAAATCAGGAAAACACTGCGGAAATTCCCTGTAGACTTAATGAGGATGAAGGTGTAGAAAACTAAACACTCAGGGGGTATATTGAGGGAGAGAGAGATAGGGGAAGGCAGAGAACTACTTTCCTGACGAACTTCTTTGCACAGATGGCGAAACGGGTACATTAGAAAATGGAGAAGATCTGCTATACATCAGATGAGATTGACGGTTGTTAGATGTCATAATTGCCAAAATCCTGAAGGGATGCACCACATTGAAGAAGAAAACTTTGTTCAAGTATTTAATATTAAATATAATGTATAAGAATGCTTGGTAAGTTTTTTGTCCCGTTTAAGACATTATTATTTTGACACTTCTTGAAGAAACTTGATATTAATGAAATTTTCTGTGTATATTCGGGTAATGTTGATCGATTTTAAGGAATCCAGTTGAAAAGGCGAAAGAAATTCAGTGGAATTTTGATGTTCTTAACGATCTAAACGTTGAATTAAAATCTTTGAATCGGCTGTGACAGTTAATGGTTTTTAGCTTCTCCCGACAAACAAATGTGAGAAAAGAACACCTATCTCTCGTTTTGAAAATGAACAAGGATAGATATTTTGTCATTTCGCCATAAGCAAAGAAATAAAGATATTAAGATACAAGGGGGACACTGAATGGAAGAGTATATCTCTATCTATAAAAGGCAGGATGTGTGTGTGTGTGTGTGTGTGTGTGTGTGTGTGTGTGTGTGTGTGTGTGTGTGTGTGTGTAACGAATGCACGGCCGCAATTTTTGACGGATTTGCACCAAAATTTACATGCATATGCTCCAAGTTAGCAATAAGGCCACGGCCGACTTTGCATTTCCTAACTTCCGTTGATAGTGGAAATAATCGATTTTTTCATGCTTCTACGGCAGTTTTCATGTAGTTTGCGGCCATTTTCTATTGGCCAGAGTGAGAGCTGCCACGAATAGACAGGAAGATTATATCGGCCAGCGTGAGAGCCAACAGCTGACTGATACGAATGTTAACTAGCATGCTAGCATGCAAAAAAAAATCGATAGCTGCATTCGTCACAAGTGGGAAAAATTTAAATCTGCATGATACTTTACTCCAACTGGCTCATTCGCTTGCTTAAACTCAACGTTGATTCTTATTCCGCTGAACTGGGTTTGGTGTTAAAAAATATTTATTGTTAACATTCTTTTTATTGGCTTTTTCCAGTTACGAGTCCTTTTTTTTAATCTGATCGTTTTGTGTTCATTTTGTTTACTTCTTTTTTCGTAACAGATTTAATGTTTAGTATATAGCTTAGAAAAAAATCGCAGTTTGAGATAGGCAAGAAGTAAGGGATGTAGCAACATTAGCACGGCAAAGGGCACTCCTTTAAAGGCAAGGAAGGGCAAAAATATTTTAAGTCAAGTGATAGCGATTGCTGTAGGAATCGTACGATTTTTGAATGAAGCACGGGCAATACCGGGCCATGCTGCTAGTGAGAAAATAAAACACCTTTAAATAAAAAGAACAATAAAATAACTAGAAAAACAAGGGAGAAGATAACAACTGATGACGCATTTTAATTTTTGAAGGTCAAATTTGACAGGGAAGCAAGAGAGTCCCACAAGCTAGATGTGCAATAGAAGAAACTGTTAACACAGAACATACGGTTATATCTAAGCAACGGTAAATTGATGAGTGATTTCCACCAATCTATTACTGCGCATGAGTAACGCCTATGTTCCATAGAAGAAAGATCATCAGAAAAATTACGACGAAAGCATTTATAGAAAGCACAGGGAAGCTAAGTTACGTCGTTTGGATTGAAGCCGAGATGCCTGGTCAAAACCAATAACTTTGCAGATACTTCTCTGGATTTTATCAAGAATCTCTAAAGAGAGGAGAACCAGACCAGATGTGGCAACAATAGTCAAAGCCGAGTATGAATGATAGGTTTATAAATATCTATTATAAATTCTGTCGAGAAAAATTGTCAAGCTCGAAACAGGTATCTAACGTTCCTAGCTGCAGACATATCAATTGTCTCAATATTCTCTTCCTCACCTATTATCAGTGTTTTTCCGTGGAGGTGCAATGATTCACTCTCCTTGAACTTAGAATTAGGCATGCATGAAAGTTCAAAGGTTTCTACCAGACGATTAAAAGAGAATGGTCTCTTTTTGGAGGCGTTAAAATTAACAAGATATTCCTTGCACCATTTAACAACAGACTTTATTTAGATTACTTACAATTTAAAACATTGCATCGTATCATTAATTTTTCTGGTCCATTATATCTGACTCTAACTTATGCCTAGAATAATGAGAATTTTATAAATTGCCATTTTTTTTCAAAATTACGCATGTTAAATCTAACCAAAACTGAATTACTACAATATCTTACTTCGTTTCATCAACCCACACTGAGTAAACGACCACAGACTTTCCACATACACACATACACGAGAATACAAAAATCGAACTAAATTCAAAATTAATTTCGAAACATGTCTCTAAATTTCCCTCACTTACACATTTATACACATACATAAATGAACGTTACCATCCGACACATAAAAGCGTTTCTTTACTAACACACTCTTCCATTATCACAGACTTTAACATCCTAAATACTCCTCCCACATGTTTATATATTATCTATTGAGTTTATACATATACCCGACGCGTGCCTGACCAATGGGAACTAACCAAAAGTCATTACATACCGGTACTCTCTCACTGAGATTTTTTTTATTTCAATTCTCGATCTCTGATGAAGCCTTAATAAGAGGGAAACATGTTAGATTGAAATTTGTTTTCTACTTTGTCCTTTATTTCCTTTTATCATCTTGTCGGATCGGATTCCTACCCATATCCGATATACATTTGATCTTCGACTAATATATATATATATATATATATATATATATATATATATATATATATATATATATATATATATATATATATATATATACGCACACACACACATATATATATATAGAGATATATATGAAGAAATATAGTCTTAAAGTGTGCTATATTTATGGGATAAAGTGCTCAATATCAGAGATAGAGCGTGTGTAAAATATAAAAGTGGACATGGAAGTCAGCACTTAGAGGCGACAGTCTGTTTCATGCTAGTGCAATCGTCAGGCGATTGCACTAGCATGAAACAGACTGTCGCCTCTAAGTGCTGACTTCCATGTCCACTTTTATATATATATATATATATATATATATATATATATATATATATATATAAAAGTGAGAGTGTGTTTGCATATACGTTCAGAAAATATACATTTTCAACACTGATATATATATATTATATATTTTCTAAACCATCGGATTCTGATTCAAAATCTACACACACACACACACACACACACACACACACACACACACACACACACACACACACACACACACACACGGAGGAAAGTACACACATAGATATATATAAAACGTGCGATACTTAAACTGTCATCAAAATTAAGCAAAAATCAAAATAACACTGACATCTCATCTTAACAGATATATTCACCAAAATTACACAAAAAAAAATCTTAAAATACTAACGAATAAATTACATCATATCAATAAATCGCCATTGGCGTCAACCACGGCCTCTAGGCTACTTTTGAATATTTTACAATCGTTTGGTACCATCTCCTTGTTTAATTTGGAGAATGCTACCATAATCCTTGCCTTCAGTTCAATTTTGGTGTTGCAAGAAGTTTTGTTGGTCTCTCGTTCAACTGCACCCCACACTAACCATGGGTGTTAGGTTGACAAAGGGTAAAGCGTGATGTGGTCGCAGAAATTTTCTTACAGCTATAATTGTGTTCTCCGGCTTGTGTGACACACACACACACACACACACACACACACACACACACACACACACACACACACACACACACACACATAATAATAATAATGATAATAATAATAATAATAATAATAATAATAATAATAATTGGCCACTCGATATCGAGGACACCCGTTGCAATGCACAGCTAGCTAGCGCATATTGCAACATTTGCACAGGCATTTTTGCAATTTCCCACCTGGGAAATGCCCACAGAGCCCCAGCTGCAGTTTATACTGTTATTGGCGTGTGCAGAGCCAATTAACAGTTTTAGAGCGTTGGTGCGAACCCAGCGTGATCATAAATGAACAAGGCTTGCCACCTCAACTCGCAATCACGGTGTTTTGTGATATCGTGCTAGCTATGGCCAACGAGGTCTTCCACACAGTTTCCTCTCCCAAATTCCCTCACATGGTTTTGGTGGACCCGTGGCTATGGAACAGACACTTGCCAAAGGTGCCCTGCGCTTGGAGTCCGATAGCTGCTGAAATTAATTCCAGCCAGGATTCGAACTCGGTGCCTCGTGATTCTAAAGCAACGCCTTAGACCACTCAGCCACACAGCCACAATTGCGTACAGTACCAGGTGTTCCCAAGCGGTCCCCCATCTAAGTACACATACATACATACATACATACATACATACATACATATACATACGGTGGAGTAATAGATAGCGGCTGGTATTGAGGAATCGAAGAGCCGTGTTCGAATTCCAGTGGAATCCATTACATTCACTTAGGTGCTAATATCCTTGAGAAAGCTATGAATCCTGTTCTTCTTCCTCCAGCTATGGGTAAATAGCAGGACAAACTGAGCTTTGGATGGCAACTAGTCTAGGAGAACGACAATTCTGAATTATAAAACCTGCGGAGGGTGGTTTGGGGACCCTGTGGCACGTAGTGCACCAAGTCTCTGTATTCAGCCCTTCAAAAAGTGTGACTGGTTCTGCACAAAACATTCAGAACTATAATAAAATCTCATTTGCTGGTGTCGGGCTGTCAGTTTCCTAGGAACTGATATGCTGGACCTTCGGAGAGAGAAAGTGTGTCTATAGTGACAGTATCAACCAAGGAAAGAAAACTGAATAGTCACTGTTAGCCCCACAACACTTTATGATTTAAATCGAGCTTCGAACATGTCAGGGTCGGTTATTATATCAACTCTGTCATCTATGTATCCACCAATATATGTCATATGAATTATTATTGACCCAAAGGACACCCCTTCCCAGTATATGCACTAATGAACAGCTTTAAGTTTTTGCATTTGAAAACACTTCTTTTATGTGGCAGAAATGTTTACAGTGCTTCTCGGACACCCTCACACACATACGCACACACACACACACACACACATACATATATAGGAGGCACGGTGGAGTGATGGATAACGGCTTGGATTGAGGAATCGGAGAGCCGAGTTCGAATTCCAGTCGAATCCATTACATTCACTTACTTGGGAAAGGTGTGAATCCTCTTCTTCTCCCTCCAGCTATGGTTAAATAGCAGGACAGACTGGGTCTAGCAGAAGGACAACTCTGAATTCAAAACCTGCGGAGGGTCGTTTGGGGACCTTGTGGCATTCGCTGCACCAGGTCCCTGTATTCGTCCCTCCAAAAAGTGTGGATGGCCCTGCACAAAGCCTTCACCACTATAATCAAATCTCATGTTTCGGTGTCGGGCTCTCAGTTTCTAGGAACTGATTTGCCTGACCCTCATACGTCGAATTCGACGGGAGAATCGATCATATATATATATATATATATATATATATATATATATATATATATATATATATATATCAATTATGTGGTGCATGTACAATTTACATTACGCGAATCATTCATACGAAAAGCAGATAATGAAGTTAATGATATAAATGGCAAGAATCACTCTCGCAAACAACTTTTAATAATAAAATACATTAACCTCGAATCCGTTAATGAATGGTATGATTATAAATTCCCGTTGTATACAATCATCTTCTGGTAGGGAAATAGGTAAGTTTATTACATCCAGGTAATAACAGGACATCGAAAGATAAAGTGTAATCCGAAAGATGTATTTTTAGATATGTGATATTTTTAACTGTAAGACATTCTTTTGGAGCGTGCAGTCACGACGCTGAGGTTGAACTTTTTTAAATTTTAAAATTGTGCGTTCTTGTACTTATATAGTAATATGAGAATTATTTTGTAGAAGAAGGTTTTTTTAGTAAAGGTGGCATGAACTAAATTGTTCAATAAATAGTGTAATGTCACAGTTATTATCAGGAATTCGCACCTCGGATCGGTTATTTTAATTTTAACTTTAAAATTATCATTAACTTCATTATCTGCTTTTCGTATGGATGATTCGCGTAATATATATATATATATATATATATATATATATATATATATATATATATATATATATATATATATATATATATATATATATATATATGTAAGCACACACCTGCATTATAGTCACTGCAAGTTTCAACCTTGTGTTGGCTGGAAATCGTTTTTTTAAGGAATCATTCGTGTATATGTAGGACCTACACTTTCCGTCTAATGGAACAAATTACGCTAACAAAACAAAATATTTTTTTCCTTTTATACATGACACTTTCGGAAGCTCTTACTAAAAGCTGTCTGTCGTCCTGTAGTCGGATGTCCGGACATTCTGAAGCCTCCAGCGCAAATGGCGAAATGTTTGCCATTCATTATTCAAATACTTTAAGCGCAGGGCGGCAATTTCCAAGAGAAACATTCTACATTTCTTTTGAAATATTTATTCAAATCAATTAGGAATATCATTACCGCAAACGATTTTTTTTTTATTTAGCTATATGTTTGTTCGTTTATTATGCTAACTATTGAAAGGTTTTCAGATCTGAATGCTAAATTCATTCCATCAATTCTTGTCTGGTGTATATCTTTTCTTCTTTATGTGCCATTTCCCTTCAGAACGTATGTAATCATGGCTCTCCACAATTTCCTGGCCATCAAAATCTTCATAAATTGTTTCTTTTTGTTATTTCTCCTAAACATTTTTCTGCCAATCAGTTACTCAAGCCGTCTTTTTTCTTTGTCCCTCTGGCCTTTAATCTGTCCCTTCAGCATCTGATTTTCCAAGCCCTCTTTCCTTAGTATGTGTCCTGGAAATTACAATTGTTTCTTCTTGATGTTATGTATAATTTTCATTTGTGTTTCCACTTTATCTAAATGTTCGTCATTTTTGGTCCATTTTATCCTCAACATCCTTCTGTAGAACTACATTTCTCTTCCTTCAAATCACTTTTTCACCTTCGAAGACACCAATATTGTTCAACGGAGTTGCTATAGGTGTATCTGCGATTGCAAAATCTCTACTACAGCGAGTATTACAAAAGTGACAACGAATATTCATTGGCATCACAAAAGTGGCAACGAGTGTTCGTTGACATCACAAATACTAGTTTCCCTATCTTCGTTCACATAGTAAATACACCATATCTTATTATATTCGTGTGCTTATATATATATATATATATATATATATATATATATATATATATATATATATATATATATATATATATATATATATATATATATATATATATATATTCCTTTTATAGATACAAATATTAAAGTAAATGCTCTGTTTATAATAAACAGTATTAAGCAACATTTACCGGCTTAAATGTCCGAGAAATTTTCATAAAAAAATATTCGGCCTCTGATAGGAATCGAACCTGTATCCTATACTGAACCGTCTTATAGCTTGACGTGCCTTTAACTGATTGGGCCACACAGGAGAGCTCCGTTAGCAGGGTTGATTATACTGTCTTTAAAATACAATCTTCCATGATTCTCTCATGTACATTCATATCTGCTCATGGCGTATCAAAATTAAACAAATGACGTCATACATTATGAAATGGGCAATTATTCCGGCAATTATTTTAAGACATTTTTATGTTTAACATTCTTTTTATAGATACAAATATTAAGTAAATGCTCTGTTTATAATAAACAGTATTAAATAACATTTACCGGCAGTCTGAATGTCCGAGAAATTTTCATAGAAAATATTCGTCCTCCGATATAGCCTCGTCTGCGGATCCTCTGTGCCCGTAGGCAGAAAGTTTGACCAGCACAGCTGGAAACGAATCTCCGACTGCAGAATATTTACCAAACGACCCACGCGTTCATATGTGGCACACGGGAGAATTTAATGCGGAGTATCCGAACCCGTAGGCTCGGCCAAAAAGTTCCCATAGACCACGTATAAAACGGGGTCGGGTAGCTGTTTCCCGATACAAGATTCGGCCTTTCGACATAGACTCGTCTAGGTATCCTCTCGGCCCGGAGCAGAGAGTTTGACCAGCACAGCTGGAAACGAATCTCCAACTGCAGTCCCACATACATTATTTACTACTGTATTTATGTGCATGAGGGACATGCCGTTTATCCTCCGTATGTATGCTTCAAAAATTATTTTCTTGCACACAAGCTATCAGTTTTAGTTGTTTCTGCTGTTGGAAGTCTTCAGATGCTTTCTTTGTTGGGAATAGTTCTTAGTTTGTGATTTTGTATTGCCAGTCTACGAGATCCGACAAAGAACTCTGCTCTTCAAGACTCGCAGGATTCATTGGCTATTTTTAATCATTGATATGGGAATACGGTTGTGTGTAGCTGATAGTTTAGACATGTTTGAAAGTTTTGGAAGCTACGAATGACATCCATATGAGAGTCTATATCTTACTAGAATGTTAAAGCATCAAAAGTTAACTGAATCGAAATAAATAAATAATAAAAGTTTTATTTACATTATTTAGATTATTCGGACTGTTGTCTTTATCTTTATTATGTATGTTCCCGACGTTTCAGCTGTTCTACGGTCCGGCCTTCTTCAGGTAATTGAAATTTCGATCCGAACGGGAATTTCGTCCCCCGGTGTAGAGTGTTCTAGTTTCAACAGTTCGAACACTGTAAATAATGTAAATAATTACTGTGCCACATCTTAGAAATATAGACAGATGATAAACGATTTGAACAGAACTTTGCTCCGGGTGATGAAATACTACGTGTAACAGCATAAAATGACTTATATTATTCGAATGATATATGAAGTTACACCCAAAACGAATGACAAATTTGCTATGTGAACGACGGTAGAGCAAAACAAAGTTTTTTCTAATGTCAACGGAAACTCGTTGCCACTTTTGTGATGCCAACGAATATTCGTTGTCACTTTCGTATTGCTCGTTCTAGTAGAGACTTTATAATCGCAGATATTAGTTTAATAACGCCGTTGAACAATACTTATTTCAGACGCCTTCGAATATCACTCACACTAATAGTACTTGCTCGATAATACTCTCTAGGGAAATAACCACCGAATAGTGATCCGAATAGAGAAATAGTATAGTGAATAGATTAGAGAATAGCGGTCCGTATAGTGATAGAGGATAGACTTGAAATAGCGATCCTAATATTATAGAGCATTGACTAGAAATAGCGATCGTTTAGACGTCACGCTACTACGTGCTTATTTGTTTAATCTATGGTCACATGAACTACATATTTCAATAATGGGATCGCCTGCGTTTGCTCACTGGCGATCTATGTTCAAACCCAAGTGTCGGCATCGACATTTTATTCCTATATAACACAACTGTTATAGACAGATATAAAACTGAAGTTGACCATGGACATTTTGCTGCGTATAGCGAACAAGTAATGAAAAGGAAACAGGAATTAATGGAGTGTCTTATGAATCTGCAGCATAAACACCATGTTAACAGACCACGTTCATCAATAGCCAAAGGCAAACTAGCGTCCGCTGAATCTTTACTGACCGACGACGCAGGCTTTATCATACGACGAAGGAAGTTCACCTTCTGAAAGCATTGTTCCAGTAAATCGTCGACGAGACGTTTGGATATCTAAAGATTTCATCTGGTTGATTCAAAAAGCAATTGGCTGGAGAATATATGTTCCAGCTTTGGCGGATTTCTTCTAAACATTGGAAATGATATGGTGGAACCAAATTGGAAGATGACGTTGCCTGGCCCAATTACTGCAAGTTTAACCTGTTCAAATTATGGTTCACCGTTATCTTCCCTAAGTATACTTATAAACTTTGTCTCTTATAGCTTCCACTTGAACTGAAGACATTGTACAGGATGAAAATTGAAGGATAAATCCATTTGTATTTCTACTAAATGATCCTTCCTCTCTTGTCGTTTCATATAATTTTAATTAAAAATAAAAATAAAACATTGGAACAAAACGATTTATTTAATTATTTAAGTGCGCAATTTTCAGCCCATTTTACAAGTCTAAACCATATCACACTACCCTTTGTTTATTAAATTAAAATTTATGAATGAGTTCTCAGCGTAACAATGCTATCTTCACTGAAAAGATTAATGGAAACAATATTCGGTTAGAAATTTTTAATAAGAATTTCTATATTGTATTTATTTAAAACAATTGTTATCAGAGACACCACAAATCTTCTTGTTGTTTGTTCTGAAACCCAATTTGATTGAAATTAAGAGACTTGTAGACATTCTATTCGAGTCACGTATAACGTATGTAAAACAGACGACATTTAACGCCATTTTTATGGTTTGTTTCTTTTTTGTTTTTCTTACTTTTTTATAAGCAAGATTTCTTTATATGGTTTTCCTGCTGACCTTTAACCTCCGTTTATTTACACCCTTTTGTCTCTGTATTTATTTTTAAAAATTAACAACACATTCCAAATTATTATGCATTAGGTATACTCCTTTCAAATCTCACATAACTATCAATGACGGGGTCTTTATTCATGATTCCGAAAACTGTTAGGACAACATTTAAAAAAAGACCTATGAAAATAAATGTTTGGGGTAAGTAAGTATAATTTATTATCTACATTATTTACATTCGGATAATTTCTTATGTCTTACGGCCACATCACGTTGAAGCAACGGCTCTCGTACGATTACCGAAGATAAGAAACGTCGAGCTTGTTAAATATCTACATGGTGGAATTCTTAGAAATAACAGGTGTCATAAGCTTTTATGTGCGGGCGGTGTAATGGATAATGTCTCTGAACTGTTAATCGAAGAGCCGAGTTCAAATTCCCGTTGGGTTCGGTATATTCATTTAAGTGCAAATAGTTCTTTCTTTTTATATATATAATTAAGTAATTCATCGAGTCTAGAAGAAACCTCAACAAAATACAGAAAGCACTGGAGGCCGTTTTGTCCTATATTTGGCACACATCAGCTGTGCACATCTGAGAATTGAAACCCGAACATTTACGATAGGAGAGAAACGCCATACCGACTGTACCAACGGGACTGGGAGACGAAGAGGTAACGAATTTGACACGGTATTTATGCTGATGAGTCCCAAATATAGGACGAAACGTCCGTCCATTGCTTTCTGCATTCTGCATTATCTAAACACGATGAATTACTTAATGATACTCCTAATTATTTCTATCTGTATATACTTGCTTGAACCGGCTTCTAATGCTCTGGAATGAGAGGATGGGGATAGTAGTCGTAGCTTGTGCAGGCAAAGTCCTATGGGTGAAGAGAAACTCGAATGAGTTCCACCACGGAATATGTGATCGAGCGGCGCTATATCGAGTTTACTTCGTTACGTCTTCGTCACCGAGGCCCGTTGTTACAGTCGGCATAGCGTTTGTCTCCTATTGTAACTGTTCGGGTTTCAATTCTCGGTAGTGGATGCGCACGTCCAGCTGTAGGACGAAATGGCCGTCCAGTGCTATCTGCATTCTGCTGAGTTTTCTTCTAGACTCGATGTATTACTTAGTCATAATTATCACAAATCTTCCTAAATTCTATCATATATATACATATATGCGTTTTGGGAATATATTCTAGCTGGGTTAATTTAGTCTTTTACATTTTGGTTCCATTATCTTCGTTATTACACATTCAATTGGTTATAATATAAGAACTACCAAGAATGGAGAATGTGAGATCATTCATAACAAAATAGATAGAAACGAAAACAAAAATAATGTAAATGAAATCGGCCACTCTTATTCGTGCGCATGTGCAGTCGCATCAGCGTAAACATGAACTTCGTCCGATGAAGTCGTTAAGGAGGACACGCGAAGATTTTAAGCACTTCGGCATACAAAGAAATATGATAAAAATGTAGTTTAACGTATGCTATGTTTATAGGTATCCGTACACAATATCAGGGACGGGGCGTATGTAAATATAAAATATTAAAATGAACACTGAGGTCAACAGCTTGCGGGGACGGTCTGTTTCATGCATTAGCTCATGTCGTGTGTACTGTGTTATGGCCCAGCTATTTGTATATGCTGTTCAATGGTCGATTACGTGTAATGATATCAATTCTTTTATCTTAACATAGATAAATAATCAACAGTAAATAATTGATCGATAATAAATAAAAGATAAGGACACAATAAAATACCTACAAATCATCGCATTAAGACCTTCAATTTTTTGTACTCAATAATATTTAGAATAATTTGAAACATAACCGTTATCACATACAC
>OZ038502.1:15542719-15577719 GCA_964036315.1 Acanthosepion esculentum
AGGGAGAGATTGAACGAAATGGCAAGATACAAACGGGGAGATTGAACAAGATGGCAAGATGCAAACGGGGAGAATGACCAAAATGGCAAGATGCTAACGTAGAGAATGAACAAAATGGAAAGATGTAAAGGGAGAGATTGAACGAAATGGCAAGATACAAACGGGGAGATTGAACAAGATGGCCAGATGCAAACGGGGAGTATGACCAAAATGGCAAGATGCTAACGTAGAGAATGAACAAAATGGAAAGATGTAAAGGGAGAGATTGAACGAAATGGCAAGATACAAACGGAGAGATTGAACAAGATGGCAAGATGCAAACGGGGAGAATGACCAAAATGGCAAGATGCTAACGTAGAGAATGAACAAAATGGCAAGATGCAAACGGGACGAATGAACAAAATGGCAAGATCCAATGGAGGATAATGAACAAAATGGCAAGATGCAAACTGATAGAATGAACAATATGGCAAGATTAAAACAGGGAGAATGAACAAAATGACAATATGCAAACGGGGATTATGAACAAAATGGCTAGATGCAAACGGGGTTAATGAACAAATTGGCAAAGTGCAAACGGTGAGAAGCAAGTAAATGGCAAGATGTAATCGGGGATAATCAACAAATTAGCAATATGCAAACGGTGTGATTGAACAAAATGCCAAGATGCAATCGGGGATAATGAACAAAATGACAAGATGCAAACGGTGGGATTGAACAAAATCGCAAGATTTATTCGGGAAGAATGAACAAAATGGCAAGATCCAATCGGGGATAATGAACAAAAAGGCAATTTTCAAACGGGGAGAATGAACAAGATGCTGAGATTACAACGGGGAGAATGAACAAAACGTCAAGATGCAAACCCGGAGAATGAACAAGATGCATAATTCCGATGAACGATGGCAATACGCAAACGCGGAAAATTTTACAATTGTGTTGGTTTCTTTAAATCACAGACTCTTCGGAATTTGAAAACCTCACGTCAGGTAACCTTTTAATTTACCTCCAAATCCTAGGCATTTTGAAGAAACAAAATTAATTACCTATATTCGCGAAGTTTACGAGATATCTTCAACTGAATTTGAAACAAAAGAAAAAACATTATGACCACATACATTTTCTTCTACTTTAATGTCAATATGTATTTAAACATTTAAAATCGCTATCTTTTCCAGTTATTTTTCCGATTTTAATTTTTAACTGTTCATAGACACAAATCCCAATACCGTATGTTCATGCACATGATGAAGGGCAGATTTTCAATCCCGGGATCATCCTCTTTCCATAAATATAATACATTCATACACACACACACACACACACACACACACACACACACACACACACATATATATATATATATATATATATATATATATATATATATATATATATATATATATATATATAGGGAGGGAGAGAGATAGTGAGAGAGATTTATATTGAAATATATATATATAGAAATATATATATATATATGTTGGTTTGTGTGTGTATGTGTTCGTGTGTGTGTGTGTGTGTGTGTGTGTGTGTGTGTGTGTGTGTGTGTGTGTGTGTGTGTGTGTGTGTGTGTGTGTGTAGAGCAAGTGTGGCCCGAGTTAAAATGGTTTCAGACTCAAGAATTAACAGACAGAATTTGCCGTCTATTATTTATTTAATTTACCGTAAATAATTTCCGGATTTCTCCACCACAATCTAGTTTTATCGAGTTTAAACTAGAGATTTCGAACTTGATTTCTTAAAGAAAATAAATGTAGTATTCACAGTCTATGTACAATGCGATTTATTCATTACAGGTAAAACGTTCGCGGATACCCTGAATTTCTTTGAAATTAACACCTTAAAATAATATATATTTGTATTTTTTTTAAAGTATGATATAAGATTTCAGCAACTGCAATATATTTGCTCTTGTTTAACCGTCCTTTCCGATCTTTTATTCTTACTAAAATGTTCAAATTTGGATTCGTCTGTCCAAAATACATGTTGTTAAATTATGAATATTTTGAATAAGAAACATATTTTTGAGAATTACTCGCTCAGTAGACCTTTTTCAGATTAGCAAAATGGCTGGAGATTGAATTCGGTTCAAGGGAGTCATCAAAAAATTACAATATAATTCGATTTTGAAAATATATCCTATGGCATTATCGGTAAATACGTTTCCTTTTCAAGAAGATAACGATCCAAAACACTCTTCTATGTTATGTCAGAATTACCTCGAGTAATGAAACGGGAAGATAATTTTTAAAATTATCATTTCGGCGGTTCAATCTCGAGACTATTCTCCCATTTATTTTAAATAGAATGAATTGGAAGGGAGAGTTTGAATAGTGTGAGTATAAGCTTTTTCAGTGCCTCAAGAATACTTGGAGACGACTGCCATCCAATTATTTCAAAGCCTTTTGGAAAGAATGTCAGTATTTTGTAAAGCAGTAATTTCGGCAGGTGGTGGTTTTATTGACACTCACAAAATATGATGCTGTTGTATTAAAATCTATTTATAGTTATTTGCTTTTTTATTTAAGTAACAATACAAAGTTTTATTGGATAACACTGAAATACATCATAGTATAAAAAAGAAATGGTAAGTTCAGTCTAAGGGAAACAATAATTGAAACAATGCAAGTTCAGTCGGCCAATGATGACAATTCCAGAACAACGTAACTATAAATCATTTTTTTCTATCCTCTGCCAGTCGTTATGAGGGAGAAAGCATTGCATCGAACCGTCGCCAGTGAGACACACTGCAAGCTTTTGTCAAAATAAAAGCAAATACATTGTAGTTAATATTTAATATTAAAAACTCAAAAAAAAAATCTCACCTTAGTGTGTTTCAAAAAAATGCAGGCTTGCTCCAAAGACTTTCCTGTAGTGTATGCTAGCATGGCTTTTACCAGTACAGATTGAGATAATTTTGTGGGGATTGTCACTTATGCGAAAGCGACTTTTTTGAGAAGCAGTTTGTTCTTGAGAAAATAAGACACACGCATCAGTCGTGATTATGGGAATAAGTGATGAGGAAGAGTGTTTGCTCTTGCAGAAATTAAATCCGACATCCTGATTAATGATCTGCTGGGTGTTGCAACGGTTCGTTGCCACCGAGGAATAATCGCACGATTTGCTGTGGGTTATGTCAAGGTCGTCCTGAAATATTATCACGTGATACGTTCCAGCGTGCCATTTTGACCACAGCAGTGTCAAATAGCGGAAAAAAAATTGTTCGATCTTCAGAACATATATTTCTTAAGAATTTACCTGTAGCACGCTATATATATGGAAGACTGGTTGTCTTTTGTGTCGATTTCACGTTTTATATTTATACCGCTGAATCAATAATTTATTTTGGAAAAGCATCGACCGTTTTCGCACTTGTGCCGAAGTTTTAAAAAAATCTTATGATTTATTCGTCTTATCAACAATTATAGTACAGTATTTACATTAGTCGGACTATTGTCCTCATCTTTGTCGCCATATTTGTCACAACGTTTCGGCCGTTGTACGCTCCGGCCTTCTTCAGGTGGTTGGAATTTCTTGAAGAAGGCCGGAGCGTACAACGGCCGAAACGTTGTGACAAATATGGCGACAAAGATGAGGACAAATCCTACAGAAGCTGGTGTTACAATGCAGATTATCTAGATGGCAATCTGCATTGTAACACCAGCTTCATCTAGATATTGCCCAGGCTTGACATTGCGTAAATTCTACGATCCTACATGAACAGATGTTTCAACGTGATGTTGCCAAAAGCCATTGAATCTGGGCAGTATATCCAGTGGTGACTGCTGAAGAACTACAAGTGCTGTAAGCTACACGACAGGCCTATGATAGATACAATCTATTTATTTGACTATCTCGATATGTGACTGGGATTCTAGACTGTCATACCGCAAACCTAGTTGTGTAAGTGTAGACGTGAGAAAGATATTAACAACGCCTTTTTAAACACATTGATTATAAGACTGATGTAATAAAATAAGCCAAATCATTGATTTTGAACTTGTTTTTGCAATTATCCGCATGAAAATGCTCGATCTAATTTTTCTTATTATCGGTAAACTGGATCCCCAGAGTATGTGGACATGATGGTTTACGAGAATAGTTATTAAAAATTGTGCGCATGCGCCCTTTCTTGTACTCTCTAAAGTCTACAATAAATCCCTTGTCATACTGATTATTGGAAATCTACTTCTGTAGTTCCTGTTTATTGGCAGCTAGGTCTCATTGTTTTTTTTTTGCAGATGGAATTGACAGTTCTACCCCTAATGTCCCTAATAAATGTCTCCCCCTTCACATTTATCTTTTGTAAAGCTCTCTTCCGGCTTTTTGCTTCAGACTCAACGTTGATCGTCCAAAACGTAAATGCAATGTAAATCGTTTCTTAATTTCTGTATTTTGATTGTTCTCTATCCTTAATAATGTTTACCTTTTTCTCATATTCTTTTCCACTCAGTAACGATTTGCGACTTAGTGGCTATATTCCCTTGCTCGGGATGAAATGATTAAAAATTATTTTATTACTTATATTGGTTCATTAATGGTAGCAATAAAAATATTTTCAACATTTTGATCTTATTTTTTCTGTATGCCGTATCCATTCAGTGAGTGGGTGATCACAGCTCTCCAAAACCTATTTTCCTCCTGTAGCGCTTAGCTAAATTATTTTAAGGTCGCGCATACAGATACCAGACGCGCTAAACTGTCCCCTCCATTTTTGTGTGAAATTCTCCAAGCCCACTTTCATCATTTCACCTGTAACTTTCTGATTCTTAGCATAAGTACCCTTTTTATTGCCATTTTCTTTAAGACTAATTAATTGCTTACGGGCGCCCTCCATGAAATTCTCACCATCCTTCTGTAGATCCATATATATTTGATCAATTTTTTCCTCTTTATCTGAGAGGAAATATTCAGCAACATTTGAGGATTTGCATCACATAACATTTCAGCGGTATTTTCTTTGTTTCTAACGTAATTGTTGTGTTTCTTCTTACTTTGCTTTGCTTTTGTAATACACCTTTGCTATTTCAATGTATCCCCATTTTACTCCCTCTCTTAAAACACTTCCAAGATATTTAAACTTCTATACTTGTTCATATATCCAATTCGAACTTAGCTTCTATTTTTTTAGTGACAAATATATATTGTCTTCTTAGAGCTGACAGTTTGTCCTTTCTTCTCGCTTTCCCTCACTAATTTTTCTATAATAGTCTCTAATATTCTATCCTTGTCGCCCCATCAACAGTATATTATATCGTTTAGCTTACACCCACCTATAATACATCAGAGTAGAGTCTCCAGCTGCGAGAGTTTAGCCTCGCTATCTATGACAATGATGTGACTTATTACTGAATTTGATCAACAAATCCAGTGATAATCATATCATTATAATACGCCCCTTTCTATTTTTGTGTACCTATTCCTTTTCTATGCTGTCGGTATTCTCTCGGTATAATTTTTAAATTTCACCAGCCTCTAGTCTGTTTTATTAGTAGCAATATTTTTGCGAAGGAAAATTATTGCCAGCAATACATTTTTAAAAGAAAATTATTGCAAACCAAATATTACCAGCAATACATTTCTTTGGAAAAAAATATTATCACCTATACATTTTTGGAAAAATATTACCAGATATACATTTAAAAAAAGAAAAATTAACCAGCAATATATTTTTGGGAAAATATTACCAGGTCTACATGTTTTTTAAAAAAATATTACCAGCAATATATTTTTTGAAAAATATTACCAGGTATACATTTAAAAAAAAAAATATTACCAGCAATATATTTTTTGAACAATATTACCAGGTATACATTTAAAAAAAAAATATTACCAGCAATATATTTTTTGAAAAATATTACCAGGTATACATTTAAAAAAAATATTACCAGCAATATATTTTTTGAAAAATATTACCAGGTATACATTTAAAAAAAAATATATTACCAGCAATATATTTTTTGAAAAATATTACCAGGTATACATTTAAAAAAAATATTACCAGCAATATATTTTTTGAAAAATATTACCAGGTATACATTTAAAAAAAAAATATAACCAGCAATATATTTTTTGAAAAATATTACCAGTTCTACATTTAAAAAAAAATATTACCAGCAATATATTTTTTGAAAAATATTACCAGGTATACATTTAAAAAAAAAAATATTACCAGCAATATATTTTTTTAAAAATATTACCAGGTATACATTTAAAAAAAAAATATTACCAGCAATATATTTTTTGAAAAATATTACCAGGTATACATTTAAAAAAAAAATATTACCAGCAATATATTTTTTGAAAAATATTACCAGGTATACATTTTAAAAAAAAATATTACCAGCAATATATTTTTTGAAAAATATTACCAGGTATACATTTTAAAAAAAAAATATTACCAGCAATATATATTTTTGAAAAATATTACCAGGTATACATTTAAAAAAAAAAATATTACCAGCAATATATTTTTTGAAAAATATTACCAGGTATACATTTTAAAAAAAAATATTACCAGCAATATATTTTTTGAAAAATATTACCAGGTATACATTTTAAAAAAAAAATATTACCAGCAATATATATTTTTGAAAAATATTACCAGGTATACATTTAAAAAAAAATATATTACCAGCAATATATTTTTTGAAAAATATTACCAGGTATACATTTAAAAAAAAATTTTTACCAGCAATATATTTTTTGAAAAATATTACCAGGTATACATTTTTAAAAAAATATTACCAGCAATATATTTTTTGAAAAATATTACCAGGTATATATTTAAAAAAAAATATTACCAGCAATATATTTTTTGAAAAATATTACCAGATATACATTTAAAAAAAGAAAAATTAACCAGCAATATATTTTTGGGAAAATATTACCAGGTCTACATTTTTTTAAAAAAAATATTACCAGCAATATATTTTTTGAAAAATATTACCAGGTATACATTTAAAAAAAAAATATTACCAGCAATATATTTTTGGAAATATATTACCTGCAATAGATTTTGGAAAAAAAAATATCTGCAATCGATTTTTGAAGAAAAATCTTAAGAGAAATCGATTTTTGAAGAAAAAAAACAAAACATTACCAGCAATGCTTTTTGGAAAAAAAAAAATTCCAGCAATAAAAATTTTGTCGGCAATAAATAATCCATTTTAGAAATATATGCCGTAAAACAATGCAAATCAAACAAAAAAAAATCTAAGTATATTTTCTGTGTTATTCTAACATTTGTTCCAAGTACATCTATAGATCAAATAGATCCTTGTGTCTTACCTTGCTAAATGATTTTACTTCATCTATAAAACATGAATATACACTTTTTGCATTGGTATTGTTCTCCCTTATATGATTCTGATAATGAACATCGCCTTTCTTTTTACAGTGCTCTTGACTAGTCGCACTCTTTTATTTGCTGTCTAATTCTATTTGATGCTCTATTCACCAGATTTCCGTTTATTACCACGCTTATCTGGCGCATTGAGCTGATCGTTCGATGTAGTTCGCACTCATCTGCACCAGTTTTTATTAAGCAGCGCTAGAAAAATCTATCTTGTAGGGTCTCATGTCGTATATTTCATTTATTATGTCTGTGATCTTGTCGTATATTTGATTTATTATGTCTGTGATCTTCTCGATGGCGAATTCGTCTAAAGTTATTATCATATTCGCTCATAATGTTATTTTTCTTTTTGGTAGATCATTAAAATCGACGCTCAGACAATGTAACTATCTAAAGACGATATAAAACGCCAGTCTATGTTTCATATGTGTGGGATAATGTCCATAAGGTGATGTATAAACGTTTCTTATCATTTTATACGTTGCTGTCTGAAAGGTCGTGCTCTGATTAATTTATAATCCTTCATAGAGAAATTGTGTAATTTACAGAACGTATCAATTTTCAGAATTTGTTTATCTGTAATGAGATTAACACATGGGAAAAAGATCTGAAGATAACTAGATTTGATATCAGAGAGTCTTGGGTTCTTGTGGAATTTCTCGCTTTCTCAATTTTTGGGAGTGTCACATATATGTAAGAGAATTACATTGTTTAGTCAAATCATAAACTTGAACGAGAATTTGCGAATTCATATAATTTCTTATAGCGGATTCAATCGTGTTCGAAAAAGATGATTTTACGAAGACTATACACTTTTACGGGCACGGTGGAGTTATGGATAGCGGCTCGGATTGAGGAATCGGAGAGCCGAGTTCAAATTCCTGTCGAATACATTATATTCACTTACGTGTTAATAACCTTGAGAAAGGTATAGAATCCTCTTCTTCTCCCCCCAGCTATGGTTAAATAGCAGGAGAGACCGGGTTCTATAGCCTTTGATGGAAAATGGTCTACCGCAGAAAGAAATGGCAACCTACTGCAGGAAAAAATCTGCCGCATCAGTCATATATCGAAAGATACATGATCGCCTGAGCGTATACCACGCATGGCACATAACTGACTTGTGGTGTTTAAGTGTTGGAAGAATCGGAGAGCCGAGTTCGAATTCCGGTCGAATCCATTGCATTCACTTACGTGCTAATACTCTTGGGTGATGTATGAATCCTCTTCTTCTCACATTCAGCTATTGCTAAATAGACAGGACAGACTTAAGTGTCAACTGGTCGAGGGTAACTCAAAACCTGCGGAGGGTCATTTGCAGACCTTGTGGCACTTTGGTCATCAGATCTCTGTATTCGGCTATTCAAAATGTGTGCTTTTAAATCCTCCGGTTTGGATTCGAGTTACTTGCCCTGGATTCCTAACTCGGTAAGCTGGTCTCTTTCTTGCATAGATTAATCCGCATGTGTTATACGTTTTAACTACTAATCTCATAACATTACTAACCCTATCACCCATACGGTGGAGTAAAGGATAGCGGCTCGGATTGAGGAATCAGAGAGCCGAGTTCAAATTCCATTCGAATTCATTACATTCACTTACGTGCTAATACCCTTGGGAAAAGGTATGGATCCTCTTCTCCCTCCCGTCTATGTGTATATATAGTCTTAGATGGTAACTGGTCTAGCGCAAAAAGAAATGCCAACCTACTGCTGGAAAAACTCTGCCTCGTCAGTCGTGTATCGAAAGATACGTGATCGCCTAAGCGTGTATCACGCATGTCACATAACAGACTAATTACGATTTCCATGTTTAAGATATATTTCGTATCAATTAAAACTGACCAATCGTATTCAGCTCTGTACCTTTTGTTCGTTTCTAATACGAAATCAGAATACATGCATTGTCATCACGAACTGATCCATAGACTGAACCTAAATTTGCTCCTTTCCCTTGAGGATTGAACAAATGGCTGTCCGGATAGCAAAGCATAAAATAATAATAATAATAATAATAATAATAATAATAATAATAATAATAATAATAATAATAATAATAACTAAAACTAGAAAAACCTATGGAAATTTCACGATTTCCTATTTGAATTTTCTGATGAATCTTAATTATTCAATTAATGATTAATTAAGCACATGGCGAATTCTATGACGGAGAAATACGAATGCTTTTATTCTCCCCAACCCCTCCAGGTTCTATACCCTTTGATGGCAACTAGTCTAAGACAGAAAGAAATGGCAACCTACTGCGGGAAAAAAAGTCTGCTTCGTCAGTCTTGTATCGAAAGATATATGATCGCCTAAGCGTGTATCACGCATGGCACATAACAGACTAATTACGCTTTCCATGTTTAAGATATATTTCGTATCAATTAAAACTGACCAATCGTATTCAACTCTGTACCGTTTGTTCGTTTCTAATACGAGATCAGAATACATGCATTTTCATCACGAACTGATCCATAGATTGAATCTAAATTTGGCGCGTTCCCCCGAGGATTGAACAAATGGTTGTTTGGATAGCAAAGCATAAATTAATAATAATAATAATAATAATAATAATAATAATAATAATAATAATAATAATAACCAGAAAGATCCATGAAAATTTCACGATTTTTCCTATTTGAATTTTCTGATGAAACTTAATTATTCAGCTAATGATTAATTAAGCACATGGCGAGTTCTATGACAAGATATCCGGAGAATTATAAATGTTTTTCTTCTGAATCGCCACTTATGGGTAAATAACAGGACAGACTAAGTTCTATACCCTTGGATGACAACTAGTTTACCGCAGAAATAAATGTCAAACTACTGCGCGGAAAAAAATCTGCCTCGTCAGTCATGTATTAAACGTGTATCACGCATGGCACATAACTGACTGAACATTACTGAACTCATCCCAGTTTCACAATCATAGTTTCTATTATAGTAATGTTTATTCTTGAGTCCCTTTTACTCAAACAACCTGTGGAGGACTTTTCGTTAAATATAATTCTTATTCCAACTATAAATACCTGTTAATGATTAATTAAGAATACGGCGAGTTTTGTGACAAGATATCCCTAGAAATTCCCATATCAGATTTTTAGATCTTTGAGCCTAAATTTAAGAAAATATTGCAATAGGAATCATAAATATGCAGACTGGACATTATTTTAAGAACTGGATATAAATGCAGAGCTTTTTAATTGTTTTTTTTTTCATTTCACTGAATCAGCCATCTTTAGTTTTTCGACACAATCAAAGCAGTAGAGTACAATATTTATGAGGTTCTAGAAGGAGACATTTAATAGTTTTAATGTTTCCTTCATTCTTTCTAGCCAAATTCCTGTCTTACGGGCAATTTTTTTCAATAATTTAAAAATAATTTAGTATATTGTGTTAATGTCTGCAGACAGAGCGTAACTGAAAATGTTACCGAAAAATACCCAGTCTCAGGAAACAGCTGTCCGCGGCAGTACATCCTTTATTGCACTAACAAGCTGTCATGGGTAGTAATGCCGGCGTCAGCGTATTGCAGGGCTGGGCCATTTGTTGGACCTCGCACGGGTGACCGTGCTCGAGCTGCCCACATTAAACTGACCTTGAAATCGAAATTTCAGAAATATGGCACATGAGAACTTTAACAATTCCAGTTGTAGTCGGATTGGTTGGAAAAGAACCTGTAGATACATTCAAGGGATTCCTGGTACACCATACCTTAAATAAAAAAAAATTTTCTTACGTGTACAACCAAAATCATACGAAAAATCATACAAAATATGTGTCATTATTTTTTCAAAATCGTCCTGTGCAAAATGTAATGACGCCATTTCTGACCTTAAGTTCTGACTTAAGGACTTTGAAACTGTATTGGACCACAGGGACAGGAAAGCTGTTCACGGCTAATATTCTGTTTTTTTTTTTTTAATTTTTAATTCAACTCCGTATTCAGTATCAGACTCACACGACTGTTGCTCTCTTTTCTTACCATCTCGTTGATTTGGGTGCACTGTATTCCCACTTTTTAGCTGATCCCTAAGTATCTAGAGGCTTTTACGAGTTCCTATTCCATAATCCTTGTGACAAAATCTAAATATATTGAATGTGTTTCTGCAATTCTCCCTTTCTTGAATGTTACTATTGCACATTCATCTAATCCGAAATCCATCCCATAATCAATGAGTTGGTGGGCGTCGTCAATACTGGAACAGTCTACAGTATTGACGTGGCTCTTCAACCCATTGTCGTCTTTGGCAAAGAGTTTAAGATCATCCATTTTGAATAGGTGATTGAGTACTTTCTTGTTTAGTTTGTAACCATAGCAATTATTCTTTAGTTCGTGCGTTAGGGAGTATTAAGGAACGAGAAAAGAGAAGGGGTGACAGGGAGTCTATTTAAAAGATTACACGTCTGGTATTCTGTCGATTAGAGATGGCAATGCCTCTGGTGTGATTTAGGTTTAGTATGATGTTCCACATTTCCATGCTGTGCTTAAGGATATTTACTACGACGAGGGAGACTTTGTACATTTACAAAGTCTTAAGGATCCAAGAGTGTGGCACACTAGCAAAGGGTTCACATTGATGTGTCCATGCTGCCCTAAGATTTCTACATACTCAAGCAATTTTCCCAGGGTCATTTTGTTTATCAGGAGTCGGTCTTTGCAGCCATATGAAACTCTGCTGCATCACTTCTGTTTAAGTGGACGAATATTGTTTGCTTCGAGAGAAGAAGAATTTTGGATCGTCATGACGTAATCAATTTATACATGGCGGACAGAAATGTTATTGGCATATAACTTCTCGGGTCATTGGTTTCACTTGTTTTTGGCATGAAATATTTAATACCTAGAGTAATGCATTACGGAATTTTATTTAGGGATTATTAATAAGCATTGATAGAGTTTGTGCAAGGGTTTTATGGGTTGATGAAAGATGAAAGAGCAATAAATTAGGCACCTTGTCATTTTCTAAGGATTTCAATTTTTGAGACTTCGTTAGAGCTTGCCTAACATTATTCGTCGTTATATTCTGACATACTTGCAGAGGTTTAATCATTATTTGTTCTTCACGTTGAAAGCATTCTGCATTGGGTTTTATTCCTTTGGGCTGCTTCAAATATTCTCCCAAAACTTCTGCACATTGTCAATAGATAGTGGCTTTTTGACGAGTATAACTACTTTTCCATTTTCCTTGTAAGATTTCTTAAGGCCCGTTCTCTATGCCTTTAACTGCAGTTTCTGTTTCAAGATTTCCTTGATTGTTGGAATTTAATTTTGTGATTTAATTTTATATTTCCGCTCGACCTTTCTGCATTTGTGTATTGAGATATTTGGGTTTCTAATGGTCTCATTTAATATCGAAATCTCACATTTGATTTTAATTATTTCTCGCATCAGTTTTTTGTTCGAAGCTGGTTCTCTTTGTCTGTTCTTTCATCGCTTCGTTGTCTTCAATTCCAGTAATGAAAAACGTTCGTGACCATTGAGATTTGTAATTATTTTGCATTTTATCATTGACCGCCATGGGATAAATTTGTTACCAGTTCTAGGATAACCGTCGAGAAAGACCAGAAATCTTGTCCCACCTATGTGATAGTGAAGGAATATATTCAGATGTCCATGGTTAATAAGTTAATTAGTGAGTACTGTATTCAAGAGATAGCATAGGCATATGGTATAGATGGTATTGACTATATTACTTTTTAACATAATACATGTAGCAGTGACCACTACCAGATGAAAGTTCCAAGGTTGACATATATATATACAAGGGTCATTCAATAAATAAGGTAAATTTTTCGTTATAAGGTCTCCTAATACAGATAGAAGCTTCCTTTTTTTTCAATAATCTCCAAAATAAATTAAATCTATGTGAAAAAGAAGTAAAACAAAAAAAATAAAAAAGTGTAAGCTTCTGTCTGTATTAGGAGTCCTTGTACCGAAAAATTAAACTTATCTATTGAATGACCCTCGTATATATATATATATATATATATATATATATATATATATATATATATATATATATATATATATATATATATATATATATATTGAGGTTTATCACAAAAAATTAAAATAAACGAATTAAAGTAAAATAAAGTCAGTGACTTAAAATAAAATTAAAGAAGAGAAAAATGTAATTTCAGAATGTATAAACTTTAGGATAGCTTACATGTTGGGAGGCAGATACAAAATGTCAATTGACAAATGTTCAATCATCCGAAAAAATTTAGAGTGATAGTTATCAAATTATATAGGCTTGATCATCCCCACACTACAGTTTGACGGAAGGATCATCAAGGAATTCATTAAACAAGGGGATAGAAACTTAAGAAAAAACAAAATGGATTTTATATTTAGAGTCATTTCTCAACAGGCTAGCCACTAAAATTAAAATTTTCACTCAAAGAGAAGTCAGTCAAAAAGCAGAAAATATCGGATTAGTACAACTGTCGCCTTATTATTATTACTGTTTTTATTTCCTTTGATTTCTGGTGTGTATACATTTCTTTCCGGGGCCCGCCCAGAGACCTAAGTTTAGAAATGGCATCATGACACTTCCACTGACAAAATATAATATTTTACATAGATAAAGCCCTTCGTTTTGTGTGGGCTGTACTTGTGAGAACAATTTTTTTGTCTTATTTTAAGGCATTTTCTGCCAGCAATCCCTTCGATTAATCTACTGGAATCTTTTCCAACCAATCTTAGGGCTCCAACTACAGCAGGGATTGTTTATGTTCCTATTATCATCACCATCACCATCATCATCATCATCATCATCACCATCATCATCATCCTCATCATCATCACCATCACCATCATCATCATCATCATCATCATCATCATCATCATCCTCATCATCATCACCATCACCATCCTCATCATCCTCATCCTCATCATCATCATCATCATCATCATCATCATCATCATCATCATCATCATCCTCATCATCATCATCATCATCATCATCATTATTATTATTATTATTATTATTATTATTATTGAGGCACTTCGCGAAAACTAAGACAAGTGCCTCAATAATAATTTCGCCTACACTGTCATTCCGCTGAATATAAAACTCGGTATGACAGTGTAGGCGAAAATATTTTACGGCTAGGAACACTCCAGTAATTGGTATGAAGACCACACAGACCCGATTACAAACACAGTAACAATTTTATGGGACTTTACAATACATACAGACGGAACAATCGTCCATGTATAGTGATCAAAGTCCACAAAGATAGAATGTGGTTTCTTATTAATATGACTTTTATGGACCTTGAAGTAGAACTCTAAAAAATGTGACCTATGAAGACATTATTAATTCCAGTTACTGTTAGTATTTTCGGTGTCATTGGGGAAAATTTCTGATAGGTTTATTGAACGGGGAACAAATGGTAGCCAATACTTTAAATAAATACAAAATGATTGTACTCACAAATACGGCGTACGCATTACGAAATTTTTTATGATATTTAGGTGTTTTATTTTTATTATTTTTAAAGTGTTCATTGAAAGATGTCATGACACCATTTCATACTATAGTTCCCTGTTTTGGTCCCGGTAGGAAATGAGCATATAATAGGTATCAAAGGAAGTAATAACAATGAAACGTGGTACCCGGCGTTGCCGAGGTTTAAATGTCTGCAATCTTTTATAACCGCATTCACTGTATACCCGCATCCTCTGTCTAGAAATGTCAACCTGCGTCCCTCCTTATATGCATCATTCGTTGGTATACTAAGGTACCCCCTCCTTCAACTTTTAAGGCGTCCATCGCGAGTCTTTCGTTTTTTCTTAATAAAGAAATCCCATCGATAAAAAAAAATCTCGTGTGGTCGTTGCACGGGGTTAAATCGCTTCAAAGTTTTAGATATTCAGTAACTTTACTTTGACTGTAATAACTTTCAAATAGTATGGCATTGTTCACAAATCTAATACTCAAAGAAAAACAGCGATTAATCTTCAGGGCTTGATTCATCTGCAAGTGCAAACGCATGGGCGTCGCCAACTTTCTTTCTTCGAACGTTTATTGTAGAGCTGGGGTTAATAAGACGTTCTTCTTGAATTTTTCCATTTTAACGCTTCATTATCCCTTCTCAAAATATCATTGCATCAAGTAATGTTCGAATGTCAATTTAAGATGGCATAATGTGAAGAAACTATTGGCTAAATATCAAATGCCGAGTTTGTACCTAGTTAGATTAGTACGTTTATTTAGATTAGTATGTTCGGTTAGATTAGTAAGTTTTAGATATTCAGTAAATTTCCTTTGGCCGTTATAAATTTCAAATAGTGTGGCATTGTTCACAAATCTAATACTCAAAGAAAAACAGGGATTAATCTTCAGAGCTTGATTCAACTGCAAGTGCAAACGCATGAACGCCCGCTGCCCTATTTTCTTCGAACGTTTACTGTAAAGCTGAAGTGAATAAGACGTTCTTCTTGAATTTTTTACCTTTTAACGCTTCAGTATCCCTTCTCAAATCATCCACCGAAACGAAAGTTGGCTCCCTGTGCCGAGCCAGGAAATTATTCTCCCCGGAATCGATCCTCCAAATCTATAAATCGACCATTCGCCCTTGCATGGAGTATTGCTGCCATATATGGTCTGGAGCCCCTGCTGTTTGCCTCAGGGTTCTTGATAAGATCCAGAGACGGATATGCAGTGTAATTGGCCCTGATCTGTCATCTCGTCTGCAGTCGCTCTCTCACAGACGCAACGTTGCCTCGCTCTGTCTTTTTTACAAATACTTTCACGGTAATTGCTCCGAGGAGCTGCTTTCGCTGGTTCCTAGGCCTCATGAATTAAAACGTCCTACGAGGCTGGCATCGCGTTCCCACCCCTTCACCGTTGAAACTGTTAGATGTAGACGTCTCTTCTACTCCAATAGCTTCATGTCTCGCACTAATCGCCTGTGGAACTCCCTTCCTTATTCCTGTTTCCCTGACAAATACAATCTTCAACTATTTAAGTGTAACGTCAATCGACATCTCCAGTTGCCTTGATCTATCCACTTCCCTTCTCCACATCCTTTCCCCTTTCATTCCTCTCTGCTCTCGCTCCAAATCTTCTGTAACCCCCTTGCCTTGATCGATCCACTATCTTTCTCCTTATCCTCTCCTTTACCACTCCTATCTGCTCTTCCTCCAAACCTTCTGTAACCCCTTGAGTGCTAGTGGCTTCCAGCCTTGCTTGGGATGATAAGCTTAAAAGAAAAAAAAATCTGTACATCAAAGTCTGTTCGAATATCAATTTAGGATCGAATCACATGAATAATCTAGTGGTTAAATATCGCAGTCAATTTTGGACAAAGATTGTCGATAATTTCCCCTATTTAATTGAAATAATCTAAACCAAACATTTACGCAAGGCAATTCATGAGTCATATGTAATTTACATGGCACATTTGGCAAGCATCGGAAAAACAGGGATTTATGACTGAGAAAAGGGGTTTTAAAACAGTTGTTCGTGATTTTTCGTTATACGCGGGAAAGCGATCAGGACTCAAAAAAACACAGTCTTATTTCTTGACTGATTGCAAATTCTTTGCGACAGGTTTTGAAAAAAATCGGATAAAAATGAGGAGCTTATTCCGGTTTTTGTTTTAAGTAGTTCTAAAAATTCCGATTTTTTCAGTTTTGGGCAATTTTTTATGTGAAGTCAATGTCGCAGAAAAACTATCAAGCACTCGTAAACGTCGTAACATGAGCTACGTTTTACATTAAGTGCAAAGAATATCAGGATCTCCAGTAAAAATGTTTTTCACTTGTAACATTGTCTTGGTTTTTTCTAAATATCCGTACCCATCTTCATTTGTATCGATTTCCCTGCCAAACCCATAATGTTGGGCTGAAGAGTGAAAAGTTGACCCTCACCTAGTTTAATAAATTTGCAACATATGTATGCAGTTCCATCGAAATCGGTCGAGAAATATGTACGTTCCTAAATAGCATATACACACACTTCTGTTTTATATAGTTAATAATAATAATAATAATAATAATAATAATAATAATAATAACCGCCAAACATTGTTATTAATGACCACAAACAAAATAAGTGCCACCTTATTGATATGACAGTCCCTGCAGACTGCAATGTATCTTTGAAGATATTCGAAAAGCTGTCAAAATACAAGGACCTTGAAATAGAAATCTCCAAAATGTGGCACATGGGAACATCAACAATCCCTGTTGTAGTTGGAGCCCTTGGACTGGTTGGAAAAAGATTCCAGTAGACTAATTGAAGGGATCCCTGGAAGTCCATGCCTCAAACAGATACAAAAAATTGTTCTGACAAGTACAGCCCACAATTTACGAAGGGCTTTATCTATGTAATTATTTTTTTTCAGTGGGAAATGTCATGACGCCATTTCTAACCTTTAAGTCCCTGGGCGGGACCCGGAAAGAAATGAGTACACATCAGAAATGGAAGGAAATAAAATAAAGATAATAACAATAATAATGCCTCATCTACAAAACACGTTTTTGTAAATCGGCATGTTATTTATTGTCAAATATAAAAATGTCCACGTATTAGCAGCAACAACATGCTTTAGACGCATTTCTATCAAGATTGACTCATTTGTTTTAACTGTGCGCCAGTTCATAAATACCACTCTCAAAGTAGTTGCTTACAAATGTCGGAAGATACATGGCACAGCTGCCACCGCTGAGTCATTTGTTTGCTAGCTCTTCCGGGATGAATGTCATTTGAGAAGCCAGAACAGATGGTAATCTGAAGTAGCTAAGAACTTTGAAGTACATAAGATAAAACTTTCCATCTATAACGCAGTAATCACTCTTTTTGTCCGTTGTTCGTGTGTAGGCTCCAGTCGACGCGTCGTAGGATGACATCCTTACGCAAACGCCATGGTCTTTTCCGACGCAATATTTTTGTAGGTTTGATATATTGTTTGATTCGTCCTCTACGGTCTCGTTGTGTTCTCGATAAATGGCACTCTTCATTGTTTTTTTTGTTTTTTTTTAGTTATTTTATCGTTCGAAGATTAGTTCTCGTTTCGATGTCACGTTGTATATTTCTGTCTCAGAATAACTTGCTAAATAAATAATTTGAGGAAAGCATGAACCATATGACGTTGAAATATTGGTTTCCGTCCGAGCACGAATTTTCACAAACTTGATGGTTTGAATGATTCGTTTTCGACGGCTTACCAACTCTTAGAAGGTTATTTAAATACAGAAAATATTTTTAGATTTTAAGAATTTTTCCTTTGTATAAAATAATTATTTAGTGATAAAAGTCTTGATACTTATCCTATAGCTGGAGGGGAAAGAAATGGATTCATACCATTCCCATGGTATTTGAGCCGAAGTCGATAAAATGAGGCTAACGGGAATTGTAACTCGGTTTTCCGATTAGCAATTCCAATCCTTTATCCATTATACTACCAGGACATACACACTTATATCATGTCGTATTCCGAAGCAGTACTCATCTAGGTACTGACCAGGCTCGATGTTGCTTAACTTGCCCTCTTTTCGGCGATAATTATGCATGTGTTATTCCCAACATGTCACCGATCTAGGAATTGACTAGGATCGATGATGCTTAACTTTCCCTCTATTCGGTGATAATTATGCATGTGGTATTCCCAAAATATTAGTAAAGTCAATATTCATATGGAACAAATACTTTAGTATTCATAAAATATATATATTTTTTTAATTAATATCCACAAAAATTAGTTATATCATTTTGTCCACAGTTAAGTATTTCAAGTTAATAAACATTAATAACATTATTATAAATTTGGCTTGTGATCACAACAAAAAATTGGAAAAAGTTGTTATTTTACCTATAGCTGGGACCCATTAAAACAGGCACTCCCAGTCCGGGTCAGAGTGATTCTGAGAGTCATTCAGAGGAGGATTGGGCTAAAAGTAGGACTATTTACGTTTATACCCCGAAACTAAGGACTCACATTCATACCAAAAACTGACGTCTCTTAAGACAATAACTAATGGATGCAGTTTTACGTCCTACCCAGGATTATAAGGACCTTATAGGTCAGTACCAAATATGACTGGAATGAAAGCCCTTAATTTCAATTTGTAATTGGCTTTGTAAACAAATCCGACACGTTATTTTCCGATTGAACATATTCAATTTATACTGTTTTCTTTTCTACCTGATCCCTAACAAATTGATATTTAATATTAATATGCTTTGATCTTTGATGTATTATTGGATTTTTAGCCAAAGCAATACTGGCCTGATTGTCACAGTAAATAGTTATAGGCTCAATTATTATCAGTGTTGTAATTGTTCTTAGTAATTTAAGAAAAATAGCTTGCTTTCGACAATGCAACATATTCCGCCTCACATGTTGAAAGTGAAATCATTCCCTGTTTCTTAGATTTCCAGCTAATTATTGGATTATTCTTTGCCAATCTAAAGCAATAGCCTGTGATACTTTTACGATCTGGTGAATTTTCCCATTCAGCATCACAAAATTCTTCTAGTTGTAGTGGGTTTTTTGATTGTCGAAATACTAGGTATTGATTCTTAGTTCCCTTTAAATAACGTAATACTTGCTTAGCTCTTGTTAAATGCACAGTCCTCGGTTTATTTAAGTTTTGAGACAACTTAGTAACCGTATAGCACATGTCTGGACTTGTAGACGTCATGGCGTAAATAAGACTTCCAATCAATATTCTGCATTCTTTTTCACACGCCGCTAAGTCGCAATAAACTCTGAACAAGATGTCTGTTGATTTGGGGATTTGTTCCCTATTTCTATATTTCGTCATTTCCCCTTTAATGCATGTGTCACAATGTTGTAAGCCCTTTGGAGATGTAATTTTTCATTCCAGTGACGTGTTCTTGCAATCTTTTAACATCCGAATTATTACAGTGGCCTAATATTTTATGCCAAGTTCCTAAGTCGTGGGTGGCTGTTTTCACAGATTTAATACTTTTCAAATAATACAAACGTCCATTTTGTTGTATATTAAATTCAGTTCCGTCTGGGTATATTAACTTTGAATTGTCTCGGTGAAAATTAACTTTAACACCAGTTCTAGCAGCAGACTGAAGCGAGAAAATATTTTGTTTAAATTCAGGGATATATAAAGACCTTTTTAATAAACATTTACAAATATTTCCTTTACTATCCCGTAAATAAATACAGACATCGCCTCTTTTTAAAACTAAATTATTAGCTCTGGTACCCTCAGCCAACTCAATAAAGTGAGAATCTGGATCAAAGTTGGGGTTAAAATTAATAAATTTCGTTTCATCTGTAATTACATGATTTGTCGCACCCGTGTCGACTAGGTAAGAATTATAACTATTGGGTATAGTATCCAACCCAAACGAAAAAGCATATGTTCGCTCATTCGAAAAAGCTTTTACATTTTTATAAAAATCACTCCTTGTATGAAATTGACATCTCGCACGTACATGCCCGGCTCTTCCACAACGAAAGCACATGATATTTGATTTCTATTATTATTGTTTGTGTTGTTGTTGTTAAGTCATAGTTGTTTTTAAGCCCCTTTTTTAAATATAATTCCTAGTCTGGTAGGTTTGAGGGACTGGTTTCCTGAATTTTTTAATTGAAGTTCTCAGTTGCATTACATTATTTCCTTGATTTGGGGGATTACACATTTTTTCAGTGTCTTCATAACTACGTAACCCAATTTTAAACTCAGTGAAAGTTAATTGTTTTATCTTTTATAGTTATGATTATCGTGAATGGTTTGAATGTTGCTGGTAATCCCTTTATAACCATGGCTATTAGCAACCCATTTTTAAGGCATTTTTAACATTCTCAGCTCGTATAATATAATCTGTTACAGATTCATTTTCTCGTCTCCTTAACGAGGTTAGTTCAGTATGTAAAGGAATAATTTTGGGTTTACCTTTTGACAAGTAATGTTCACGCTATATTCTTAAAGCTTGGCGGCCGTCGTCCCTGGATACACATTATTAAAGACAAACTCCTGTCATCCAGGCATTGTATTAATTCGGCGAACACGGTTGCATTTCTTTCCATAAAATCATCATCTTCTTTCTGGTCATCTTGGCAAAGAAGGATGTCATGAAGTTTTTGTATTCTAAGGTATCCTAGGAATTTCACTTCCCATAATTCGTATTTTGACTCGTCTCCCTCAAAATACAGTCGTAATCTTGGCTCGTAACCTTTGTTGATGATGTTCACCATAGTCTATGAATATAGAATCCAGCGCAGTACATAATCTGTTCAACGAAACAACGTTAAAGATTAACACTCACGAGTCAGACACTCTACTGAATCTGACTATATCTCCAATGCCACCAGCAGCTGTTCCGTAATTCTTCAGTCTTCGATATCAAAGGCTGGCAGTGAATATTCCAGAAAGAACATGTCCACATTTATACACGATCCGCTGAATATTTTGAGCCATCTGTTTGGTTAACTCTTCTATTGGTGAATTATAAAATGAGTCAGCTCATTTTGGCTGGCTTACTAGTCCACCAGAGTACCCAAAAATTCCAACAGCAGTGTTGTTAGAAAGTTCTCATTGTGACCATGAGACCCGAGTTCGAATATCACCATGGTCAATTTTTCAGGAAGGAGACTTCCTGATGTTACCAAACTGAACATATAAATCCCAGCGTACAGGACCTTTGGAAAGTGCCTGAAAACCATACCACGGGTTGACTTAAGCCTTGTCAGTGAAATTGAGTAGATGGAACCCTTGGGGGGCCGTCGATAGTTGTGTTAGCACGACGTCACAAGTCAGCGTGGCCGAGGGATTAAGCGTGTTGGTCTTGTTCAAATTGTTAATCACGTTAGATAACACGATCTTTCCCAGTAACTGCAAATAAAGTCTGCTTAGGAGAGTTGCAGTATGAACCACATGTGGGCTCTGTGGGTGTTGAATAAACAGAAATGCGCTTGAGCAAGCGCCTGCAATAGGGATTGGCTTGCCGCACTAGTAGACTGGTGTCTTCGAATACGAGTGGCCAGCTATACGTTGTAATTATACAACATATAGATTATTACCTATTCTTAAAACATATTCATTTGTTTAGAAAAGGAAACCATAATTCCCTAAAAAATGATCTGCTGTGGGATCTTCCTTTTCCTTCCCTTTAAGTATCAGTTTCAATGATTATGTTGTTATTCTTATAATGCAATGTAAGGGAATGTGCACATGCAATTTTCCGTTTCCTTTCGTGCTTCATGTGTCGATCGAAGCATTTCAGCAACGGCGGGCTGCTGGGAATGTTGCGATATGCGTTTTTAACACTTCCGTTCAGGCCATTACAGATCAGATATCTTTCGTAACGAATCAGCAATCAAAATGGGTCGTTTGACGCCGAATGTGCAAATCAATTTTAACTCGCACTGACACCGTTGTTCGACCGAATTTTTATTAAAAAATTTAAATGCTGAAGAGAGAGAGTAAAAAAAAACAGGTGGGATATACGAAAAGAAAAAGAGGAAAATATTTTGAAAAAAAAAAAAAAACTTAGTAAAAAAAAAAAAAATTAGTAATGAAATGCTATAAAGAGCATATTCAATGAAAAATAAATAAAATAAAACTCCATCAATGAAAAAAAAAATCGCCACAGAAAATTGGATATAATAAAAAAAATCCGATTCACATTGTCATGTTTTTAAATTTATGAATCGAAAAACGAAAAAATGGCAGAATAGCAGAAAATCGAAAATAATAATAATATTAATATCATTATTAATAATAATAATAATAATACTAATAGAAATTTTAAAATTTAATTAAAACCATGACTGTTTTATAAAAACAGAAATCATGAATACATTTGCCGGCAAAAAAAACTCAAAGATTTACAGCAACAGTGAAACAAATCTAGTGGGCATAACTTGTGGGAAAATGAAAAAAAATAAAATAAAATAATTGTTGGGGCCAGAAGAAAAGACAAAAGAGTGGAATTGATTTAAACAAATATATTAATAGAAACAGTAATACAAACATATACAAACGAGAATGTTACGGCAAGTATGTTCGGTCCGACTGTCAGAGCTGACTGCTGGAAACTTCACCCTCCAAAAAGCAGTACCTGCTCCTATTTATAGCTAGGAGTGTCTATGCGACCGTCGGAAATTACAATAATAATAATAATAATAATAATAAGTAATTAAAATTTGGAAAACTAAATACATTTTCCCGTGATGCTTAAAATAATGGAACCGGAAAAATGACTAGCTCACTTGATCTCCCGTCGTTATGTGGCATTGCCGACGTATTTAAAAAGGAAAACAAGTCCTGCCTCATCCGCTTTCTCCTGTTTACTCCAAGGTGTAAATTTACTTCTTTTTATGTGCCATATCCTTACAAGACGTAGGCGATCATAGCTCTCCACCTCCCCTCTATCACTTGCAGCTTTCAACAATTTCCTTCCCTCTGCCACCTGCCCCAGACCACGATCTGTCATTCATTTGCTTAAGCGCGCTAGGTATATCATGCTTTGTTTGCCCTTGTCTCTCTTTCCCTCTATTCGACCCGTGAGTATCAGATTCACTAGGCCATCCTTCCTCATTATGTAACCCAGAAACTTCAGCTGCCTCTTCCTTTTAAGTCAATGTTTGCATCCAAAGATACATCGATATTTTTACGCGGGCTTCGTATGTCATGCTTTGTTTTCCCTTGTCTCCTTTTCCCTCTATTCGACCTGTGAGTATCACATTCTGTAGGCCATCCTTCCTCATTATGTGACCCAGAAACATCAGCTGCCTCTTCCTTTTAAGTCAATATTTGCATCCAAAGATACATAGATATTTTTATTCGGGGTTGGTATGTCATGCTTTGTTTTCCCTTGTCTCCCTTTCCCTCTATTCGACTCGTGAGTATCAGATTCTCTAGGCCATCCTTCCTCATTATGTGTCCCAGAAACTTCAGCTGCCACTTCCTGATGTTAAGTATAAGCCTCCTCCTTGTTTGCATTCTTCCTAATACCTCGTAGTTGCTCACACGATCGGTCCATGCTATGCTCAGCATCCTTCTGTAGAACGACATCTTCGCTGCCCGAGTTTCTTCTTCATCTTTGAGGAAATCGTCCAACATTCGTGGGCGTGAAGAAGGACGGATGTCACGTAACAGCTCAGTATTCTTTTCTTTGGTACCAAAGAAATCCTCCTGTCTCGCAATACTCTTTTGGAATGCGTCATTGGCCATCCCAATATGCAGAAAGAAATGGCAACCTACTGCGGGAAAAATCTGCCTCGTCGGTCATCTATCGAAAGATACGTGATCGCTTAAGTGTGTATCACGCATGGCATATAACCGAGAGAAAAGAATATATATATGAACATAAACCACATGCAGTATCGAAAAAAAGTGTAACGATGTTATTCCAACATACCATGTGAGAATGTAACTGTAGCAAGAAGGCGAGATATATTTATTGTCCAGAAGGTAAAACAAAGCATGTTCGATCATAGATATAGTTGAACCAAGGAACGTAGGGAATGTTGTAAAATATATTAAGATTTAAAACCTGGGAGAGCGTGCTTGTGCATGCTTAAGACAGTAGAAGCTGTCCTGTTGACGTGAGGGCCCTTGTTAATGTCGAGGTTTATCTACGCACATGACATCTTGGTTGGTTATTTATGATGGTCGGGGTCGTTGGACAAATAGCAAGGAATTGGATTTCGAAGCTGTAGAAAAATGCCGGAAAAAAAAAATTCGTCTAAGCAACCTACAACTACAACTTAAGACAAAAGACACCACAACCTCAATTTAATAAACGATATTTCAAATAAAAATGGCATAAAATAAAAACACATACGAATAAAAACTGGAAGCAAAATAAACAACTCTAATAATTAAATAAATGAAAAATGTGACTAAATAAAAGTATAAATAAATAATAAATACGCGAGTCAGTCTTACAAATTTCTCAAGCAGGTAGATGATTTTCAGTGTAAGAATCTCAACACGAGTCAGTCCGTCGACCCTGTCTTGGACAGAGATACAATTCTCTGGCATTTAAATAGCTTGGGAGGTGCTCATTTCAAGTTTACAAAGACAACGAGTAAAACATTAGAATATTTTAACTAGTATGTAATAAGAGGAATTTTATCCAAACCATTTCCACTTCTTTATCTTCGCGACAGACCGAGTTCGTTACATTCATGTACTAGGTAGGAATTCCAGCCAAGGTCATTCGATTCAAATGCAGATTTCGAATTCAATCAAGTTCGTTACTTTTCAGTAAGACAGTTATGTGCCATGCATGATACGCGCTTAGGCGATCATGTAACTTTCCATATATGACTGACGAGGCAGATTTTGTTTTTACACTAATTCCGGGGTCCAGTATTTGGACATAGCTGGGACCATGACAAGTGCTACAATGCCGGGTCAGTGTGTACCTGAGAATAGCAATTCCGCGCTCTTATAATAGGTCTTCCTCCTGGATGAAGTATATTGACATACCCAGGACGGCATATATATATATATATATATATATATATATATATATATATATATATATATATATATATATATATACTAGTTGTAAACTTATAAATATAAGAAATTATACTCGTTCGTAAAACAATAGGTTTCTTGATTTGCAAATAAACAAACAAATACCAAAGGGATAAAAATAGTACAAAATACCTAGAAATTCCTGACGATCCGCTTAGGTGAAACCGTGGTAGGTTTCTCTGGTTCTTTAGGTTTAATATATATATATATATATATATATATATATATATATATATATATATATATATATATGTAATTGTTTATTTAAAAATTATAACATAAATATGTTATAAAATCACTACAAAATAGCCATTTTGTTTCAACACCTCCGGTGTCTTAACAAGTAATGATGTTGAATGTAGAATAAAGGGTTTTAAAAGTTTTATGCTCTACTCTTTATTGAGCACTCTTTTAAGAATAGTAATTCTTGGTTATTGGAATTTATTCCGTATACACCAATCCTAGACTTGGTTATATATAAGGAGAACGGAGCGTACAACGGCCGAAACGTTGTAATAAATATGGCGACAAAGATAAGGATAATAGTCCGAATAATGTTAATGGTGTCTCCTCCCCAGTCATATCCAATTCCACCTCAGTTTTAAACTTGGTAAGAATATTAGAAAAGGCGTTGTTATCTGGCAATTCCTAAATCACAACTTGGATCCGATGATGTAAATTCGCCTTAATTGAACACAAAAAAACTTACATACTGACGAAACATGTATGACAAATTTTCGAATTAAAACTTGCTGACCAATCAAGGTCATAAGAAGAGATCTTGTAATCGTAGACAAAATGAGGCAGAAATGTGTCCGATAAAGTATCCTCTGCAGAATATAGAACGTAACTTAAAATACGAAATTATACATGAATCCGAAAATGTCAAAGTATATGTAAGATAACTTCAATAATGTTAGCAACTATTTACAAATTGTATAAAACATCACCGAACATATATTTGAAATAGGAAGCTCAATAAAAAGTACAAGTATTTTTAATAATAGAATGTTTCGATGCGTAGGCTGAGGTAGGTGAGATTTAATATAATTTGGTCAAGTCCTGGAGATCCGTACTCGCAATCAATATCGCTCAAATAGGAGGAGGTGATGGTTATTACATGGCGCCTGAGCTGTTCCTATAAGGACCAGCGCAGAGAGGGCTTCAGCTATTTTTGTTCCTTGACCATGCACACGTATGTGATCACTTTAGCCATTATACGTGTCCCATTATTTTCGGGTGGGGGTAGGGATATACATCAATTTTGGAGACACATGGAATATTGAATCCGTTGCTTCAACTTAATCAAAACATGCTGAGGATGTTGGTATGATCACACAAACTGTTAACCGTTTTATTATAGCTATAATGATTGTATTTGTTATCATTTCGAATTGTTTCCCAGTAAACAGGCAAGATTTATTTATTTATTTTTAAAACTTAACACCCCAAGCAAGGCTGGAAGCCACTAGCATGCAAGCGGTTACAGAAGGTTTGGAGGAAGAGCAGATGGGAGTGGTAAAGGAGAGGGCGTGGAGAAAGATAGTGGATCGATCAAGACAAGGGGGTTACAGAAGATTTGGAGCGAGAGCAGATAGGAATGAAAGGTGAAAGGATGTGGAAAAGGGAAGTGGATAGATCAAGGCAGCTGGAGATGTCGATTGACCTTACACTTAAATAGTTGGAGATTATATTTTTCAGGGAAACAGGAATAAGGAAGGGAGTTCCACAGGTGAGATTTGCGAGACATGAAGCTATTGGGGTAGAAGAGACGTCTACATCTAACAGTTTCAACGGTGAAGGGGTGGGAACGGGATGCCAGCCTCGTAGGATGTTTTAATTCATGACGCCTAGGAACCAGCGAAAGCAGCTCCTCGGAGCAATTACCGTGAAAGTATTTGTAAAAAAGACATAGCCAGGCAACGTCGCGTCTGTGAGAGAGCGACTGCAGACGAGATGACAGATCAGGGCCAATTACATTGCATATCCGTCTCTGGATCTTATCAAGAACCCTGAGGCAAACCACAGGGGCTCCAGACCATATATGTCAGCAATATTCCATGCAAGGGCGAATGATCGATTTATAGATTTGGAGGATCGATTCCGGGGAGAAAAAATTCCTGGATCGGCACAGGGAGCCAACTTTGGCAGCCATGAAGTGAAAAGATTATACTGAATCAATTTATAGGTCTGCTGCGAGGAAATTTAGTTCACTGTATCATATTAGACAATTTCTCGTCCGAAACTATGATTCATATTTATAAGTAAATTGATTGAATATTTCTGCCACATATAGCTTAGTGCTTCTGCTATATATTTTGGGATTCTTGATCAAATCCAGAGATAAACCTGCAATGTTATTGGTACTGACCTGGAATCTCGGCTTCAGATAGTTTACCTCTGCAGTAACGTAGCTTGCTTGTAAATTTTCTATAAACATTTTCTTGGTATTTTTTTTTCATGAAATTTTCTCGATGGTACCTAAACTTAATGAATTCAAGAATTACTTGATTGGTGGCCAGTGTCATCTTTTTACAGGTGAAATGACTAGATGTAAGGGTAATTGCTCTATTAACAATTTCTACTATCGCACTGCTTCCTTTTTTTATTTCAAATCAAGTTTGATCTGCAAATAGTTTTAATGCGTCTCAAATGTTATCACCTGCCTCCTTAATTGCTTCTATTTTATTGTTCTCGCATTTTAATAAAGTTTTTCATTTTGTTATATATTTTGCATCAGCAACACTCCGCGTTTAGTGGCTTTATTACCTTATCTAGGGTGAAATTATAAAAAAGACACGCGTTACTTTGTGTTGAGTTTATTGCAAATTTGCAAAATTCTCTTGGTCACAAATGATCACTTATATCGAACTTTGTCATAGCGTTATGATAACATTGCGAAATCTTCGAGCAGAAGAATTTGGCACTTGTCAAGAATATTTTCCACTTAGCAATATGGCGTTCTGAGTATGACGATAAACCATATAAACTACGTCCAGCAGCATGAGCTCTGATCAGGAGGTTTTCAGGAGTGTGGAACCACCTCTTAATTGCTGGTGTTTCCAGGTCCACCCTGACCCGGGGTGGTAGCACCTGTTAGGGTCCCAGCTATGGGCAGATAGTTAAAACCCAAACTTGTATAAAAATAGGTTTTAATTCCAGAAATACTTTGTAATAAAGAATTATTACCAGCAATACTTTAAAAAAAATACCAGCAATACAAACAGTTATACATTCTTTGAAAGAAATGTGACCAGCTATAGACTTCGTCAAGAAAAAAATATTCCCAGAAATAGGTTTTTGAAGAAAAACATATTACCAGCAATAAAAAATTTTGTCGGCATTAAATAACCCATTGTGGTTGATATGCCGTAAAACAAAAACAAAAAAAAAAACTTATGAAGAGAAATTATGAAATGTATTTTTATATTTTTAAAAGAAAGATTCACTAAATTTATTTTTTTTAAAAATGTACGTTTAATATCTACTTTGAATTTGTTATCCCTTTTCTTTTAATGAAACGTTATGATGCGGCGTATTTGCAACGTAATGATTCAGGTACGTTTTGGCAAGTACCCAAAAATATTGCAAATTCTATGGGACATTTTGAAAACATTTGTAGCATTGCAGCACAGAAAAATCACCAGTTTCGTTCTCAATGTGCAGCTTCTTCCAGTCAAACGATTGTGGCTTGCAACATAACTCTTTGAGCAGATGGTTACCCACGAAATAAAACCATGAGCCGATTATAGAAGTAAGCATATTTTATTCGGTTGTAACATTCTGCTGGAGACGAGCGGGAAAAAAATAAAACGCGCGCATGTGAAGTTTGACGTGCTTTATTTCTTATTCACATCGCGGCGAGGGGTCTAGTGTGATTTTCTGTCCTTTCTCTGTGGGTCTCTCTGTTTTCAGCACCAGTGACCACTGTCTTATAAAGAACACCGTTCTTTGTGCTTTATTATTTTTCTAAAAAGGTAACATATCAAACGCCTAAAGTTTTGTTCCACTCAGTGACCCCCTTTGACAGAATCGTCTGACATAGTTATCGCGAAGTCCACTTCACTTGGCTGATAATCATCAAGGTAATTACTGTCGAAATAATTTCCGTAACATCCATCAGTTGTTTTCATTTACCAAGATATCGACTGACACTGATATCGCTACACATTGTAGCAACCTCAAATAGCTGGATCAACTATTAGCATCCAAAGCTTGAGTAATAATAAATAGTAAATTTAAGAAGCAGCTTCCCATTAAAAAATATTTTTTTATAATAAACATTTAAATATAATTCGTCAAAACACTACACAATTTGCATATTTTCATTCAGGCTTCATGTATTCATGTTACAACCCTATTTTAAACTCGACCAGATATCACATTCCGCGTAACGATAAATGTATTTTTCGGAGATACCTTTCTTAATGGAACTGTTACTGCCACTTCATCAAGACGTACGACCACGTTACGTTTAAACACAAGTTCAACGTATTATCACCGATGTTTGAAACGTCGAGCGTTTTCAGTAGCTAGATGGGTGACCGCATCGGAATACCAAGTGGCGTAAACTTGGTCTTGACTATGATGTAATAGATAAGTTGTTAGTTGAAGAAGCAAATTCCCCTTCGGTTCGTTATGTCGACTTAAGCGTAAATACCTTTGGGAAATTATGAATTGTATGTTTCTCTCCCCTTTAAATCTTATATTACTAAATCATTATTAACTGCCTGTCCCCAAAATTCTATTTTCTAGATTTAAATAATCCTTAAGAAACGAATCAATCATTTGATCGAAAACATGTAGATTATGTTGGTTTGGTTGTTTTCTCTTACGGCATATCAACATCTCAATGGGTTATTTAATGCCGACACGATATTTATTCCTGGAAAATTGTCTTCAAGATTGTGTTGCTATTATTTTTTTTTTCAAAAAATGTATTGCTGGTAATATTTTTTACAAAAATGTATTGCTGGTAAAAATTTATTGATTGTAATAATTTTTCCTCAAAAATCTTTTGCTGGTATTTTTTACTGTATTAAAACCAATTGTTACAATTTCATAGTATTTTGACCCAAGTTTTGGGGTTAATTATTTGCCCATGTCTGGCACACCCTAACAGGTGCTGCCACCCCGGGTCAGGATGGACCTGGGAACACTAGCAATTAAGAGGTGCTTCAACGCCCCTCAAATGCACTTTACCAGAGGCATTCCTGCGGGATATAGTTTATCGTTTTCCCAGGACGTCATGAAGTTGGTACGGAAGTTCATACAGTTAGTTTATTAATCTCGACTATGATGATAATGGTTGAGATCTTTTTAGTGTTAGGATAATTCTACTATTATTAGCGACATTAGAGAATAGTGGGAAATACACAGTTTAAGAACTAACTTGCCACATTCAACATTTTCTTTCTTTGCAGCAATCGTTTAAATACTATTCTTCAAATCGCTATAACTGATAGATGAATAAATAAGTAATTGCAATAAATGACAGCAAAGAAGACGACGACGTTCAAGAGAAAGATTTCAATTGCAATAACTTAAGGAAAGAAAAATTATTTTATTGCGAAAAAAAGAACACGTTACAAAACGAATGATAGGTGAGTGGAAGGAAGATGAAATCAGGTGAGGGGAAGGATGCTGAAATCAGGTGAGAATGACGCCACAAGAGAAAATTTAAACAAATACTTCCGATGATGCAGCTGGAGAGATAAACGATACAATGGATAAAGAAGTACACACGCACATATATATATATATATATATATATATATATATATATATATATATATATATATATATATATATATATATATACATATATATATATATATATGTATACATATATCTACATATATATATCTACATATATATATCTACATATATATGTATACATATATATATACATTTACATATATACGTGTACATATATATACATATATATATATATACACACATATATATATATACATATATACATATATATATATCTACATATATATGTATGTCTACATATATAAATATATCTACATATATATATGTATAGCTACATATATTTATGTATATCTACATATATATATATATCTACATATATATTTGTATATCTACATATATATATATATGTATATCTATATATCTATATCTATATCTATATCTATATATATATATATATATATATATATATATATATATATATATAAGTATGTATGTATGTAAAATAAATTCCGGAAATTTGACACGATGACACTCCTTATGAAATAGCATAACTGAAAAAGTAAAGAAAATTATTTATATTTTAACTGCAACATGATTAGCCAATCCTTGATTCTGTTTACGATGCCTTTGAAAAAATAATGGACTAGTGTTGGGAAGGCTGCGAACGAAATTCTTCGGAAATTACTATAATGTTTCATAATCAAAGCCTAGAACATTCTTCACAGACAAAATTTATCTTCGCTTCACTGTATGAAGTGTTCAAATTTCATTGAGGGTTTCATTTGTATTCTTCAATCGAAGAAGGGTCGTTGAATTCTCCTTGCTCGAGGGCTATTTGAGATAAAGGTACATCTCATGCGGATATGTATGAAAGATAACGGTTAACCCTAGACTTAAACAGGCTAAGATTTTAGTGATCGGAGAATCATCCTCTGAGGAGACAGTACAACAAGTGTGTATATCGTGTGAAAACGCTGCTCGAGCTGAACCTACATGGCACCAAAGGAATACGAAAACAATGAGGGTAGTTCGCTACAATGTGCCTGGCATAGCGGTTCTTAGTTTGGTTTGTTTTACGGCATACCAACGTCAATGGCATATTTAATCCCAAAAAGATTTTAATTCTTGGTAATATTTTTATCTATCTATCTATCTAGCTAGCTAGCTAGCTATCTCAGTATATATTGGTTTGGCTTCGTTTGTTTTATGTCATATCAACCTCAATGGGATATTTAATGCCAATATTTTTTTTTACTGGTAATATTTTGTTTTGTCAAAAATCTATTTCTGGTAATATTTTTCCTTCAAAATTATATTGCTGTTAATATTTTTTAAAATATGTATTGCTGTTAATGTTTTTCCTTCAAAATTGTATTGCTCGTAATATTTTTTCCATAACTTCATTGCTAGGAATAATTTTTTACAAAGTATTTCTGGTATTAAAACCTATTTTTACACTTTCATAATGTTTTTACCCGAGTTTCGGTGTTAACGATTTGCCAACAGCTGGGACCCTAACAGGTGCTAGCACCCAGCGTCAGTGTGGACCTAAAAGCACCAGCAATTCAAAGGTAGTTCCACGCTCCTCAAAACCTCCTGATCACAGACGATAATTTTTCTTTCTATTTTAGCGTCTTACCCAGGACGCGGATGTAGTTTATCGTCATACCCAGGACAGTGGTGGGTTTTATGCGTTAATTTACGATTGATGGAACTCAGCAGTGTAGTTCATCTGAAATAGATCAGTAAGAGGCTTGTGACGTCTGATCGGTGAAAAATAGGGGGAAAATTATTAGTCGCCCAAAAGGACGAGGAGAACACTTTTGTACACTATGGAAAGTGCTAAATGAAAAGTGGGAGCTCCTGCCTATATATGGAAGTAGTACTATATTTCCGGCCTGATCTGACTCTTTTAAAAGTAGAGGATAGTGTAAGGAATTCTGGGATTTTAAAAGGGAACCGACCATTATATCATCAGATTTTCATACTGGATTGTTCGATAAAACTCCAAATACAAACTCTTTGTTATGGGATCTTACCTGTGACAACAATGAACTCTTCCTGACACTATAAGGACTGCGCCTCTCACGACAGATGGTAGAACGAAGTGGAACGAGTCGAGACAATAGCAGTTCACTCTAAACCAGACTGGCAGTCATACTGACATCTTTCAACATCTTGTATTATTATTCTGTTTAATATATCTTTGTTATTCCTACTCTTGTGTTCGTGTTGTTCTTCCTGGGTCCTAACCTTGGACGATAACAGAGGTGCGAGGATATTGGAACATAACACTCTTGCATCTTAAACATGTTAATATTCGGTTTATATATTTAAAACTTTGACATAAACTAATTGGATATTGTAAGATTGCGTGTCTGAATTAGAGAAAAAAAACGTTTGAGGATGAGGAAATCAGCAATTAGCGAGAAACTACCGCGAGAAACTACCGACACAAGATGATATTCGTATCCCATTTGCGAGGAGGAGGTTCTAATCAGACCAACTTTTTCCCACGAGGTGTTACACTGTATTACAGACTTCAGAAATGTACTTCCCCTATCATTATATTCTTAGCCCCTTGAAATCTTGTGTCAGTCCTTATCTATCATACATTATTTATTGAATCGATTTCATACCATGCAAGGCAGTAATGTCACTAAGGGAAAGGGCGTTACTTGGCATAGATGAATTTTTAAAAAATTAGATAAATTACATATGAACGACAATTGGAGAGTCATTGGTAGGACAATAGATAGCAATTGACATTATACTTTAATTTTTGAAGATTAAATTTGTCTGGAAAGCATGAAGCCGGAAGAGAGTTCTACAAGCAAGAAGTTCAAGAAAAGAAATTGTTAGCATAGATTAAACGGTTACATATTTAAATTTCAACTGTACATTGATGAAATCTTGATGCCAGTGATGTACTGCGCTAAAATTAATAGTTTTGGAATAATAGGTAAGATATCATGCAAATAATTAGCATTAATGTATTTATAGAAAAGACATAAGGTGATAAACGTATCATTATAATATACACTTCTTACATGTTTTTATTCATTTCACCCCAAGCAAGGAAAGAAAGCCAAATAAGAAGCAGTGAGTTACTGAGTGTGAAAGAATATAAGAAAAATAAATTTGATAAAATGACGGGAAGACAGACGATAACCATTGAAATACATTTTTGAAGAGCAAACTTGATTGATTTCCAAAAAGCATTAACGAAGGCGAAATGTGCTGCACTGTCACAATAATAGAAAAAGTCAGTTATCCTTGTGAACATATGGCAAATATAATTTTATCATGAAGCATAGAACGTTCCTTTCTTATCCAGGTAGCAAGCAAGCTGTGGAAAATAACGTTGTGACACGACAGACCACAACGGAACAATGAGAGTAGACATCGTTTGGAGCCACAT